>JACVVK020000467.1:77500-511643 GCA_018292915.2 Batillaria attramentaria | reverse complement strand
AAGACTAATAGGCCGACCCGTGTGGTCAGACAAGCAGTTTGTCTTCTGGTGGGACGTTGCCAGAGTTTTGAAGTGTTTGAACCACGCCATCAACTTTATCTTGTATGTCTGGGCAGGGGTGGAGTTCAGGAAGCAGGCTAGACATATGATTGGTAGAAACGTTAGTGTCTTTCCACTATCCACATCAATAACTGGCCGTCAGGCTGCAACCATACATCCAAGCGTGCCTCCAGGTACATCATGACACTTCTAAAGTATCAACATAAGACATAAGGCCGTATCGGGGACAACTAATACATGAAGGTTGAGGTTGTTCAGTGTGTGCGTGCGTGCGTGCGTGCGTGCGTGTGTGTGTGTGTGTGTGTGTGTGTGCGTGTGTGTGTGTGAGGTAGGTGGTTGGGGCTGGAAGATTAATCCTACACGTTTAGATTGTAGAGTTTGAAAATGTTGGTGACTTGTATTTGGAACCACGGAATGGGACTTGGAATTAATCTCAGATTAACGGTGGACTGTGTCTCATTTATTCCCTTTGAACTAGAGAACAGTTTATGTTAAAGTAAGAAGATACATGTACTTGTAATAGCTCGATGTATTCTAAGAGATCTGACAGTTAACAGTACCAGTCAGAACAGTTGCGTAAACTAACGGTTACTGATGTAAATTTGTACTGATGTAAATTTGTACTCCTGGTTTAATGAAATTTGTACTCCTGGTTTAGATAGAGTTTTCTAATAGTGAGAGAGACTCTAGTGTCAGGCTCCTTTGTTTCATGCCCAGTCAGAGAGGGAGGTTCCCCAGCTTCTTGTGAAACACGCAGTGCACACGCGGCCGAGTGTGTATTGTCTGTTTCATTCAGTGCCGACGGTCAATAGGCAGAATAAGGAATTCCGTTCACGGCCTGACCGTGCTCTCGGTTTGCATCATTCACAGCCGGAAGTGTCCACTCCCCGCTACTTTAGTTGTACTGTCCCGCCAGTCCCGTATTTTGCAGTTTATTTCTTCCCCAATATTTCTATATTTTTTAGCGTAGTTTTAGTAGTCTCTAGTTTGTTGCCCGACAAGTATTAATCATCAAGCTCATATATTTTGAGCCGAATCTGTGTTGCCTTATTGCATCTAACAATTCATATGATCCGCATGTAACTTTTATTGGAATAAGTGAACACTGATTTTTTTTTTTAAATTCTCTTGTCAGTTGTTTCTTTCGAGAGATAGTGTAAGTTTGACGAGTGAGTGAGTGCGTAGATGTGTGTGGCACGTAGGCCCGACAGTACGATGCACTCTTTCGCACTTCAGTCATCCTAAACACACATTTCAGAGTAGCTTACTACACTAAATCTGTAGCGTTCCCGACAACCACGACGACCCCACACTCAGGGCGCTACAGAGCTTGAAATGGTTGAAAGGACACGATTCGCGATTGTAACAAAGATTGACGTACGACAACAAGCCATATGCGCCTTGTGTGACTGTTCATTTCTCTCTCTCTTTCTGTGTGTACGTGTGCGTGTGTGTGTGTGCGATGAAAAGAACTTGGAGTGTTCGACTGATTCGTCTACAGTTCCATTCTTGGCAACACAGTACGCTAATTTCAAAATCTCGCATATGGCTACGGTTGTTTCACACAAAATGGAACAAGATGGCCACCAGCCCAATATGTTGTTTCCATTCAATGACCTGCTGTAGTCACAGTCGTAGTCGTTGTGTCATGTATGCTGCCCGCGCGCACACGAACGCAAGCTCTCTGACATCAAGCATGCTGACATAAAGAAAGTACTGGAAACGCTTTCCGTGCCTCAATGCACTTGTAAAACCCCAAACACATGAGGTCGTGTGAGCTCGCCTAGCTGGTTGACGTCACAAACTTTTTGGCGTATGCGAGGTTCTACATGGGTGAATGAATTCTTGTAATAAAGTCGTTCCCCTTTGACAGAGTTACTTCCCGCAGACCATACTGACAGACGATTGCTTACTGGTATCGGAGAAGAGACCCTCTCTCTCTCTCTCGCCTTAGACGCACGCTTGCGCGCGCGCGCACGCACACACACACACATACATTATGCTTGTGAGTGTGAGTCAGTGGCAAAAACGAAACCCACTGAAATTCCCGCTTTCCACATGTCAAGTTGTAGAGACTCTCGCGAAAAGATACTGCATTTCGATGCAAAATAATTTCTAGACCATCCCAGAACATGCTGGTGCAGTAACGTCAGTAGATTACGTTACCTTGGAAAGATTTCGAACCTTCCAGTAAATTGAGGAATGTTCTAGATCTGACCTGTTCAGTACGTAAGCAGCCCTGCACAGCGTTCTGGATTCTTCTTCTTTCATGAATTTGTTCTCCGCGCATATTCTGTTCATAAAGTATTGGAGTTGTAATCTGTTGTATCCCGTATCTTCTCTGCGAGTGCACGATGATGGCGACATAGCATAAGTAAAATACACCACCACGTCTCCAAACAGAGTAGCGGAGTTTCTTAGCTCCACGTTTATACTAAAATTGTGCACTTCGTGCTACAAGCACGATATTTGCAGGATTTGCTCATCAACATGATATATTAGATTTCTGATACAGGGCCATCTCAAATATTGACTGGTTTTGGAGAAAAAATTAATTAGAATTATTGTCTGCAGCAGACGAATTTGGAGATCAGTGCATCAGCAGTAAATGTAGAGGCGCCCCATAAATATCCACTAAATATTCCATCTATTTAACAGAATACAGAACAAGCCCCACTGAGTGATAATTTGAATACACCTCTTTATTTGTGTTGTCTGTCTAAATGAAACGTTTGAAAATACGCGCGGTCCGCACTTGATGGAATTCAAAATGGCGGCGCCCGTTGTTTTGGAAGATCGTGGAGCAGAGGAGAACACGTATTTGGGGTAAGTCAGGGCAGTTTCGTTCGTTTGATACATAATTTATAATTTCCAGCCTTTTCTGTCGAGTCTTGGTGTTGTCCTCGGTGTGTCTGATGTATCACTAGGTCTATTTTGATGACGAATGCTGACTTTTTGTAATGTTTACTCTAGCGAAGATACGTGAACGATGCGCCAGTCGTGCATGTATGCACGTGTGTGTTATCATTACGCGCGATAAAAAGAAGGTAAATCTAGAAAAAGGGAAGAGGACAGGCCAAAAGGAAGGATTTTCCACTTGAAATAATTGGAAAAGAAACGTGTGAGTTACGATTTCTGATTTGGAAGAGGCCGGAGGGGAAGTGAAAAGAAGCAACAGGCGCCTGGATCTAATCATTCATATAATTCAGTGATGATTTGTTTGTGGGCTGTTCAGGCACCCGATGCATGACGAGTTCCCCCCCCCCCCCTCCCCCATTTAGTGTGGACTAAAACAAAGATGAGAACGGCTTGCAGCATTGACAGCATTTCTGAGTACTTCATTGCGGATTTTTGTTGCTGATTTAGACTGTAAGCTTACTCCTTCCCATTATAGTTTTGGTACATGTACTTGAATGATTTTCACGGTTGCAAATAAAGGGAAAGGGAGAAAGTGGAGGTTACAGGGTCAAACAAGGAAGATTGTTACCTTTTTTCCCGCTTTGAATGGGTCTAGGGGCGGTGGGGAGGGTTTGGATGGCGATAGTGATAAACATCCGTACGTCCCTGAATTTTTCGTGTATTCGTAGTACTGCAACGTTTTGATGTTTTTACACACACACACACACACACACACACACACACACACACCATTTCTGATACAGGGTTTAGAGTTTACCATTATAGTAAGTAGCAAGGTGTGTTTTCCCATTTCAGAGTGCACATGGACAAGAAAAGTACTTGTCAGCAGTTTCTTTTGTGATGGTGTGAAAGGACAGTGTTTGTAAGTACTTCAGGGATGTTTTTGTATGACAATTTTTTTTGCTCACTCCATGCAAACATATATGTGAAGTGAGCATGTTTTGCACTAATGAGATGGTAAATGCGCTGACTTTCATCTTATTTTGTTTTTGGTGGTGGTGGTGGGGGGGGGGGGGCTACTTTTGCAAGATATCTCAGTGAAGCTTGTGTGTGTGTGTGTGTGTGTGTGTGTGTGTGTCTGTGTGTGTGTGTGTGTGTGTGTGTGTGTGTGTGTGTGTGTGTGTGTGTGTGTGTGTCCTTATCCTTATCTAGGGACATCCGACATGGCTGACACATGAGAATGCAGCAACAGACTGGGGCCTTTGTGCAATATGCCAGCGGAAAACCAGTGAAAATCTACAATGTCCGGCCAGAGCAACGCGCAAATCAGGGTCATCATACACCACTTTAGCAGAAAACTTGACTAAATTTCACGAACTTGGTGTTTTACCGCCTGATCTCCTCACCAGACTGAAGGAAGGGAAGGATCTTGAAGAAACATTTAGGAAAAGACAAGCGCTAAAGCATGTTTCCATACGTCGTGTCGAATCAAATACAACTCATCAAAGTTGAAGCGAAAGCTTGGAGCAGCTGATACTGCAGGCGAAGAACCACCGAAAAAGTTCACAAGACGGGATTCAAGTGCAGGTTCAACAACAGATACAAGTGATGGACATCAATTTTGCTGCTTCCTGTGTGACAAACCTGCTTTAGCAAAGGAACTAAGACAAGCGTCAACGTTCCAGTTAGACAGAAGAGTCCGAGAGTGTGCTCTAGCATTACAGGACAGCAAACTGATGAAAAAACTTGGTTCAGGAGATGTCATTTCAGAGGAACTGAAATACCACCCTGTGTGTCTCCTTAACCTGTACAGAATAGCTAAACCCAAGTTGACAGGTGAAGAAGAGCCAGAGCAGCATGGTCTAGTATTCGCAGAATTGACTGAGTTCATGCAGGAGGTGAGGGACGGATCAGCTGGGATGGTCGTCTTCAAAATGGCTGATTTAGTAAATCTGTATGAAACTAGACTTCAAGATTTTGGGGTTGTCTCTGGCAGGGTTCATAGCAGTAGACTTCGACATTTCCCTGATCTCCGAGCACATGCGAGTGGACAAGATATGCTTCTCACTTTCGATGACCATTTGAACAGTACACTGAAAGAAGCACACATAGAGACTTGGGATGATGCAGCCGTTCATTTTGCAAAAGCTGCAAGAATTGTGAGAAGGGAAATATTTCAATTCAGTCAATTCACTGGTACATATGATTAGGACTGTCAATACAAAAGTGTTCCAGAGACCCTGCTAGCTCTCATACAAAATGATTCTACAAGGCCCAAGTATGGACGCAACAGGTAGAGGAAAGCGTCCCTCTCATTGGCTAAGCTGGCCTGTTTCAATGCCAATAAATCAAAGCAGCAAACTACATCAGCAAGGCACCACACAAAGGACAGAGAGCCACCCATTCCTGTCTATGTTGGGCTACTAACACATGCGCAGACTCGCAAGAACGAGATAGTTGATACTATGCACACTTTGGGGCTAAGTATATCTTACAAGAGAGTCTTGGAAATATCTGGGGAACTGGCCAGCAAAGCATGCGAGAAGTACAGAAAGGATAATAAAGGATCAGCGGCTAGCAAGGTTTGACTTTTCTTTCCGTTCGTCTGTTTCTTCGCCCGCCCGTCTCAATGTCCGTCCGTCCGTCCGTCCGTCAAGGTCACACTTAAAGGTCAAGGTCACACGTATGTCATAAAGGCTTTTGTCGCTCTAATGACTGAGAAAATGTCGCCCTAAAATAGGGCTTGTTTGTGTTTTTCCACTACAGATGCTTAGAAACGAGTTAAGGTAGCCGCCATTTTGAATGTTACTAAAAATAGACACATACATTGAGTTTCCGCCGTGGCCCTGTATCAGTATTTGATCAGTACATGAAAGTCTTCACGTGTGCCAGATTTGGTGCTTGTAGCACGAAGTGCACAATTTTGGAACTAAGAAACCCCACTAGAGGTAATTCGGAAAGAAAGCGGCGAGACATCCCCAAGACAAGGAGGAACGGCCCCGTCCTACAAAGTTGTTTCTCCAAATTCCATTTTATTTTGTCTGTTTTTATCATAGGACGGGCTATATTTTCCACGTTCATGGGCAAGCATCTGTGGTACAAACGCACGTCACTGCCGATCTCCCGCAGAGACGATTATGCAAGTGTAACTCTGACAATGACGTAAGACGTGCGTCATCGATGCTGGCATGTATGGTGCGCCGAACGCGCTTCTCCTCCTCAGTGAGTGCCGTCTGTGTGTGTGTGTGTGTGTGTGTGTGTGTGTGTGTGTGTGTGAATTGTGTCCGGGCCTGTTTCTTCGAAAATACTTAACCGAATGGCTTCAAATTTGGGGTATCCAAATATATCAAAATGTTACATTAGACGAACCAAGCGTGTGATGATTGCTTAAGTGATTTGGGAGTTATCGCCCTTTTGAGACAAGTTGGTTGTCTTTCGTTTACAGGCGTAATATTTATTTAAATAACTCAAGTTTTTGGCAGTAGATAGCTTGAATACGGACTCTGAACAGAGTCACTACTAGAAAATGGTCGCTCTTAAAGTTTTTATGTAAACCGAGCCTGAGTTGACATTGCATGTGAACCCAGTTCAGATGTCTATTTCTCCGAAAATACTGAACCGATCGATTTCAAATTTGGGGTTTTTAAATGAATCAAGATTGTTGAAATAGAAGGCCCGATCCAGGTACGATTGCACAAATGATTTGCGAGTTATCGCCCTTTTCAATAAAGTGGCTTTCTGGCGTTTAAAGGCGTAATATTTACCTAAACCACTCCATTTTTTATACATAGATAATGAGCCTGGGGTGCCATAAAAAAATATACAAAAAAATTAGACAAATTCACTGCAGCCGTTATCGTCAGTTGACTGGAAAATTTGTACTCACAGCACATTTCCTCTACAAGCCACACGCCTCACAAACATCGAAGAAGAGACGCACGCGCACTGACGTAAAGTAAGTGCGTCATGTTTGATTGACGTGATGCTGTTTTTTCTTGGGGGTGTCTCGCCACTTTCTTTCCGAATTCATCTGTTTGGAGACGTGGTGTTGTATTTTACTTCTGCTATGTCGCCATCTTCGTGCACTCGCAGAGAAGACACGGGATACAACAGAATACAACTCCAATACTTTACTAACAGAAGATGTTTAAACCGACACATAAAAAAAGAACAAAAATCCTTCATATGTGGTCAGGCAGCGGGATTGTAGTGCGGTATCACACAGTCAAATGTCGATAATGCTTAGTCACAATCACAGGTGCCATCACTTTTGAAAAAAAAAAAAAATCAAACAAACAAACAAACATGAATGCTGTGTTTACGTGGGATGCACTGACTGTGTGATCAGATTTTCATTCCATGTTCATTCCATGTATAGGGCAGACGCGAAAGCTGGCGTTGCAGTAAATCTAGCAATGTGTTCACCGTGTCACTGAATACGCTAGGCTCAGTGTCGGCATTGGAGATGCTGTCACTGTGCAGGTGTCAGTGGTGCAACGATTGACACCATAAACACTTCGTGATCTGTGAGCATTAAAATCACAAAGATTGTCCCTGACTGTGGCATCTAGTGACACTTCAGTTTTCAGCTAGTTGTTGATACTTCAACCATGTGCCCAGTGCTTGTGTGTGTGTGTGTGTGTGTGTGAGAGAGATGTGTGTGTGAAATGTGTGTGTGGGAGCATTTTATTTCCATCTTTTTCGGTCTGCATGGACTAATTACAGCACTCTCTCTTTCGTTCTAGCACACACACACACACACACAGATGGATCTGTAATTTTTCTTACATTAAATAGATCTATGTATAATGACAAGTATTTTGCAAGCAAAACTGAAAATAATAATAATAAGAAGAATAATGAGTATTGTATAGGCGCTTTTCCCAATTTCATGAATCGGCTCAAAGAGCCGCGAACTGAATCCAACACGCACGCTCACGTGAATCACACACGCTCACGTGAATCACACGCATTCTCTCACACACTGGACATAACACATTACAATCACGTGGTGCGAAGGGTCACCTCAGCTATTTTAAATTTCGGAATTTAGAATTGCATTTATTTTTCAAATTTTGTGGGCTGAACATTTCCAAATAAAACGCTACAACACACAACAAACATAACGCATAGTACACAGTCAGTTTTCCCATCTTTATTGTGAAAGACTTGTGTCAATTCATACATACATGCACATTTTTCTACAATTGCTATGCTCTCACAATTGACTCAGTTAATTTACTGTGTTCATGAAAACAGCCCTGGCAGGTATTAAAATCAAACAGAAATAGACAGCAGCAAGAGAACTGCAATTCCTACTGCCTGCATAACAAAAACTAGAGGAGCAAAGCTTCCTTGGCTCACTTGTAAGATGGGTAAAGGTCATTCAAAAGAGTATGTTTGTAAAGCTCCTATCACTAGCTATCCTGAAGTAGGGTGTCTCTTGTGTTCATAGTTCCTAAGAAAACGGCAAATGGCGAAATAACAGTTTTTCCAGGACAGCTTCTATGACCTTGACCTTATCAGTAATTATCATTATGCCAAGTTTGACAGCTCTAGTTTTTGTAGTTTCTGTACAAGTGGTAATGTAAAATTTCACAACAGACAGCTGTAATGACCTTGACCTTGAGCCAAGGTCATTGGAATGGGTATGTGTGCATAGGTCTCATTGCTGTCTATCATTGTGCCTTGTTTGGTGCATCTGCTGTTTGTTGTTTCCAAGAAAACGCTAACGTTAAAGTCTCCGCAAAACATGTTGAATGGCCTTGACCTTGACTCAAGAAAATTGAATACAAGCATGCCAGTACAGGTTTTGTCAATGTCTATCATCATGCAAAGTTTGATGCCTCTGGTTCCCCTACATTCTGAGAAAACGGCAATTTTAATTTCCAATGCGACAGCTATTGATGACCTTGACCTTTAGTCAAGGTTATTCAAAATGGTATTTCTTGAAAGGTCTTACTAATGTTTATCAGCAAGCCAGGTTTGGTGCTACTGCTGTTTATTGTTTCTGAGAGACTGCAAATGTTAAGGTTTTCCGCAAAACTGCTTGTGTGGCCTTGACCTTGATTCAAAGTCACTGAATACAGGTATGTCAGTGAAGGTGTTGTCAATGTCTATCATCTTGCAAAGTTTGATGTCTCTGGCTTTCCTAGATTCTTAAAAATTGCCAATGTAAAATTTCCTAACAGACAGCTTTAGTGATCTTGACCTTGCGTCAAGGTCAATCGTTATGGTATGATTTGAAAGGTCTTATGGTTGTCTATCAGTGTGCCGAGTTTGGTGTCTCTGATGTTCATTGTTTCTGAGAAAATGCCAATGTTAAGGTTTCGGAAGGTTTTCCGCAAAACAGCTTGCATGGCCTTGACCTTGACTAAAAGTCACTAAGTACAGGTATGTCAGTAAAGGTGTTGTCAATGTCCATCACCATGCAGAGTTTGATGTCTCTGGCTTTTTTAGACTCTGAGAAAATGCCAATGTAAAATTTCCAAACAGACAGCTTTAGTGACCTTGACCTTGGGTCAAGGTCAATAATTATGGTATATTTTGAAAGGTCTTATGGCTGTCTATCAGCAGATTAATTTTGGTGTCTCTGCTGTTTGTAGATTCTGAGAAAAGGCCAATGTTAAGGTTTACTGCGGACACACAGACACACAGACACACACACACACAGACACACACACAGACAGACGACGGAGGGTTATTACATAGACTCACTTTGTTACACAAGTGAGCCAATGACTGCCAGATCACAATACATCATTAATCATATGGCTAAACACACACACAGAGGTGGCAACAGATAAATCTGAAATGCATTCTTTGTAATGCTGTTTGTATCTGTCATTTTGTTATACTCTCTCCTACAGGTCAGTGTATTTGAAAATATGGGAATAAACTTGTTTTCCATACTCATCCTACTGGGATTATCCTACTGGGATATTTTTCTTAAAGTGTATTCAACAGAGACACAAGAACCATGTCCCTAGCACGTCATATAACTCTTATTATCCAGTTATCCACTCTCTCAAGTAATGACATCCTTCAGTTAATTTTTTTTTTTTTTTGGTTTTTTTTGGGGGGTGGGGGGGGGGGGGGTGGGGGGGGTAAATGTACACATTTGCTGTTCTGAACAGTCATCAGAATAATCAGCATTGCCCACTTCATGTACTAGCAAATCACACATATCTTAATTCTTATGTTTTTAAGAAGTTCATTGTAGACAATGTGCCTGATGAAAGAGGTATAAATTTTGAAATATATATGTTAGAATATCAAAAACACGGAAAGGCTTAACGAAATCCGCAAAGAGTAATAACTGCTCAGCATACATGTATTACACATTTCAGAAATGAACAGCCATACAAATATTTCTACATGTACATGTGTGCCATTTATAAGTTTATTTATAAATAAAACATGAACTGCAAGGCCATAAACATGGCTAGTACATGTAGTAAATTAAGTTGCCCCAAAAAACCAAAGTGCTCAGAACTTAACCCTATAGCTTTCAACAAAAACTCTTAAGTATGTTGCCTTGCCTTCCCTGGCTTTCTTTTCATTCAGTCATACAAAAATGGGTTACAGGTTTTAGCCTGACGCTGTGATACCAGTTTTGTTTGAATCTGCACCAAATTTTGACATGATGTTAGTAATTGAATGAAAATCACTTTGTGTTAGTCATTTTCATTAATGGTGAGTTTACGTAACAGCACAAAAACATAGTCTCTTAACTTTATGAGATGAGAATGTAGGATAATGATTAGTTGTACATATACCACCTGCACTACAACACTGCATTACAAAAATTGAAATTTCTGCAAGCAGGGCTAGAATCCTTAATTTTTCTTGACATTGACACTGACATGATTCTGAGCAGCACAATTAACTGATATTTTTTTCCTCGCATGAAACTTCCACAGGAATGATCTGAGACCATGTTTCCACAAGCTTGAAGTTGAATATTTCTGTCCAGGTGTGCAAATAGGTGTGAAAATCTATCATGCTGGCCTACTAATAGTGTATTATTATATAGTCTATATGGGATTGCCTAAGGCCCCTCTCTCTGCCTAAAAACTTCAAATTTTATGGGCAGCCTCTTCATTGCATGTCTTGAGTCTTGAGTCTGGTTGTTTTTCTTGTCCTCCCTGGGTGCTTCAATGGGTGAGTAGTCCAAAGGGCGTTCACATGCTGTTCCAGATGTAATAGCAGCAGGCAGTGACAGGGTTCCAATAACCCCGACACAGAAAATATAAATTGATGACACTTTTCCAAAATAGGGGTGACCCTTTTGCAAAACACAAAAGAAAAGAAGAAATAGTTTAGGCAAAGCCTTTTGAGTCATGTATGACCTTGACCTTTGCTACAGGTCACTAAAGAAGCCATTCTTACAATGCAGATCTGGCAAAAACTTTGATTTCTAACAATTTCAACATGACCCTGTGACCTTCATCCTGAAGCCAAGGTCATCCAAACTGTACACATTACAGCTGTTTATACCAACTTCATTTGTGCTAAGTTTGAGTTGCCTGGTGTCCTTGTTGCTGAAAAACAGAGAAAACACCTTATTACATTCTCATCATGATTCTGTGACACTGACCTCCATGGGAGGTCATTTCAAGTGATGTGTACTAGCCATCACTCTGCTAAATTTGATGTTTCTACTATGTGATATACTTCCTGAAAAAAATCAATGATAATTTGATAAAGTTTACCACACACAGACGGACAGACGACAAAGACTCACCTTGTTACATGTGGGTAAAAAATTTACAGGGGTGGGAGAGGGGTCAGTGCTGCATAAAAGCCAACAACCGGTAGGGAGGGGGATACATGGCACACAAGAAGCCACACCAGTGACATGCAGTACTTTATGCAGACTGTTAACAGTGTTGCTGATCAATCAAAATTTACAATTCATGTAATTTTCTACTTGTCTGTCTGATGTACGGCAGTTTTTAAATGACTATATAAACATAAATATGCCTTTCCTCATAGAAAAAAAGTACAAGCTCACTAATAGAATGTTACATAAGTTTCAGCAGAAAACACATGTATACATGTACACAAAGCTACCAGTAACAGAACACACAAAGAGCACCACTGCACAATACTCTCCCACACATGACAAGCATACCTTCCATGAGACATCAGTCACCACACCTTCCATCATCTTGCTCAGCAGCAGCTATTTCTCACTTTGCAAATGTCAATGTCAGCTATGATTTCACGTTCTGGGTGTGAATGAGACAGTGAGAGCCTAAAGCTGGTAAGAGACATGAAGTTTCAGTTACTTTGGATAAATTTGAATCACCACAAGGTAAAAGCTCAACATGAACGGAACATTGGTTCAGCGACTCCACAACACTATAGTAGCTACAGACTTTTTTTTACAGGTCCCAGTTCTTGGAAACAAGCACACCATAATGAGAAAAAGTCCAAGAAATAAAAAAAGATGTTCTTTTGCTAATGTATGATGCAAGTCAGGCAATCTGCTTGGAAAAGGGAGGTACACAAGTGAAGAGATAGATTTATGCACTTAGTTTATGAAACAGTGCCTATCATGAAAGCCACACAACCACTGCCAGTAAAAGTGTTTCACATAAATGTTAACCTATGCATGCATTTTTCATCTTGCATACATGTCGGATGTATGGTAACACTAGTAATGGGAAGAGAATCAACATCATGTACACACAGCTAACAGTAACACAAGTTTACACACCACACAGCAATACTCTTCCACACCTGACAATGACACCATACCTTTGTTCAGTCCTCATGATCAGTGTCAGCCGATGAGTGTCAACACACTACCCCATGATCTTGGTCGGCAGTCCTTCTTCAAGCTATCCTTGTTGCTTTGGTTTCACTTTCTGGGGGTGATTGAGAGCTTAAAGTTGGTAAAACACGTGAATCTTTAGTTGATTTTGATAGATCTATTACTTGGGACTTTTGAACTAACCGCCAATTATAAATACTACATTGGTTCAGTCGATAATCCATGATCAAAATTCCTACAGACCTTAGATGTATACAGATACCACTTCTTGAAAACAACCACATCATAAAAAATAAAATAATAATTTTAAAAAATCAACAACTGAGGGGTGACGCTTCCGAAGTTCAGCTCTACTGCTGATTTCTTCGATCGTCGGATCTACTCACCGAAAACAATTATTCACATTTGGACTTCTGATGTGTGTATACTTGAATCTACACGAGTATGTTTCCTGTTTTTAAGTTGTTTCTCTATAGAGAAACAACTTTATGAGACGGGGCAGATTTTGCTGCGCGCAGCAGCAAGTTTCAGTGATACAAAACAATACTGTGACGTTTCTCCACACAATAATACTTTCACGCACATAGTGACGTAACGAAACCTGCGTCATAGACACTTGACGTGCACACTATGCTGCTGCGTTCTTTTTGGCGGGAGTTGTGAGACGTGTGTGTGTGTGTGTGTGTGTGTGTGTGTGTGGACGGATGTAATGATGGCTATCTCCTAAACCACCTCGATGGAGGCCTTTTTACTTTGAGATAAAATGGGAAATCACCTTCTCCAGACCTACCTTTCACGATTTTTAGCCTGCCGCATTTTCAGAAGAGTTATCGCCGATTTTAAAAAATCGGTCGTGTTACGAATTTTTTCGAAAAAGTTGTTCAAATTCCTTCATTTTCTAGACTTTGGAAGTTCACCCAATCACACTGCCTGTATTCGTGCTACACCTCTGTAGCTCTGACTGGTTTTGTGTAAAAAAAATATTTTCGAGGTAGGGGTGGTTTGCACATAAGATCAAATATCTATGAAAAGACTACTGCAAATTACTTATCATCCCGGCGTTTTTGTCTAGTGTGACAACTGCACATATGACAGGAACTACTGCACTATTATAGCTTTAGCATTTAGAATAACTGAACTTTTAGATAAACATAACTTTTTCAAGTTTCTGCGAAAAGCACCGGTCAAAAGAGTTCCAAATTTTCGATTTCATAAGTACAATACAAGGTATTCTAGTCCATGTTTCACCAGCCCTCTAGATCTTCCAGATTTTATGTAAAAATTCATTCAGCCAGGGAAGTCACAAAAGCAAAAGGGAAATTACAAGACATGCACAAGCATCATCTGTCATACCACCAGTGTGAAGCTGACGTCAAACGCTTAGTTCCCAGACAAAATAAGCAAGTATCGTCACTGCCTCCGACATTTCACTAGCCCTCTAGATCTTCCAGATTTCATGTGAAAAATAATTCAATCGGGGAAGCCACAAAGCCAACAGGGAAATCACAAGACATAAACAAGCTTCCTCAGACGATCGCAGTGCTAGAGGCTGACGTCAAAATGTTTAGTTCGCGGAACTGACGTCATCTCTCCGTCTGTGTATGACGACCTGCCTGAGGCTGACGTCAAATGTTTAGTTCACGGAACTGACGTCTCTCTCTCTCTCTCTCTCTCTCTCTCTGGGGAGCCAGGGTAGCCGAATGGTAGAGCGTTGGACTTTCAATGCTCGGGTCGAGAGTTCGAATCCCGGCTTGGGCCAAATATTTGTGCTGGCCTTTCTCTCGTTGCCCCGTCTTTGATATCACCCTTACGTGGTGGAAAAGGACGTTAAACTCCTAAACACCCACCCACCCACTCTCTCTCTCTCTCTCTCTCTCTCGCTCTCCCCCCACCCGTAGCCGCGAATTAGCCTTTGTTGCTTGCGCGGCGTTAAGCTCTAAATAACTAACTAACTAACTCTCCCCCCACCCGGCCCCACCCCCAGTCACGTGACTAATCAGTCGAGGTCGTAGAGGATCTAGTGTCATTGGTAGAACATGGAGAGGGGAGAACCGGCAACAATAACAACAAAACAGACAAAATAAAATGAAATTTGGAGAAACAACTTTGTAGGACGGGGCCGTTCCTCCTTGTTTAAGTTGTTTCTCTATAGAGAAACAACTTTATGAGACGGGGCAGATTTTGCTACGCGCAGCAGCAAGTTTCAGTGATACAAAACAAGACTGTGACGTTTCTCCACACAATACTTACTTTCACGCACACAGTGACGTAACGAAATCTGCGTCATAGACACTCGACGTGCACACTATGCTGCTGCGTTCTTTTTGGCGGGAGTTGACGTGTGTGTGTGTGTGTGTGTGGACGGATGTAATGATGGCTATCTCCTAAACCACCTCGTTGGAGGCCTTTTTACTTTGATATAAAATGGGAATTCACCTTCTCCAGACCTACCTTTCACGAATTTTATCCTGCGGCATTTTCAAAGGAGTTATCGCCGGTTTAAAAAAGAAAAAAGGTCATGTTACGAATTTTTTCGAAAAAAATGTTCAAATGGCTTCATTTTCTGAAATTGCGAAGATCATCCAATTATACTGCCTGTTTTCGTAGCACAGCTCTGTAGCTCTGACAGGTTTTGTGTAAGAAAAATGTTTCCGAGGTAGGGGTGGTTTGCATATAAGGCCAAATATCTATTAAAAGACTCCTTCAAATTATTCATCATTCCGGTATTTTTGTCACTTGTGTCAACTGCACATATGACGTGAACTACTGCACTATTATAGCTTTAGTATTCAGAATAACAGAGCTTTTAGATAAACACATTTTTTCATGTTTCTGCGAAAAGCGCCGGTCAAAAAAGTTCCAATATTGCAATTTCGTAAGTACAATTCAAGGCACTTAAGTCCACGTTTCATCAGCTCTCTAGATCTTCCAGATTTTATGTCAAAATTAATTCAGTCACGGAAGTCACAAAAGCATCAAGGAAATCACAAGATATGAAGAAGTAGCATCTGTCAGACGAGCAGCGTGAGGCTGACGTCAAATGTTTGGTTCACAGACAAAATCTGCAAGTATCGTCACTGCTTCCGACATTTCATCAGCCCTCTAGATCTTCCAGATTTCATGTGAAAAATAATTCAGTCGGAGAAGTCACAAAGCCAACAGGGAAATCACAAGACATGAACAAGCATCCTCAGACGATCTCAGTGCTAGAGGCTGACGTCAAAAGTTTAGTTCACGGAATTGACGTCATCTCTCTCTCTCTCTCTCTCTCTCTCTGTATAACGACCTGCCTGAGGCTGACGTCAAATGTTTAGTTCACGGAACTGACCTCTCTCTCTCTCTCTCTCTCTCTCTGGGGAGCCAGGGTGGCCGAATGGTAGAGCGTTGGACTTTCAATGCTTGGGCCGAGAGTTCGAATCCCGGCCGCTGGGGCCAAATATTTGTGCTGGCCTTTTTCTCGTTGCCCCGTCTTTGATATCACCCTTATGTGGGGAAAAAGGGCGTTAAACTCCTAAACACCCACCCACCCACCCTCTCTCTCTGCCTCTCTCTCTCTCTCCCTTCTTCCCCCACCCGGCCCCACCCCCAGTCACGTGGCTAATCGGTCGAGGTCGTAGAGGATCTAGTGTCATTGGTAGAACTTGGAGAGGGAGAACCGACAACAAAACAGACAAAATAAAATAAAGTTTGGAGAAACAACTTTGTAGGACGGGGCATTTCCTCCTTGTCAACTATGATACGCGTAACAGAAGTCGATTTGTGCGGACTGCCACACAGTTTACAACGTATCGGTTCCGCTTCACAGAAAAGAAGTTAATTATCTACTACTGCTTACGCTAAATAAGCCAACAATGACACAATCACGTACCACGTCGTTGTAGAGGATGCAAACATTTCTTGGAAACGTCAACGATGCATATATAGTACTCCATTTTCCATAGAAAACAGACATGCAGCTCCGAAAGGTTGCAAACATGCAGCCATTTGCATTTTGAATCGGTTGTCCCATTCACGGTGTTGTGCCGTATATGGAGAGAAAGGGGCGTGGTCTTTGGTGATAGATTCGAAACGAAGGTCAATGTTCGAAAACGATTTTTGGCGTCTAGGCTTAAATAGCGCCACTCGCCAGCCTCGAAATGCAATTTGCCCTCAATATTATGGGGTCAAAGCACGTAACCATCACAATTTCAATCGTGTAGCCAACACGCATCACACTTCGCCCAAAATCCTGAGTTAGGAACTGTGACTAGAGGTACGACCTCGACCGATTAGCCACGTGACTGGGGTTACGTCTGAGGATGCTTGTTCATGTCTTGTGATTTCCCTGTTGGCTTTGTGACTTCTCCTACTGAATTATTTTTCACATGAAATCTATGTAATGATGGCTATCTCCTAAACCACCTCGTTGGAGGCCTTTTTACTTTGATATAAAATAGGAATTCACCTTCTCCAGACCTACCTTTCACGAATTTTATCCAGCGGCATTTTCAAAGGAGTTATCGCCGGTTTAAAAAAATCGGTCATGTTACGATTTTTTTCGAAAAAAATGTTCAAATGGCTTCATTTTCTGAAATTGCGAAGATCATCCAATTATACTGCCTGTTTTCGTAGCACGGCTCTGTAGCTCTGACAGGTTTTGTGTAAGAAAAATGTTTCCGAGGTAGGGGTGGTTTGCATATAAGGCCAAATATCTATTAAAAGACTCCTTCAAATTATTCATCATTCCGGTATTTTTTGTCACTTGTGCCAACTGCACATCTGACGTGAACTACTGCACTATTATGTCTTTAGTATTCAGAATAACAGAGCTTTTAGAGAAACACATTTTTTCATGTTTCTGCGAAAAGCGCCGGTCAAAAAAGTTCCAATATTGCAATTTCGTAAGTACAATTCAAGGCACTTAAGTCCACGTTTCATCAGCTCTCTAGATCTTCCAGATTTTATGTCAAAATTAATTCAGTCACGGAAGTCACAAAAGCAACAAGGAAATCACAAGATATGAAGAAGTAGCATCTGTCAGACGAGCAGCGTGAGGCTGACGTCAAATGTTTGGTTCACAGACAAAATCTGCAAGTATCGTCACTGCTTCCGACATTTCATCAGCCCTCTAGATCTTCCAGATTTCATGTGAAAAATAATTCAGTCGGAGAAGTCACAAAGCCAACAGGGAAATCACAAGACATGAACAAGCATCCTCAGACGATCTCAGTGCTAGAGGCTGACGTCAAAAGTTTAGTTCACGGAATTGACGTCATCTCTCTCTCTCTCTCTCTCTCTCTCTCTCTCTCTCTGTATGACGACCTGCCTGAGGCTGACGTCAAATGTTTAGTTCACGGAACTGACGTCTCTCTCTCTCTCTCTCTCCCTCTCTCTCTCTCTGGGGAGCCAGGGTGGCCGAATGGTAGAGCGTTGGACTTTCAATGCTTGGGCCGAGAGTTCGAATCCCGGCCGCTGGGGCCAAATATTTGTGCTGGCCTTTTTCTCGTTGCCCCGTCTTTGATATCACCCTTATGTGGGGGAAAAGGGCGTTAAACTCCTAAACACCCACCCACCCACCCTCTCTCTCTGCCTCTCTCTCTCTCCCTTCTTCCCCCACCCGGCCCCACCCCCAGTCACGTGGCTAATCGGTCGAGGTCGTAGAGGATCTAGTGTCATTGGTAGAACTTGGAGAGGGGAGAACCGACAACAAAACAGACAAAATAAAATGAAGTTTGGAGAAACAACTTTGTAGGACGGGGCCGTTCCTCCTTGTTCTTCGATGTTTGTGAGGCGTGTGGCTTGTGGAGGAAATGTGCTTTGAGTACAACGTTTCGAGTCAACTGACGATAACGGCTGCAAAGAATTTTTCTAATTTTTCAATATATTTTTTATGGCACCCCAGACACATTATCTATATATATAGTAGGAGCGATTTTGAGATCTAAAATGGGTTCACCAGCACTTTCATCAGGTACGGCTTACGCCAAAAGTATAAAAGCGACAACCTCCAAACTTCACTCAGTTAAGAGTCCGTATTCATGCTATCTATGTCCAAAACATGGAGTGATTTAGGTAAATATTACGCCTTCAAACGCCAGAAAGCCACTATTTCTGAAAAGGGCAATAACTCGCAAATCATGTGTGCAATCGTTCCTGGATCGGGCCTTCTATTTAACAATCTTGATTCATTTAGAAACCCCAAATTTGAAATCGATCGGTTCAGTATTTTCGGAGATACAGGCATCTGAACTGGGTTCACATGCAATGTCAACTCAGGTTCGGTTTACATGAAAACTATAAGAGCGACCATTTTCTAGTAGTGACTCTGTTCAGAGTCCGTATTCAAGCTATCTACTGCCCAAAAATTGAGTGATTTAAATAAATATTAAACTGTAAACGAAAGACAACCAACTTGTCTCAAAAGGGCGATAACTCCCAAATCACTTAAGCAATCATCACACGCTTGGTTCCTCTAATGTAACATTTTGATATATTTGGATACCCCAAATTTGAAGCCATTCGGTTGAGTATTTTCGAAGAAACGGGCCTGGACACAATTCACACACACACACACACACACCGCACGCACACACATACGAACACATGGAAACAACATAAAAAAACACGTGAGACGCCGAGCTGATATGCAGCTTGTGCAAGATTATCAGTGTCAAGATACATGCAGGGCTACCCCATCAATCGCTGTTGGCGAACTTAAATGAAATGAAAACAATAGATACACTCGGAATAAAGTAATCTACCATCATTTATACCTAAATATCTCAAAATCGGTAAAAGTTAGAACAATATTGTTTGAAGCAAAAATAAAGTGCATTCCATTCTGAATATAATGCAAGAAACCGGAGTATTCTCGGTTTCTTGGTTTACTAACGGTCCGACTGCAAAGACGCGTGGAGGCACGCTTGGATCCATGGTTGCAGTTTGACGGCCAGTTATTGGTGTGGATAGTGGAAAGACACTAACGTTTCGTCACATCATATGTCTAGCCTGCTTCCTGCCCTGCCCAGATATACAAGATAAAGTCTTCAAACACTTAAGAATTTTGGCCTCGTCCCACCAGAAGACAAACTGCTTGTCACACACACACACACACACACACACACACACACACACACACACACACACACACACTAATATATGTCGCGTGGCGCAGTACAGCATTACAGAAATGAAGGAAGAAGTCTTTTCGAAGGAGCTGTAAATGGCGGCCAGAAGAAGGAAGTTCATAACGCGGGAAAGTTTTTCATTTCATAAAAGACCACGTCATTTGATGTTGTACATCCCAGGAAGGAACTTTTAAAAAATAATTCTAAAGAACGCACAGATTACGTGTAATTGCATAAATGACTAAACACATCGGGTGACGCCTTTCTTGCAGTTGTGTTACTCTGACTACAGCAAGCAGTAACGCCGACAAAAACTAGCGTCTAATTGCAAGTTGAAAGTGCTTCTCTGTGTCTCATACTTGTAGGCGTAGAAGGGAGTAGCCAGGTACAATGGAAGCAGATTATCGTGCACTTCCATCCAACTTTACAGCAGATCCGTGGCCTGACAGAAGTAAATACTTGTGGATCATAGCTGGACCCTTCATCTTGGCTTTAGGAATCGTTGGCAATTCCCTGACACTGATAATCGTGCACCGGCTGCATGTCAACTCGGCGTCTCACGTGTTTTTTAAAGCACTGACCGCCACTGACCTCCTCATAATGATCACCTTGTGCTTGGGCAAATGGACAAAATATACGTTTGCTTTTAAATATCAGGACCAGCTCAAGGCTCTGTGCGCGTTTTATTTGTGGTCGATAGAAGCGTTGGGGTGGCAGTCAGCCTTCATGCTTGTGATCCTGTCTATAAAGTGCTTATTATTTTTCGGCTCGAACGCATGCATGCACCGTGCACAGTCAAAGTCGCCTACATCATAGTCGCCAGTGTCGTCACTATTTGCGTCGGCTGCAATTCCTACATTCCTTTCGTTATACAAGATTTCAGCTCCGAGAAGAAGTGCGGTTGGAGTAAAAGCTTTAGAGAAACTGCCCAATTACCAGTGGATACCTTCAATACCGCAATCGGCATTAATGTGCCTTCAGTCATCATGGTCATCAGTAACTACTTCCTCATCCGGAAAGTGATGGAAATAAAACGGTTGACCCACCAAGTCAGCACGGCTCAAGTGACCGAGAGGATTTCCCGGATGACTTACACCACCATAGCAGAGGCTTTTGCCTTTATTGTGCTCATGCTTCCAACGCAAGTGGCTCTGATATATGCAAGAGTAATAGGCCAAACCGTGTGGTCAAACAAGCAGTTTGTCTTCTGGTGGGACGTTGCCAGAGTTCTGAAGTGTTTGAACCACGCCATCAACTTTATCTTGTATATCTGGGCAGGGGTGGAGTTCAGGAAGCAGGCTAGACATATGCTGGGACCAAACGTTAGTGTCTTTCCACTATCCACATCAATAACTGGCCGTCAGACTGCAATCATGCATCCAAGCGTGCCTCCAGGTACATCGTGACACTTCCAAAGTATCAACATAAGACGTGTCCATCTTTTTGAGGACAGCTAATAGATGTAGGTTGAGGGTGTTCAGTTGTGTGTGTGCTGGCTTTTTCATCGTTGCCTCGTCGTTGATATCACCCGCATGTGGTGGAAAAGGACGTTAAACCTTCAAACACCCACCCACTCACCCACTCTCTCTCTCCCCCTCCCCTCCTCCCCAAAGATTCTAGATCCGCTATAGCGTGACGGGTCTAATATTGTCTTTGATAGGTCTTACACACTTGAAGAGAGAAAGAAAAACAGCAACTGACAACAACCCACCCGTGTGTGTGTGTGTGTGTGTGTGTGTGTGTGTGTACTCTCCATCTGAATTTCCCCTCTTTGGGATAATTAAAAGTAATTGACGGATAGACTCCAGAGTGCAGTCCCTTTTCGGCGGATCGTGAAAATGTGACTGCTTACAGCCAGCGCCATTTTTAAAAATGGCGATTTTTTTTATTTTTTTATTTTTTTTTAGAAAAGCGAAGACTTGTGTGTCATATGATTCGATTTGAAACGAAGTCTTGAATATCCGACCACTTTTGGTTTGGGCAAAATCTTTGCCAGCGGACAATTATTGTTGCGCTTTGATGGCACTCTGGAGTCTAGCACAGTAGACTCCAGAGTGCAGTCCCTTTTCGGCGGGGCGTGAAAATGTGACTGCTTACACCCAGCGCCATTTTCAAAAATGGCGAAATTTTTTTAGAAAAGCGAAGACTTGTGCGTCATATGATTCGATTTAAAACGAAGTGTTGAATATCCGACCACTTTTCGTTTGGGCAAAATCTTTGCCAGCGGACAATTATTGTTGCGCTTTGATGGCACTGTTTACGTGGTACACTGATCCAACAGGATGTGAGTGAACGGCAAAGGGGTTGCACTCTGACAGGCAAAGGCGTTGCACTCTACAGGCAAGTATTATTGCACGGTGCAGACGATCACGTACCTGCCTTGTGGTGGAATAAATGACGATTACAAAAGCATACACACCCGTGCTCTAGGACTGAATGTAATAATAGATCTGTCCATTCAGACAGAGACATGTTATGTATGTCTCTGATTCAGAAACACGCCTACTTTCACTCTGAAGACAGCGTGCCATCACTTGCGCCATTGAGGATCCCTCTGGGTTCAAAGCTGGTCAAGGATGACATAGTGCGCGACCTTGTGTTGGAGAACACCGAGACAATTTAGGCCCGTCACGGTAGACTCCAGAGTGCAGTCCCTTTTCGGCGGGGCGTGAAAATGTGACTGCTTACACCCAGCGCCATTTTCAAAAATGGCGAATTTTTTTTAGAAAAGCAGAGACTTGTGTGTCATATGATTCGATTTGAAACGAAGTGTTAAAAACCCGACCACTTTTCGTTTGGGCAAAATCTTTGCCAGCAGACAATTATTGTTGCGCTTTGATGGCACTGTTTACGTGGTACACTGATCCAACAGGATGTGAGTAAACGGCAAGGGGGTTGCACTCTGACAGGCAAGGGTGCACTCTCTGGGGCACAGTGGAAGTACCTCTGTGCACGGTGGGGAAATGGCGCTCACTGCGCTACCGTGACGGGCCTAAATTGTCTCGGTGCTCTCAAACACAAGGTCGCGCACTATGTCATCCTTGACCAGCTTTGAACCCAGAGGGATCCTCAGTGGCGCAAGTGATGGCAGGCTGTCTTCAGAGTGAAAGTAGGCGTGTTTCTGAATCAGAGAAATACATAACATGTCTCTGTCTGAATGGACAGATCTATTATTACATTCAGTCCTAGAACACGGGTGTGTATGCTTTTGTAATCGTCTCTTATTCCACCACAAGGCAGGTACGTGATCGTCTGCACCGTGCAATAATACTTGCCTGTAGAGTGCAACACCCTTGCCTGTCAGAGTGCAACCCCCTTGCCGTTTACACACATCCTGTTGGATCAGTGTACCACGTAAACAGTGCCATCAAAGCGCAACAATAATTGTCCGCTGGCAAAGATTTTGCCCAAACGAAAAGTGGTCTAGCACAGTAGACTCCAGAGTGCAGTCCCTTTTCGGCGGGGCGTGAAAATGTGACTGCTTACACCCAGCGCCATTTTTAAAAATGGCGAATTTTTTTTAGAAAAGCAGAGACTTGTGTGTCATATGATTCGATTTGAAACGAAGTCTTGAATATCCGACCACTTTTCGTTTGGGCAAAATATTTGCCAGCGGACAATTATTGTTGCGCTTTGATGGCACTGTTTACGTGGTACACTAATCCAACAGGATGTGAGTAAACGGCAAGGGGGTTGCACTCTGACAGGCAAGGGTGCACTCTCTGGGGCACAGTGGAAGTACCTCTGTGCACGGTGGGGAAATGGCGCTCACTGCGCTACCGTGACGGGCCTAAATTGTCTCGGTGCTCTCAAACACAAGGTCGCGCACTATGTCATCCTTGACCAGCTTTGAGGCGTGTTTCTGAATCAGAGAAATACATAACAAAGGGGTTGCACTCTGACAGGCAAGGGTGTTGCACTCTACAGGCAAATATTATTGCACGGTGCAGACGATCACGTACCTGCCTTGTGGTGGAATAAGAGACGATTACAAAAGCATACACACCCGTGCTCTAAGACTGAATGTAATAATAGATCTGTCCATTCAGACAGAGACATGTTATGAATGTCTCTGATTCAGAAACACGCCTACTTTCACTCTGAAGACAGCCTGCCATCACTTGCGCCATTGAGGATCCCTCTGGGTTCAAAGCTGGTCAAGGATGACATAGTGCGCGACCTTGTGTTTGAGAGCACCGAGACAATTTAGGCCCGTCACGGTAGCGCAGTGAGCGCCATTTCCCCACTGTGCACAGAGGTACTTTCCACTGAAAGACTCTGTGCCCCAGAGAGTGCTAGCACAGAGGTACTTTCCACTGAAAGACTCTGTGCCCCAGAGAGTGACTGACGGATTGATATTTTCCTCCCGACATGATTAAGACTGATATTGACCACGTTTTACAGATCTGACGTCATTTTGATGTTGTACATCCCAGGTAGGAACTTTAAAAAAATAATTCTGAAGAACGCACAGATTACGTGTAAATGCATAAATGACATAAACACATCGGATGACGCCTTTCTTGCAGTTGTGTTACTCTGACTACAGCAAGCAGTGACGCCGACAAAAACTAGCGTCTAATTGCAAGTTGAAAGTGCTTCTCTGTGTCTCATACTTGTAGGCGTAGAAGGGAGTAGCCAGGTACAATGGAAGCAGATTATCATGCATTTCCATCCAACTTTACAGCAGATCCGTGGCCTGACAGAAGTAAATACTTGTGGATCATAGCTGGACCCTTCGTCTTGGCTTTAGGAATCGTTGGCAATTCCCTGACACTGATAATCTTGCACCGGCTGCATGTCAACTCGGCGTCTCACGTGTTTTTTAAAACACTGACCGCCACTGACCTCCTCATAATGATCACCTTGTGCTTGGGCAAATGGACAAAATATACGTTTGCTTTTAAATATCAGGACCAGCTCAAGGCTCTGTGCGCGTTTTCCTTGTGGTCGACAGAAGCGTTGGGGTGGCAGTCAGCCTTCATGCTTGTGATCCTGACTGTCTATCGAGTGCTTATTATTTTTCGGCTCGAACGCATGCATGCAACGTGCACAGTCAAAGTCGCCTACATCATAGTCGCCAGTGTCGTCACTATTTGCGTCGGCTGCAATTCCTACATTCCTTTCGTTATACAAGACGTCAGCTCCGAGAAGAAGTGCGGTTGGAGTAAAAGCTTTAGAGAAACTGCCCAATTACCAGTGGATACCTTCAATACCGCAATCGGCATTAATGTGCCTTCAGTCATCATGGTCATCAGTAACTACTTCCTCATCCGGAAAGTGATGGAATTAAAACGGTTGACCCACCAAGTCAGCACGGCTCAAGTGACCGAGAGGATTTCCCGGATGACTTACACCACCATAGCAGAGGCTTTTGCCTTTATTGTGCTCATGCTTCCAACGCAAGTGGGTCTGATATATGCAAGATTAATAGGCCGACCCGTGTGGTCAGACAAGCAGTTTGTCTTCTGGTGGGACGTTGCCAGAGTTCTGAAGTGTTTGAACCACGCCATCAACTTTATCTTGTATATCTGGGCAGGGATGGAGTTCAGGAAGCAAGCTAGACATATGCTGGGACCAAACGTTAGTGTCTTTCCACTATCCACATCAATAACTGGCCGTCAGACTGCAACCATACATCCAAGCGTGCCTCCAGGTACATCGTGACACTTCTAAAGTATCAACATAAGACGTGTCCATCTTTTTGAGGACAGCTAATAGATGTAGGTTGAAGGTGTTCAGTTGTGTGTGTGTGTGTGTGTGTGTGTGTGTGTGTGTGTGTGTGTGTGTGCAAGCCTCAGAATGTTCTTTTGAGTGCCTTTTAATATCTTGTCAGTTTTTCTTATTTTTAACTGCCATTGTAATGGTAGGTGAGGTTGCTCTGTCTTAGTGTTACGTCGAATTACGCCTTAGTGTTACATCGAAGTTTGTTTTCATTTCATTTTAGCTCCACGGACAAAAATACACAAAACCTGTTTAGAAACCACTTTGGAACTGTCATTAATTTTCACACCAACATGCATTCGGCTTGAAGAGAAGTAGACACAGACCTCGCAAATCTAACGAAAGATTCGCCAAACGGGAAGTCGTCTGCTACTGAGATCATTTCTGAAGCTTGATCGGGAGCCAAGACAGCTGTGTCAGCATAGCGATACTGATAGGAGTCTGGAGCAAGCAAATGATCAGAAAACGCTTAGAACTGGAGCAAACGTTTCACAGATGAACACGACAAACTGCCCAGACAATGCAACAAACATTTCACATACATCCCTATACCAAAGAAGTCATGAGAAAATTTCGAGTTGGAGCGGCTATTGACCTATTTTATATGGAGCGACGTTTGCACCAAACCGGATTGTTTCTTTGCACCAAAGCTGAAGCTTGGTTTTACAACTCATCTTTACGCGAAAACTCGGTTTTTAAAACTGAGATTAATCATTCAGGTAGGTTTCATAGACTGAGATGAAAACAGGCCCGCTTCGTGCAAATGGCGCATCATAGATTTTCTTTTGTAAACAATGTCTGCAGGGAGAAGTTGTTAACTGTTTCCGAAAGTTTGGTTTTAAACTTCAGTTTTCAGAGGTTTTTTTTTGTTTTTGTTTTTGTTTTTTGTTTGTTTGTTTTTTTGTTTGTTTGTTGTTGTTTTTTTGTTGTTTTTTTTTTTTGGGGGGGGGGGGGGTAGCGCCGTAGGTGTAGTTCTCCGGAGGTGACAGAGAAGAAAGTCGTAGCTGCGGGCTACAACTTACTTCTGTCTCACCTCCCGAGAACTTCACCTACGACACTAGAAAGTTTGTGGCGTGTCAGCATTGTTTCGTTTCTGTCTGATACATATGTAGCGCCCTGGGTGTGGGGTCGTTGTGGTTGTCGGGAACGCTTCAGACTGTATGCCTAATTCCATTTAATATTATGACTTTGTTGTATTTTTCTCCTGCTATGTCGCTCTCTCGGTGCACTCGCAGAGAAGACACGGGATACAACAGGATAGAACTCCAATACTTTATTAACAGAAGATGCGCGAAGAACAAACTCATGAAAGAGGGAGAACCCAGAACGCTGTGCAGTGCTGCTTATATACTGACAGGTCAGATCTAGAACATTCCGCAACTTACTGGCAAGTACGGAATCTTTCCAAGGTTACGTAGTCTAGTGACGTTACTGCACTCGCATGTTCTGGGATGGTCTAGAAATTTCCATCGAAATGCAGTGACTTTCGCGATCTCTACAACAGACTTCCACTTACAAAATGTCATCATTTTACCAGGTAACAAGATGGCCACCAGCCCAATATGTTGTTTCCATTTGATCACCTGCTATCGTCACGGTCGTTCTTTTGTAATGCCATGTATCCACACACACACACACACACACACACACACACACACACACACTCTCTCTGTCTCTCTCTCTCTCTCACTCTGAATGGAAACAACTGACCGGGCTGTCACCCCAATCTTGTTTTTGGAAGAGAGACGTCAAGTTGTATTCTTTGAAATCTATGACGTTTTTAAGTTGTTTCTCTATGGAGAAACAACTTTATGAGACGGGGCAGATTTTGCTACGCGCAGCAGCAAGTTTCAGTGATACAAAACAAGACTGTGACGTTTCTCCACACAATACTTACTTTCACGCACACAGTGACGTAACGAAATCTGCGTCATAGACACCTTACGTGCACACTATGCTGCTGCGTTCTTTTTGGCGGGAGTGACGTGTGTGTGTGTGTGTGTGTGTGTGTGTGTGGACGGATGTAATGATGGCTATCTCCTAAACCACCTCGTTGGAGGCCTTTTTACTTTGAGATAAAATGGGAATTCACCTTCTCCAGAGCTACCTTTCACGATTTTTAGCCTGCCGCATTTTCAGAAGAGTTAGCGCCGATTTTAAAAAATCGGTCATGTTACGAATTTTTTCGAAAAAAATGTTCAGATGGCTTCATCTTCTGAAATTGGGAAGATCATCCAATTATACTGCCTGTCTTCGTAGCACAGCTCTGTAGCTCTGACAGGTTTTGTGTAAGAAAAATATTTCCGAGGTAGGGGTTGTTTGCATATAAGGCCAAATATCTATGAAAAGACTCCTTCAAATTACTCATCATTCCGGTATTTTTGTCACTTATGCCAACTGCACATATGACATGAACTACTGCACTATTATAGCTTTAGTATTAAGAATAACAGAGCTTTTAGATAAACAAATTTTTTCACGTTTCTGCGAGAAGCGCTGGTCAAAAAAGTTCCAATTTTGCAATTTCGTAAGTACAACCCGAGGCACTTAAGTCCACGTTTCATCAGCTCTCTAGATCTTCCAGATTTTATATCAAAATTAATTCAGTCACGGAAGTCATAGAAACAACAAGGAAATCGCAAGATATGAAGAAGTATCACCTGACAGACGAGCATCTTGAGGCTGACGTCAAATGTTTGGTTCACAGACAAAATCTGCAAGTATCGTCACTGCTTCCGACATTTCATCAGCCCTCTAGATCTTCCAGATTTCATGTGAAAAATAATTCAGTCGGAGAAGTCACAAAGCCAACAGGGAAATCACAAGACATGAACAAGCATCCTCAGACGATCTCAGTGCTAGAGGCTGACGTCAAAAGTTTAGTTCACGGAATTGACGTCATCTCTCTCTCTCTCTGTATGACGACCTGCCTGAGGCTGACGGCAAATGTTTAGTTCACGGAACTGACCTCTCTCTCTCTCTCTCTCTCTCTGGGGAGCCAGGGTGGCCGAATGGTAGAGCGTTGGACTTTCAATGCTTGGGCCGAGAGTTCGAATCCCGGCCGCTGGGGCCAAATATTTGTGCTGGCCTTTTTCTCGTTGCCCCGTCCTTGATATCACCCTTTTGTGGTGGAAAAGGACGTTAAACTCTTAAACACCCACCCACCCACCCTCTATCTCTGCCTCTCTCTCTCTCTCTCTCTCCCTTCTTCCCCCACCCGGCCCCACCCCCAGTCACGTGGCTAATCGGTCGAGGTCGTAGAGGATCTAGTGTCGTTGGTAGAACGTGGAGAGGGGAGAGAACCGGCAACAATAACAACAAAACAGACAAAATAATATGAAGTTTGGAGAAACAACTTTGTAGGACGGGGCCGTTCCTCCTTGTTCCTCAATGGGATGACGCATAATACATTTGGCGTAATAACTTTGATACAGTTCTTGCAATGAAAGCAGGCCCATGAAAATTGAAGTGTTGCTGCTGCGTGCGCAGTGTAAAGATCGAATTAATACCAACCCAATATGTTTAACAGACAAGTCTGCGCGGCGAACGTTTTCTAACTATGTGTTATGTCAGACATACACACGCGCGCGCGCACACACTCACACGCACGCACGCACGCGCACACGCACACACACACACAGACTCGCGCGAGCCGCGTTTGTGCTCCATTGAGACCTATGTGGTGTTCTCTCACTCTACTATGCTATTGAGTGAGAGTCAGTGGGAAAAACAAAGCACACTACATCAATGAAACTCCCGCTTTCCCCGTCTACACATAGCTTAGCTTAATCCTCTTTATTCCCTGGGGAACATAGGGCTGCAACCACACTCCGCCAGCGCACTCGGTTCTGGGACGCCCTCTTTAGTTCGGCCCACGTCGTTCCGGCGGCCTTGGCTTCAGCGTCCGTACTCCTCCGCCAGGTCTGCTTCGGTCGGCCCACTTTGCGCTTTCCCTGGGGGTTCCAATCAAGGGACTGCCTGGTGACATTTGATGTTGACTTTCGCAGAGTGTGTCCGATCCATCCCCATTTCCTTTTCTTGATCTCCTGCTCGATGGGGACCTGTCTTGTTCCCTCCCAGAGGTCTTGGTTGGTGATCACCAGTGGGTATCTGATGTTGAGAATGTTGCGGAGGCATCTGTTGATGAAGGTTTGCAGCTTGTGGGAGCTTGTCTTGGTGGTGCGCCATGTCTCCGAGCCATAGAGTAGGACCGACTTCACATTTGAGTTGAAGATCCGAATCTTGTTTTGCAGGGATAGGGCTGTGGATCTCCAGATGGGGCGTAGAGTGCGAAAGGCATGTCTGGCTTTGTTGGTGCGGCTCTTGATGTCCTCGTCCGTTCCTCCATCCTTGCTGACAACGCTGCCGAGGTAGACGAACTTGTCCACCTCTTTGATGTCTTACTGGTGCAGCCGGATGGGGTCGTGCTGTTTGTGGTTGACTCTCATGACTTCGGTCTTGCTGATGTTGATCTTGAGGCCGGTCTTCTCAGCTTCTTTGGCGACTCTGTTCAGCTTCTCCTGCGCATCTTGTTGTTTGTGGGAGAGGAGGGCGATGTCATCCGCGAAATCCAGGTCCTCGAGCTGTTTGCTGAAGGTCCACTGGATCCCTGTCCTCTTGCCGTCGGTGGCTTGCCTCATGACCCAGTCGACCACCATCAGGAAGATTGTGGGTGAGAGGATGCAGCCTTGACGAACGCCGGTCCGTACTGTGAATGGCTCTGTCAGTTTCCCGTCGTGGATTACCTGGCAGGTGGCATCTTCGTACAGCTGTCGGATGATGTTGACAAACTTTGGTGGAAAACCGTAGTGAGACAGCATTGACAGCATTTCTGAGTACTTCATTGCGGATTTTTGTTGCTGATTTAGACTGTAAGCTTACTCCTTCCCATTATAGTTTTGGTACATGTACTTGAATGATTTTCACGGTTGCAAATAAAGGGAAAGGGAGAAAGTGGAAGTTACAGGGTCAAACAAGGAAGATTGTTACCTTTTTTCCCGCTTTGAATGGGTCTAGGGGCGGTGGGGAGGGTTTGGATGGCGATAGTGATAAACATCCGTACGTCCCTGAATTTTTCGTGTATTCGTAGTACTGCAACGTTTTGATGTTTTTACACACACACACACACACACACACACACACACACACACACCACTTCTGATACAGGGTTTAGAGTTTACCATTATAGTAAGTAGCAAGGTGTGTTTTCCCATTTCAGAGTGCACATGGACAAGAAAAGTACTTGTCAGCAGTTTCTTTTGTGATGGTGTGAAAGGACAGTGTTTGTAAGTACTTCAGGGATGTTTTTGTATGACAATTTTTTTTGCTCACTCCATGCAAACATATATGTGAAGTGAGCATGTTTTGCACTAATGAGATGGTAAATGCGCTGACTTTCATCTTATTTTGTTTTTGGTGGTGGTGGTGGGGGGGGGGGCTACTTTTGCAAGATATCTCAGTGAAGCTTGTGTGTGTGTGTGTGTGTGTGTGTGTGTCTGTGTGTGTGTGTGTGTGTGTGTGTGTGTGTGTGTGTGTGTGTCCTTATCCTTATCTAGGGACATCCGACATGGCTGACACATGAGAATGCAGCAACAGACTGGGGCCTTTGTGCAATATGCCAGCGGAAAACCAGTGAAAATCTACAATGTCCGGCCAGAGCAACGCGCAAATCAGGGTCATCATACACCACTTTAGCAGAAAACTTGACTAAATTTCACGAACTTGGTGTTTTACCGCCTGATCTCCTCACCAGACTGAAGGAAGGGAAGGATCTTGAAGAAACATTTAGGAAAAGACAAGCGCTAAAGCATGTTTCCATACGTCGTGTCGAATCAAATACAACTCATCAAAGTTGAAGCGAAAGCTTGGAGCAGCTGATACTGCAGGCGAAGAACCACCGAAAAAGTTCACAAGACGGGATTCAAGTGCAGGTTCAACAACAGATACAAGTGATGGACATCAATTTTGCTGCTTCCTGTGTGACAAACCTGCTTTAGCAAAGGAACTAAGACAAGCGTCAACGTTCCAGTTAGACAGAAGAGTCCGAGAGTGTGCTCTAGCATTACAGGACAGCAAACTGATGAAAAAACTTGGTTCAGGAGATGTCATTTCAGAGGAACTGAAATACCACCCTGTGTGTCTCCTTAACCTGTACAGAATAGCTAAACCCAAGTTGACAGGTGAAGAAGAGCCAGAGCAGCATGGTCTAGTATTCGCAGAATTGACTGAGTTCATGCAGGAGGTGAGGGACGGATCAGCTGGGATGGTCGTCTTCAAAATGGCTGATTTAGTAAATCTGTATGAAACTAGACTTCAAGATTTTGGGGTTGTCTCTGGCAGGGTTCATAGCAGTAGACTTCGACATTTCCCTGATCTCCGAGCACATGCGAGTGGACAAGATATGCTTCTCACTTTCGATGACCATTTGAACAGTACACTGAAAGAAGCACACATAGAGACTTGGGATGATGCAGCCGTTCATTTTGCAAAAGCTGCAAGAATTGTGAGAAGGGAAATATTTCAATTCAGTCAATTCACTGGTACATATGATTAGGACTGTCAATACAAAAGTGTTCCAGAGACCCTGCTAGCTCTCATACAAAATGATTCTACAAGGCCCAAGTATGGACGCAACAGGTAGAGGAAAGCGTCCCTCTCATTGGCTAAGCTGGCCTGTTTCAATGCCAATAAATCAAAGCAGCAAACTACATCAGCAAGGCACCACACAAAGGACAGAGAGCCACCCATTCCTGTCTATGTTGGGCTACTAACACATGCGCAGACTCGCAAGAACGAGATAGTTGATACTATGCACACTTTGGGGCTAAGTATATCTTACAAGAGAGTCTTGGAAATATCTGGGGAACTGGCCAGCAAAGCATGCGAGAAGTACAGAAAGGATAATAAAGGATCAGCGGCTAGCAAGGTTTGACTTTTCTTTCCGTTCGTCTGTTTCTTCGCCCGCCCGTCTCAATGTCCGTCCGTCCGTCCGTCCGTCAAGGTCACACTTAAAGGTCAAGGTCACACGTATGTCATAAAGGCTTTTGTCGCTCTAATGACTGAGAAAATGTCGCCCTAAAATAGGGCTTGTTTGTGTTTTTCCACTACAGATGCTTAGAAACGAGTTAAGGTAGCCGCCATTTTGAATGTTACTAAAAATAGACACATACATTGAGTTTCCGCCGTGGCCCTGTATCAGTATTTGATCAGTACATGAAAGTCTTCACGTGTGCCAGATTTGGTGCTTGTAGCACGAAGTGCACAATTTTGGAACTAAGAAACCCCACTAGAGGAATTCGGAAAGAAAGCGGCGAGACATCCCCAAGACAAGGAGGAACGGCCCCGTCCTACAAAGTTGTTTCTCCAAATTCCATTTTATTTTGTCTGTTTTTTATCATAGGACGGGCTATATTTTCCACGTTCATGGGCAAGCATCTGTGGTACAAACGCACGTCACTGCCGATCTCCCGCAGAGACGATTATGCAAGTGTAACTCTGACAATGACGTAAGACGTGCGTCATCGATGCTGGCATGTATGGTGCGCCGAACGCGCTTCTCCTCCTCAGTGAGTGCCGTCTGTGTGTGTGTGTGTGTGTGTGTGTGTGTGTGTGTGTGTGTGTGTGTGTGAATTGTGTCCGGGCCTGTTTCTTCGAAAATACTTAACCGAATGGCTTCAAATTTGGGGTATCCAAATATATCAAAATGTTACATTAGACGAACCAAGCGTGTGATGATTGCTTAAGTGATTTGGGAGTTATCGCCCTTTTGAGACAAGTTGGTTGTCTTTCGTTTACAGGCGTAATATTTATTTAAATAACTCAAGTTTTTGGCAGTAGATAGCTTGAATACGGACTCTGAACAGAGTCACTACTAGAAAATGGTCGCTCTTAAAGTTTTTATGTAAACCGAGCCTGAGTTGACATTGCATGTGAACCCAGTTCAGATGTCTATTTCTCCGAAAATACTGAACCGATCGATTTCAAATTTGGGGTTTTTAAATGAATCAAGATTGTTGAATAGAAGGCCCGATCCAGGTACGATTGCACAAATGATTTGCGAGTTATCGCCCTTTTCAATAAAGTGGCTTTCTGGCGTTTAAAGGCGTAATATTTACCTAAACCACTCCATTTTTTATACATAGATAATGAGCCTGGGGTGCCATAAAAAAATATACAAAAAAATTAGACAAATTCACTGCAGCCGTTATCGTCAGTTGACTGGAAAATTTGTACTCACAGCACATTTCCTCTACAAGCCACACGCCTCACAAACATCGAAGAAGAGACGCACGCGCACTGACGTAAAGTAAGTGCGTCATGTTTGATTGACGTGATGCTGTTTTTTCTTGGGGGTGTCTCGCCACTTTCTTTCCGAATTCATCTGTTTGGAGACGTGGTGTTGTATTTTACTTCTGCTATGTCGCCATCTTCGTGCACTCGCAGAGAAGACACGGGATACAACAGAATACAACTCCAATACTTTACTAACAGAAGATGTTTAAACCGACACATAAAAAAAGAACAAAAATCCTTCATATGTGGTCAGGCAGCGGGATTGTAGTGCGGTATCACACAGTCAAATGTCGATAATGCTTAGTCACAATCACAGGTGCCATCACTTTTGAAAAAAAAAATCAAACAAACAAACAAACATGAATGCTGTGTTTACGTGGGATGCACTGACTGTGTGATCAGATTTTCATTCCATGTTCATTCCATGTATAGGGCAGACGCGAAAGCTGGCGTTGCAGTAAATCTAGCAATGTGTTCACCGTGTCACTGAATACGCTAGGCTCAGTGTCGGCATTGGAGATGCTGTCACTGTGCAGGTGTCAGTGGTGCAACGATTGACACCATAAACACTTCGTGATCTGTGAGCATTAAAATCACAAAGATTGTCCCTGACTGTGGCATCTAGTGACACTTCAGTTTTCAGCTAGTTGTTGATACTTCAACCATGTGCCCAGTGCTTGTGTGTGTGTGTGTGTGTGTGTGAGAGAGATGTGTGTGTGAAATGTGTGTGTGGGAGCATTTTATTTCCATCTTTTTCGGTCTGCATGGACTAATTACAGCACTCTCTCTTTCGTTCTAGCACACACACACACACACACAGATGGATCTGTAATTTTTCTTACATTAAATAGATCTATGTATAATGACAAGTATTTTGCAAGCAAAACTGAAAATAATAATAATAAGAAGAATAATGAGTATTGTATAGGCGCTTTTCCCAATTTCATGAATCGGCTCAAAGAGCCGCGAACTGAATCCAACACGCACGCTCACGTGAATCACACACGCTCACGTGAATCACACGCATTCTCTCACACACTGGACATAACACATTACAATCACGTGGTGCGAAGGGTCACCTCAGCTATTTTAAATTTCGGAATTTAGAATTGCATTTATTTTTCAAATTTTGTGGGCTGAACATTTCCAAATAAAACGCTACAACACACAACAAACATAACGCATAGTACACAGTCAGTTTTCCCATCTTTATTGTGAAAGACTTGTGTCAATTCATACATACATGCACATTTTTCTACAATTGCTATGCTCTCACAATTGACTCAGTTAATTTACTGTGTTCATGAAAACAGCCCTGGCAGGTATTAAAATCAAACAGAAATAGACAGCAGCAAGAGAACTGCAATTCCTACTGCCTGCATAACAAAAACTAGAGGAGCAAAGCTTCCTTGGCTCACTTGTAAGATGGGTCAAGGTCATTCAAAAGAGTATGTTTGTAAAGCTCCTATCACTAGCTATCCTGAAGTAGGGTGTCTCTTGTGTTCATAGTTCCTAAGGAAAACGGCAAATGGCGAAATAACAGTTTTCCCAGGACAGCTTCTATGACCTTGACCTTATCAGTAATTATCATTATGCCAAGTTTGACAGCTCTAGTTTTTGTAGTTTCTGTACAAGTGGTAATGTAAAATTTCACAACAGACAGCTGTAATGACCTTGACCTTGAGCCAAGGTCATTGGAATGGGTATGTGTGCATAGGTCTCATTGCTGTCTATCATTGTGCCTTGTTTGGTGCATCTGCTGTTTGTTGTTTCCAAGAAAACGCTAACGTTTAAAGTCTCCGCAAAACATGTTGAATGGCCTTGACCTTGACTCAAGGAAAATTGAATACAAGCATGCCAGTACAGGTTTTGTCAATGTCTATCATCATGCAAAGTTTGATGCCTCTGGTTCCCCTACATTCTGAGAAAACGGCAATTTTAATTTCCAATGCGACAGCTATTGATGACCTTGACCTTTAGTCAAGGTTATTCAAAATGGTATTTCTTGAAAGGTCTTACTAATGTTTATCAGCAAGCCAGGTTTGGTGCTACTGCTGTTTATTGTTTCTGAGAGACTGCAAATGTTAAGGTTTTCCGCAAAACTGCTTGTGTGGCCTTGACCTTGATTCAAAGTCACTGAATACAGGTATGTCAGTGAAGGTGTTGTCAATGTCTATCATCTTGCAAAGTTTGATGTCTCTGGCTTTCCTAGATTCTTAAAAATTGCCAATGTAAAATTTCCTAACAGACAGCTTTAGTGATCTTGACCTTGCGTCAAGGTCAATCGTTATGGTATGATTTGAAAGGTCTTATGGTTGTCTATCAGTGTGCCGAGTTTGGTGTCTCTGATGTTCATTGTTTCTGAGAAAATGCCAATGTTAAGGTTTCGGAAGGTTTTCCGCAAAACAGCTTGCATGGCCTTGACCTTGACTAAAAGTCACTAAGTACAGGTATGTCAGTAAAGGTGTTGTCAATGTCCATCACCATGCAGAGTTTGATGTCTCTGGCTTTTTTAGACTCTGAGAAAATGCCAATGTAAAATTTCCAAACAGACAGCTTTAGTGACCTTGACCTTGGGTCAAGGTCAATCACTATGGTATTTTTTGAAAGGTTTTACGGCTGACTACCAGCGTGTCAAGTTTGGTGCATCTGCTGTTCATTGTTTCTGAGAAAATGCCAATGTTAAGGTTTCATCAGGCTTTCCGCAAAACAACTTGCATGGCCTTGACCTTGACTCAAAGTCACTAAATATAGACAGGCCGGTAAAGGTATTGTCAATGTCCATCATCATGCAAAGTTTGATGTATCTGGCTTTTCTAGATTCTGAGAAAATGCCAATGTAAACTTTCCAAACAGACAGCTTTAGTGACCTTGACCTTGGGTCAAGGTCAATAATTATGGTATATTTTGAAAGGTCTTATGGCTGTCTATCAGCAGATTAATTTTGGTGTCTCTGCTGTTTGTAGATTCTGAGAAAAGGCCAATGTTAAGGTTTACTGCGGACACACAGACACACAGACACACACACACACAGACACACACACAGACAGACGACGGAGGGTTATTACATAGACTCACTTTGTTACACAAGTGAGCCAATGACTGCCAGATCACAATACATCATTAATCATATGGCTAAACACACACACAGAGGTGGCAACAGATAAATCTGAAATGCATTCTTTGTAATGCTGTTTGTATCTGTCATTTTGTTATACTCTCTCCTACAGGTCGTGTATTTGAAAATATGGGAATAAACTTGTTTTCCATACTCATCCTACTGGGATTATCCTACTGGGATATTTTTCTTAAAGTGTATTCAACAGAGACACAAGAACCATGTCCCTAGCACGTCATATAACTCTTATTATCCAGTTATCCACTCTCTCAAGTAATGACATCCTTCAGTTAATTTTTTTTTTTTTTTTGGGGGGGGGGGGGGTGGGGGGGGGGGGGTGGGAGGGGTAAATGTACACATTTGCTGTTCTGAACAGTCATCAGAATAATCAGCATTGCCCACTTCATGTACTAGCAAATCACACATATCTTAATTCTTATGTTTTTAAGAAGTTCATTGTAGACAATGTGCCTGATGAAAGAGGTATAAATTTTGAAATATATATGTTAGAATATCAAAAACACGGAAAGGCTTAACGAAATCCGCAAAGAGTAATAACTGCTCAGCATACATGTATTACACATTTCAGAAATGTACAGCCATACAAATATTTCTACATGTACATGTGTGCCATTTATAAGTTTATTTATAAATAAAACATGAACTGCAAGGCCATAAACATGGCTAGTACATGTAGTAAATTAAGTTGCCCCAAAAAACCAAAGTGCTCAGAACTTAACCCTATAGCTTTCAACAAAAACTCTGAAGTATGTTGCCTTGCTTCCCTGGCTTTCTTTTCATTCAGTCATACAAAAATGGGTTACAGGTTTTAGCCTGACGCTGTGATACCAGTTTTGTTTGCATCTGCACCAAATTTTGACATGATGTTAGTAATTGAATGAAAATCACTTTGTGTTAGTCATTTTCATTAATGGTGAGTTTACGTAACAGCACAAAAACATAGTCTCTTAACTTTATGAGATGAGAATGTAGGATAATGATTAGTTGTACATATACCACCTGCACTACAACACTGCATTACAAAAATTGAAATTTCTGCAAGCAGGGCTAGAATCCTTAATTTTTCTTGACATTGACACTGACATGATTCTGAGCAGCACAATTAACTGATATTTTTTTCCTCGCATGAAACTTCCACAGGAATGATCTGAGACCATGTTTCCACAAGCTTGAAGTTGAATATTTCTGTCCAGGTGTGCAAATAGGTGTGAAAATCTATCATGCTGGCCTACTAATAGTGTATTATTATATAGTCTATATGGGATTGCCTAAGGCCCCTCTCTCTGCCTAAAAACTTCAAATTTTATGGGCAGCCTCTTCATTGCATGTCTTGAGTCTGGTTGTTTTTCTTGTCCTCCCTGGGTGCTTCAATGGGTGAGTAGTCCAAAGGGCGTTCACATGCTGTTCCAGATGTAATAGCAGCAGGCAGTGACAGGGTTCCAATAACCCCGACACAGAAAATATAAATTGATGACACTTTTCCAAAATAGGGGTGACCCTTTTGCAAAACACAAAAGAAAAGAAGAAATAGTTTAGGCAAAGCCTTTTGAGTCATGTATGACCTTGACCTTTGCTACAGGTCACTAAAGAAGCCATTCTTACAATGCAGATCTGGCAAAAACTTTGATTTCTAACAATTTCAACATGACCCTGTGACCTTCATCCTGAAGCCAAGGTCATCCAAACTGTACACATTACAGCTGTTTATACCAACTTCATTTGTGCTAAGTTTGAGTTGCCTGGTGTCCTTGTTGCTGAAAAACAGAGAAAACACCTTATTACATTCTCATCATGATTCTGTGACACTGACCTCCATGGGAGGTCATTTCAAGTGATGTGTACTAGCCATCACTCTGCTAAATTTGATGTTTCTACTATGTGATATACTTCCTGAAAAAATCAATGATAATTTGATAAAGTTTACCACACACAGACGGACAGACGACAAAGACTCACCTTGTTACATGTGGGTAAAAAATTTACAGGGGTGGGAGAGGGGTCAGTGCTGCATAAAAGCCAACAACCGGTAGGGAGGGGGATACATGGCACACAAGAAGCCACACCAGTGACATGCAGTACTTTATGCAGACTGTTAACAGTGTTGCTGATCAATCAAAATTTACAATTCATGTAATTTTCTACTTGTCTGTCTGATGTACGGCAGTTTTTAAATGACTATATAAACATAAATATGCCTTTCCTCATAGAAAAACAGTACAAGCTCACTAATAGAATGTTACATAAGTTTCAGCAGAAAACACATGTATACATGTACACAAAGCTACCAGTAACAGAACACACAAAGAGCACCACTGCACAATACTCTCCCACACATGACAAGCATACCTTCCATGAGACATCAGTCACCACACCTTCCATCATCTTGCTCAGCAGCAGCTATTTCTCACTTTGCAAATGTCAATGTCAGCTATGATTTCACGTTCTGGGTGTGAATGAGACAGTGAGAGCCTAAAGCTGGTAAGAGACATGAAGTTTCAGTTACTTTGGATAAATTTGAATCACCACAAGGTAAAAGCTCAACATGAACGGAACATTGGTTCAGCGACTCCACAACACTATAGTAGCTACAGACTTTTTTTTACAGGTCCCAGTTCTTGGAAACAAGCACACCATAATGAGAAAAAGTCCAAGAAATAAAAAAAGATGTTCTTTTTGCTAATGTATGATGCAAGTCAGGCAATCTGCTTGGAAAAGGGAGGTACACAAGTGAAGAGATAGATTTATGCACTTAGTTTATGAAACAGTGCCTATCATGAAAGCCACACAACCACTGCCAGTAAAAGTGTTTCACATAAATGTTAACCTATGCATGCATTTTTCATCTTGCATACATGTCGGATGTATGGTAACACTAGTAATGGGAAGAGAATCAACATCATGTACACACAGCTAACAGTAACACAAGTTTACACACCACACAGCAATACTCTTCCACACCTGACAATGACACCATACCTTTGTTCAGTCCTCATGATCAGTGTCAGCCGATGAGTGTCAACACACTACCCCATGATCTTGGTCGGCAGTCCTTCTTCAAGCTATCCTTGTTGCTTTGGTTTCACTTTCTGGGGGTGATTGAGAGCTTAAAGTTGGTAAAACACGTGAATCTTTAGTTGATTTTGATAGATCTATTACTTGGGACTTTTGAACTAACCGCCAATTATAAATACTACATTGGTTCAGTCGATAATCCATGATCAAAATTCCTACAGACCTTAGATGTATACAGATACCACTTCTTGAAAACAACCACATCATAAAAAATAAAATAATAATTTTAAAAAATCAACAACTGAGGGGTGACGCTTCCGAAGTTCAGCTCTACTGCTGATTTCTTCGATCGTCGGATCTACTCACCGAAAACAATTATTCACATTTGGACTTCTGATGTGTGTATACTTGAATCTACACGAGTATGTTTCCTGTTTTTAAGTTGTTTCTCTATAGAGAAACAACTTTATGAGACGGGGCAGATTTTGCTGCGCGCAGCAGCAAGTTTCAGTGATACAAAACAATACTGTGACGTTTCTCCACACAATAATACTTTCACGCACATAGTGACGTAACGAAACCTGCGTCATAGACACTTGACGTGCACACTATGCTGCTGCGTTCTTTTTGGCGGGAGTTGTGAGACGTGTGTGTGTGTGTGTGTGTGTGTGTGTGTGTGTGTGTGGACGGATGTAATGATGGCTATCTCCTAAACCACCTCGATGGAGGCCTTTTTACTTTGAGATAAAATGGGAAATCACCTTCTCCAGACCTACCTTTCACGATTTTTAGCCTGCCGCATTTTCAGAAGAGTTATCGCCGATTTTAAAAAATCGGTCGTGTTACGAATTTTTTCGAAAAAGTTGTTCAAATTCCTTCATTTTCTAGACTTTGGAAGTTCACCCAATCACACTGCCTGTATTCGTGCTACACCTCTGTAGCTCTGACTGGTTTTGTGTAAAAAAAATATTTTCGAGGTAGGGGTGGTTTGCACATAAGATCAAATATCTATGAAAAGACTACTGCAAATTACTTATCATCCCGGCGTTTTTGTCTAGTGTGACAACTGCACATATGACAGGAACTACTGCACTATTATAGCTTTAGCATTTAGAATAACTGAACTTTTAGATAAACATAACTTTTTCAAGTTTCTGCGAAAAGCACCGGTCAAAAGAGTTCCAAATTTTCGATTTCATAAGTACAATACAAGGTATTCTAGTCCATGTTTCACCAGCCCTCTAGATCTTCCAGATTTTATGTAAAAATTCATTCAGCCAGGGAAGTCACAAAAGCAAAAGGGAAATTACAAGACATGCACAAGCATCATCTGTCATACCACCAGTGTGAAGCTGACGTCAAACGCTTAGTTCCCAGACAAAATAAGCAAGTATCGTCACTGCCTCCGACATTTCACTAGCCCTCTAGATCTTCCAGATTTCATGTGAAAAATAATTCAATCGGGGAAGCCCACAAAGCCAACAGGGAAATCACAAGACATAAACAAGCTTCCTCAGACGATCGCAGTGCTAGAGGCTGACGTCAAAATGTTTAGTTCGCGGAACTGACGTCATCTCTCCGTCTGTGTATGACGACCTGCCTGAGGCTGACGTCAAATGTTTAGTTCACGGAACTGACGTCTCTCTCTCTCTCTCTCTCTCTCTCTCTCTGGGGAGCCAGGGTAGCCGAATGGTAGAGCGTTGGACTTTCAATGCTCGGGTCGAGAGTTCGAATCCCGGCTTGGGCCAAATATTTGTGCTGGCCTTTCTCTCGTTGCCCCGTCTTTGATATCACCCTTACGTGGTGGAAAAGGACGTTAAACTCCTAAACACCCACCCACCCACTCTCTCTCTCTCTCTCTCTCTCTCGCTCTCCCCCCACCCGTAGCCGCGAATTAGCCTTTGTTGCTTGCGCGGCGTTAAGCTCTAAATAACTAACTAACTAACTCTCCCCCCACCCGGCCCCACCCCCAGTCACGTGACTAATCAGTCGAGGTCGTAGAGGATCTAGTGTCATTGGTAGAACATGGAGAGGGGAGAACCGGCAACAATAACAACCAAAACAGACAAAATAAAATGAAATTTGGAGAAACAACTTTGTAGGACGGGGCCGTTCCTCCTTGTTTAAGTTGTTTCTCTATAGAGAAACAACTTTATGAGACGGGGCAGATTTTGCTACGCGCAGCAGCAAGTTTCAGTGATACAAAACAAGACTGTGACGTTTCTCCACACAATACTTACTTTCACGCACACAGTGACGTAACGAAATCTGCGTCATAGACACTCGGACGTGCACACTATGCTGCTGCGTTCTTTTTGGCGGGAGTTGACGTGTGTGTGTGTGTGTGTGTGTGGACGGATGTAATGATGGCTATCTCCTAAACCACCTCGTTGGAGGCCTTTTTACTTTGATATAAAATGGGAATTCACCTTCTCCAGACCTACCTTTCACGAATTTTATCCTGCGGCATTTTCAAAGGAGTTATCGCCGGTTTAAAAAAGAAAAAAGGTCATGTTACGAATTTTTTCGAAAAAAATGTTCAAATGGCTTCATTTTCTGAAATTGCGAAGATCATCCAATTATACTGCCTGTTTTCGTAGCACAGCTCTGTAGCTCTGACAGGTTTTGTGTAAGAAAATGTTTCCGAGGTAGGGGTGGTTTGCATATAAGGCCAAATATCTATTAAAAGACTCCTCCTGGAGAAACAACTTTGTAGGACGGGGCATTTCCTCCTTGTCAAACTATGATACGCGTAACAGAAGTCGATTTGTGCGGACTGCCACACAGTTTACAACGTATCGGTTCCGCTTCACAGAAAAGAAGTTAATTATCTACTACTGCTTACGCTAAATAAGCCAACAATGACACAATCACGTACCACGTCGTTGTAGAGGATGCAAACATTTCTTGGAAACGTCAACGATGCATATATAGTACTCCATTTTCCATAGAAAACAGACATGCAGCTCCGAAAGGTTGCAAACATGCAAGCCATTTGCATTTTGAATCGGTTGTCCCATTCACGGTGTTGTGCCGTATATGGAGAGAAAGGGGCGTGGTCTTTGGTGATAGATTCGAAACGAAGGTCAATGTTCGAAAACGATTTTTTGGCGTCTAGGCTTAAATAGCGCCACTCGCCAGCCTCGAAATGCAATTTGCCCTCAATATTATGGGGTCAAAGCACGTAACCATCACAATTTCAATCGTGTAGCCAACACGCATCACACTTCGCCCAAAATCCTGAGTTAGGAACTGTGACTAGAGGTACGACCTCGACCGATTAGCCACGTGACTGGGGTTACGTCCTGAGGATGCTTGTTCATGTCTTGTGATTTCCCTGTTGGCTTTATGACTTCTCCTACTGAATTATTTTTCACATGAAATTATGTAATGATGGCTATCTCCTAAACCACCTCGTTGGAGCCTTTTTACTTTGGATAGAAAATAGGAATTCCACCTTCTCCAGACCTACCTTTCACGAATTTTATCCATGCGGCATTTTCAAAGGAGTTATCGCCGGTTTAAAAAAATCGGTCAGGTTACGATTTTTTTCGAAAAAAATGTTCAAATGGCTTCATTTTCTGAAATTGCGCAGATCATCCAATCTATACTGCCTGTTTTCGTAGCACGGCTCTGTAGCTCTGACAGGTTTTGTGTAAGAAAAATGTTTCCGAGGTAGGGGTGGTTTTGCATATAAGGCCAAATATCTATTAAAAGACTCCTTCAAATTATTCATCATTCCGGTATTTTTTGTCACTTGTGCCAACTGCACATCTGACGTGAACTACTGCACTATTATTGTCTTTAGTATTCAGAATAACAGAGCTTTTTAGAGAAACACATTTTTTCATGTTTCTGCGAAAAGCGCCGGTCAAAAAAGTTCCAATATTGCAATTTCGTAAGTACAATTCAAGGCACTTAAGTCCACGTTTCATCAGCTCTCTAGATCTTCCAGATTTTATGTCAAAATTAATTCAGTCACGGAAGTCACAAAAGCAACAAGGAAATCACAAGATATGAAGAAGTAGCATCTGTCAGACGAGCAGCGTGAGGCTGACGTCAAATGTTTGGTTCACAGACAAAATCTGCAAGTATCGTCACTGCTTCCGACATTTCATCAGCCCTCTAGATCTTCCAGATTTCATGTGAAAAATAATTCAGTCGGAGAAGTCACAAAGCCAACAGGGAAATCACAAGACATGAACAAGCATCCTCAGACGATCTCAGTGCTAGAGGCTGACGTCAAAAGTTTAGTTCACGGAATTGACGTCATCTCTCTCTCTCTCTCTCTCTCTCTGTATGACGACCTGCCTGAGGCTGACGTCAAATGTTTAGTTCACGGAACTGACGTCTCTCTCTCTCTCTCTCCTCTCTCTCTCTCTGGGGAGCCAGGGTGGCCGAATGGTAGAGCGTTGGGACTTTCAATGCTTGGGCCGAGAGTTCGAATCCCGGCCGCTGGGGCCAAATATTTGTGCTGGCCTTTTTTCTCGTTGCCCCGTCTTTGATATCACCCTTATGTGGGGGAAAAGGGCGTGTAAACCTCCCTAAAACACCCACCCACCCACCCTCTCTCTCTGCCTCTCTCTCTCTCCCTTTCTTCCCCCACCCCGGCCCCAACCCCCAGTCACGTGGCTAATCGGTCGAGGTCGTAGAGGATCTAGTGTCATTGGTAGAACTTGGAGAGGGGAGAGAACCGACAACAAAACAGACAAAATAAAATGAAGTTTGGAGAAACAACTTTGTAGGACGGGGCCGTTCTCCTTGTTCTTCGATGTTTGTGAGGCGCTGTGGCTTGTGGAGGAAATGTGCTTTGAGTACAACGTTTCGAGTCAAACTGACGATAACGGCTGCAAAGAATTTTTCTAATTTTTCAATATATTTTTTATGGCACCCCCAGACACATATCTATATATATAGTAGGAGCGATTTTGAGATCTAAAATGGGTTCACCAGCACTTTCATCAGGTACGGCTTACGCCAAAGTATAAAAGCGACAACCTCCAAACTTCACTCAGTTAAGAGTCCGTATTCATGCTATCTATGTCCAAAACATGGAGTGATTTAGGTAAATATTACGCCTTCAAACGCCAGAAAGCCACTATTTCTGAAAAGGGCAATAACTCGCAAATCATGTGTGCAATCGTTCCTGGATCGGGCCTTCTATTTAACAATCTTGATTCATTTAGAAACCCCAAATTTGAAATCGATCGGTTCAGTATTTTCGGAGATACAGGCATCTGAACTGGGTTCACATGCAATGTCAACTCAGGTTCGGTTTACATGAAAACTATAAGAGCGACCATTTTCTAGTAGTGACTCTGTTCAGAGTCCGTATTCAAGCTATCTACTGCCAAAAATTGAGTGATTTAAATAAATATTAAACTGTAAACGAAAGACAACCAACTTGTCTCAAAAGGGCGATAACTCCCAAATCCACTTAAGCAATCATCACACGCTTGGTTCCTCTAATGTAACATTTTGATATATTTGGATACCCCAAATTTGAAGCCATTCGGTTGAGTATTTTCGAAGAAACGGGCCTGGACACAATTCACACACACACACACACACACCGCACGCACACACATACGAACACATGGAAACAACATAAAAAAACACGTGAGACGCCGAGCTGATATGCAGCTTGTGCAAGATTATCAGTGTCAAGATACATGCAGGGCTACCCCATCAATCGCTGTGGCGAACTTAAATGAAATGAAAACAATAGATACACTCGGAATAAAGTAATCTACCATCATTTATACCTAAATATCTCAAAATCGGTAAAAGTTAGAACAATATTGTTTGAAGCAAAAATAAAGTGCATTCCATTCTGAATATAATGCAAGAAACCGGAGTATTCTCGGTTTCTTGGTTTACTAACGGTCCGACTGCAAAGACGCGTGGAGGCACGCTTGGATCCATGGTTGCAGTTTGACGGCCAGTTATTGGTGTGGATAGTGAAAGACACTAACGTTTCGTCACATCATATGTCTAGCCTGCTTCCTGCCCTGCCCAGATATACAAGATAAAGTCTTCAAACACTTAAGAATTTTGGCCTCGTCCCACCAGAAGACAAACTGCTTGTCACACACACACACACACACACACACACACACACACACACACACACACACACACACTAATATATGTCGCGTGGCGCAGTACAGCATTACAGAAATGAAGGAAGAAGTCTTTTCGAAGGAGCTGTAAATGGCGGCCAGAAGAAGAAGTTCATAACGCGGGAAAGTTTTTCATTTCATAAAAGACCACGTCATTTGATGTTGTACATCCCAGGAAGGAACTTTTAAAAAATAATTCTAAAGAACGCACAGATTACGTGTAATTGCATAAATGACTAAACACATCGGGTGACGCCTTTCTTGCAGTTGTGTTACTCTGACTACAGCAAGCAGTAACGCCGACAAAAACTAGCGTCTAATTGCAAGTTGAAAGTGCTTCTCTGTGTCTCATACTTGTAGGCGTAGAAGGGAGTAGCCAGGTACAATGGAAGCAGATTATCGTGCACTTCCATCCAACTTTACAGCAGATCCGTGGCCTGACAGAAGTAAATACTTGTGGATCATAGCTGGGACCCTTCATCTTGGCTTTAGGAATCGGTTGGCAATTCCCTGACACTGATAATCGTTGCACCGGCTGCATGTCAACTCGGCGTCTCACGTGTTTTTTTAAAGCACTGACCGCCACTGACCTCCTCATAATGATCACCTTGTGCTTGGGCAAATGGACAAAATATACGTTTGCTTTTAAATATCAGGACCAGCTCAAGGCTCTGTGCGCGTTTTATTTGTGGTCGATAGAAGCGTTGGGGTGGCAGTCAGCCTTCATGCTTGTGATCCTGTCTATAAAGTGCTTATTATTTTTCGGCTCGAACGCATGCATGCACCGTGCACAGTCAAAGTCGCCTACATCATAGTCGCCAGTGTCGTCACTATTTGCGTCGGCTGCAATTCCTACATTCCTTTCGTTATACAAGATTTCAGCTCCGAGAAGAAGTGCGGTTGGAGTAAAAGCTTTAGAGAAACTGCCCAATTACCAGTGGATACCTTCAATACCGCAATCGGCATTAATGTGCCTTCAGTCATCATGGTCATCAGTAACTACTTCCTCATCCGGAAAGTGATGGAAATAAAACGGTTGACCCACCAAGTCAGCACGGCTCAAGTGACCGAGAGGATTTCCCGGATGACTTACACCACCATAGCAGAGGCTTTTGCCTTTATTGTGCTCATGCTTCCAACGCAAGTGGCTCTGATATATGCAAGAGTAATAGGCCAAACCGTGTGGTCAAACAAGCAGTTTGTCTTCTGGTGGGACGTTGCCAGAGTTCTGAAGTGTTTGAACCACGCCATCAACTTTATCTTGTATATCTGGGCAGGGGTGGAGTTCAGGAAGCAGGCTAGACATATGCTGGGACCAAACGTTAGTGGCTTTCCACTATCCACATCAATAACTGGCCGTCAGACTGCAATCATGCATCCAAGCGTGCCTCCAGGTACATCGTGACACTTCCAAAGTATCAACATAAGACGTGTCCATCTTTTTGAGGACAGCTAATAGATGTAGGTTGAGGGTGTTCAGTTGTGTGTGTGCTGGCTTTTTCATCGTTGCCTCGTCGTTGATATCACCCGCATGTGGTGGAAAAGGACGTTAAACCTTCAAACACCCACCCACTCACCCACTCTCTCTCTCCCCCTCCCCTCCTCCCCAAAGATTCTAGATCCGCTATAGCGTGACGGGTCTAATATTGTCTTTGATAGGTCTTACACACTTGAAGAGAGAAAGAAAAACAGCAACTGACAACAACCCACCCGTGTGTGTGTGTGTGTGTTGTGTGTGTGTGTGTGTACTCTCCATCTGAATTTCCCTCTTTGGGATAATTAAAAGTAATTGACGGATAGACTCCAGAGTGCAGTCCCTTTTCGGCGGATCGTGAAAATGTGACTGCTTACAGCCAGCGCCATTTTTAAAAATGGCGATTTTTTTTATTTTTTTATTTTTTTTTAGAAAAGCGAAGACTTGTGTGTCATATGATTCGATTTGAAACGAAGTCTTGAATATCCGACCACTTTTGGTTTGGGCAAAATCTTTGCCAGCGGACAATTATTGTTGCGCTTTGATGGCCACTCTGGAGTCTAGCACAGTAGACTCCAGAGTGCAGTCCCTTTTCGGCGGGGCGTGAAAATGTGACTGCTTACACCCAGCGCCATTTTCAAAAATGGCGAAATTTTTTTAGAAAAGCGAAGACTTGTGCGTCATATGATTCGATTTAAAACGAAGTGTTGAATATCCGACCACTTTTCGTTGGGCAAAATCTTTGCCAGCGGACAATTATTGTTGCGCTTTGATGGCACTGTTTACGTGGTACACTGATCCAACAGGATGTGAGAGTGAACGGCAAAGGGGTTGCACTCTGACAGGCAAAGGCGTTGCATTCTACAGGCAAGTATTATTGCACGGTGCAGACGATCACGTACCTGCCTTGTGGTGGAATAAATGACGATTACAAAAGCATACACACCCGTGCTCTAGGACTGAATGTAATAATAGATCTGTCCATTCAGACAGAGACATGTTATGTATGTCTCTGATTCAGAAACACGCCTACTTTCACTCTGAAGACAGCGTGCCATCACTTGCGCCATTGAGGATCCCTCTGGGTTCAAAGCTGGTCAAGGATGACATAGTGCGCGACCTTGTGTTGGAGAACACCGAGACAATTTAGGCCCGTCACGGTAGACTCCAGAGTGCAGTCCCTTTTCGGCGGGGCGTGAAAATGTGACTGCTTACACCCAGCGCCATTTTCAAAAATGGCGAATTTTTTTTAGAAAAGCAGAGACTTGTGTGTCATATGATTCGATTTGAAACGAAGTGTTAAAAACCCGACCCACTTTTCGTTTGGGGCAAAATCTTTGCCAGCAGACAATTATTGTTGCGCTTGATGGCACTGTTTACGTGGTACACTGATCCAACAGGATGTGAGTAAACGGCAAGGGGGTTGCACTCTGACAGGCAAGGGTTGCACTCTCTGGGGCCACAGTGGAAGTACCTCTGTGCACGGTGGGGAAATGGCGCTCACTGCGCTACCGTGACGGGCCTAAATTGTCTCGGTGCTCTCAAACACAAGGTCGCGCACTATGTCATCCTTGACCAGCTTTGAACCCAGAGGGATCCTCAGTGGCGCAAGTGATGGGCAGGCTGTCTTCAGAGTGAAAGTAGGCGTGTTTCTGAATCAGAGAAATACATAACATGTCTCTGTCTGAATGGACAGATCTATTATTACATTCAGTCCTAGAACACGGGTGTGTATGCTTTTGTAATCGTCTCTTATTCCACCACAAGGCAGGTACGTGATCGTCTGCACCGTGCAATAATACTTGCCTGTAGAGTGCAACACCCTTGCCTGTCAGAGTGCAACCCCCTTGCCGTTTACACACATCCTGTTGGATCAGTGTACCACGTAAACAGTGCCATCAAAGCGCAACAATAATTGTCCGCTGGCAAAGATTTTGCCCAAACGAAAAGTGGTCTAGCACAGTAGACTCCAGAGTGCAGTCCCTTTTCGGCGGGGCGTGAAAATGTGGACTGCTTACACCCAGCGCCATTTTTAAAAATGGCGAATTTTTTTTAGAAAAGCAGAGACTTGTGTGTCATATGATTCGATTTGAAACGAAGTCTTGAATATCCGACCACTTTTCGTTTGGGCAAAATATTTGCCAGCGGACAATTATTGTTGCGCTTTGATGGCACTGTTTACGTGGTACACTAATCCAACAGGATGTGAGTAAACGGCAAGGGGGTTGCACTCTGACAGGCAAGGGTGCACTCTCTGGGGCACAGTGGAAGTACCTCTGTGCACGGTGGGGAAATGGCGCTCACTGCGCTACCGTGACGGGCCTAAATTGTCTCGGTGCTCTCAAACACAAGGTCGCGCACTATGTCATCCTTGACCAGCTTTGAGGCGTGTTTCTGAATCAGAGAAATACATAACAAAGGGGTTGCACTCTGGACAGGCAAGGGTGTTGCACTCTACAGGCAAATATTATTGCACGGTGCAGACGATCACGTACCTGCCTTGTGGTGGAATAAGAGACGATTACAAAAGCATACACACCCGTGCTCTAAGACTGAATGTAATAATAGATCTGTCCATTCAGACAGAGACATGTTATGAATGTCTCTGATTCAGAAACACGCCTACTTTCACTCTGAAGACAGCCTGCCATCACTTGCGCCATTGAGGATCCCTCTGGGTTCAAAGCTGGTCAAGGATGACATAGTGCGCGACCTTGTGTTTGAGAGCACCGAGACAATTTAGGCCCGTCACGGTAGCGCAGTGAGCGCCATTTCCCCACTGTGCACAGAGGTACTTTCCACTGAAAGACTCTGTGCCCCAGAGAGTGCTAGCACAGAGGTACTTTCCACTGAAAGACTCTGTGCCCCAGAGAGTGACTGACGGATTGATATTTTCCTCCCGACATGATTAAGACTGATATTGACCACGTTTTACAGATCTGACGTCATTTTGATGTTGTACATCCCAGGTAGGAACTTTAAAAAAATAATTCTGAAGAACGCACAGATTACGTGTAAATGCATAAATGACATAAACACATCGGATGACGCCTTTCTTGCAGTTGTGTTACTCTGACTACAGCAAGCAGTGACGCCGACAAAAACTAGCGTCTAATTGCAAGTTGAAAGTGCTTCTCTGTGTCTCATACTTGTAGGCGTAGAAGGGAGTAGCCAGGTACAATGGAAGCAGATTATCATGCATTTCCATCCAACTTTACAGCAGATCCGTGGCCTGACAGAAGTAAATACTTGTGGATCATAGCTGGACCCTTCGTCTTGGCTTTAGGAATCGTTGGCAATTCCCTGACACTGATAATCTTGCACCGGCTGCATGTCAACTCGGCGTCTCACGTGTTTTTTAAAACACTGACCGCCACTGACCTCCTCATAATGATCACCTTGTGCTTGGGCAAATGGACAAAATATACGTTTGCTTTAAATATCAGGACCAGCTCAAGGCTCTGTGCGCGTTTTTCCTTGTGGTCGACAGAAGCGTTGGGGTGGCAGTCAGCCTTCATGCTTGTGATCCTGACTGTCTATCGAGTGCTTATTATTTTTCGGCTCGAACGCATGCATGCAACGTGCACAGTCAAAGTCGCCTACATCATAGTCGCCAGTGTCGTCACTATTTGCGTCGGCTGCAATTCCTACATTCCTTTCGTTATACAAGACGTCAGCTCCGAGAAGAAGTGCGGTTGGAGTAAAAGCTTTAGAGAAACTGCCCAATTACCAGTGGATACCTTCAATACCGCAATCGGCATTAATGTGCCTTCAGTCATCATGGTCATCAGTAACTACTTCCTCATCCGGAAAGTGATGGAATTAAAACGGTTTGACCCACCAAGTCAGCACGGCTCAAGTGACCGAGAGGATTTCCCGGATGACTTACACCACCATAGCAGAGGCTTTTGCCTTTATTGTGCTCATGCTTCCAACGCAAGTGGGTCTGATATATGCAAGATTAATAGGCCGACCCGTGTGGTCAGACAAGCAGTTTGTCTTCTGGTGGGACGTTGCCAGAGTTTCTGAAGTGTTTGAACCACGCCATCAACTTTATCTTGTATATCTGGGCAGGGATGGAGTTCAGGAAGCAAGCTAGACATATGCTGGGACCAAACGTTAGTGTCTTTCCACTATCCACATCAATAACTGGCCGTCAGACTGCAACCATACATCCAAGCGTGCCTCCAGGTACATCGTGACACTTCTAAAGTATCAACATAAGACGTGTCCATCTTTTTGAGGACAGCTAATAGATGTAGGTTGAAGGTGTTCAGTTGTGTGTGTGTGTGTGTGTGTGTGTGTGTGTGTGTGTGTGTGTGTGTGCAAGCCTCAGAATGTTCTTTTGAGTGCCTTTTAATATCTTGTCAGTTTTTCTTATTTTTAACTGCCATTGTAATGGTAGGTGAGGTTGCTCTGTCTTAGTGTTACGTCGAATTACGCCTTAGTGTTACATCGAAGTTTGTTTTCATTTCATTTTAGCTCCACGGACAAAAATACACAAAACCTGTTTAGAAACCACTTTGGAACTGTCATTAATTTTCACACCAACATGCATTCGGCTTGAAGAGAAGTAGACACAGACCTCGCAAATCTAACGAAAGATTCGCCAAACGGGAAGTCGTCTGCTACTGAGATCATTTCTGAAGCTTGATCGGGAGCCAAGACAGCTGTGTCAGCATAGCGATACTGATAGGAGTCTGGAGCAAGCAAATGATCAGAAAACGCTTAGAACTGGAGCAAACGTTTCACAGATGAACACGACAAACTGCCCAGACAATGCAACAAACATTTCACATACATCCCTATACCAAAGAAGTCATGAGAAAATTTCGAGTTGGAGCGGCTATTGACCTATTTTATATGGAGCGACGTTTGCACCAAACCGGATTGTTTCTTTGCACCAAAGCTGAAGCTTGGTTTTACAACTCATCTTTACGCGAAAACTCGGTTTTTAAAACTGAGATTAATCATTCAGGTAGGTTTCATAGACTGAGATGAAAACAGGCCCGCTTCGTGCAAATGGCGCATCATAGATTTTCTTTTGTAAACAATGTCTGCAGGGAGAAGTTGTTAACTGTTTCCGAAAGTTTGGTTTTAAACTTCAGTTTTCAGAGGTTTTTTTTTGTTTTTGTTTTTGTTTTTTGTTTGTTTGTTTTTTTTGTTTGTTTGTTGTTGTTTTTTTTGTTGTTTTTTTTTTTTTGGGGGGGGGGGGGTAGCGCCGTAGGTGTAGTTCTCCGGAGGTGACAGAGAAGAAAGTCGTAGCTGCGGGCTACAACTTACTTCTGTCTCACCTCCCGAGAACTTCACCTACGACACTAGAAAGTTTGTGGCGTGTCAGCATTGTTTCGTTTCTGTCTGATACATATGTAGCGCCCTGGGTGTGGGGTCGTTGTGGTTGTCGGGAACGCTTCAGACTGTATGCCTAATTCCATTTAATATTATGACTTTGTTGTATTTTTCTCCTGCTATGTCGCTCTCTCGGTGCACTCGCAGAGAAGACACGGGATACAACAGGATAGAACTCCAATACTTTATTAACAGAAGATGCGCGAAGAACAAACTCATGAAAGAGGGAGAACCCAGAACGCTGTGCAGTGCTGCTTATATACTGACAGGTCAGATCTAGAACATTCCGCAACTTACTGGCAAGTACGGAATCTTTCCAAGGTTACGTAGTCTAGTGACGTTACTGCACTCGCATGTTCTGGGATGGTCTAGAAATTTCCATCGAAATGCAGTGACTTTCGCGATCTCTACAACAGACTTCCACTTACAAAATGTCATCATTTTACCAGGTAACAAGATGGCCACCAGCCCAATATGTTGTTTCCATTTGATCACCTGCTATCGTCACGGTCGTTCTTTTGTAATGCCATGTATCCACACACACACACACACACACACACACACACACACACACACTCTCTCTGTCTCTCTCTCTCTCTCACTCTGAATGGAAACAACTGACCGGGCTGTCACCCCAATCTTGTTTTTGGAAGAGAGACGTCAAGTTGTATTCTTTGAAATCTATGACGTTTTTAAGTTGTTTCTCTATGGAGAAACAACTTTATGAGACGGGGCAGATTTTGCTACGCGCAGCAGCAAGTTTCAGTGATACAAAACAAGACTGTGACGTTTCTCCACACAATACTTACTTTCACGCACACAGTGACGTAACGAAATCTGCGTCATAGACACCTTACGTGCACACTATGCTGCTGCGTTCTTTTTGGCGGGAGTGACGTGTGTGTGTGTGTGTGTGTGTGTGTGTGTGGACGGATGTAATGATGGCTATCTCCTAAACCACCTCGTTGGAGGCCTTTTTACTTTGAGATAAAATGGGAATTCACCTTCTCCAGAGCTACCTTTCACGATTTTTAGCCTGCCGCATTTTCAGAAGAGTTAGCGCCGATTTTAAAAAATCGGTCATGTTACGAATTTTTTCGAAAAAAATGTTCAGATGGCTTCATCTTCTGAAATTGGGAAGATCATCCAATTATACTGCCTGTCTTCGTAGCACAGCTCTGTAGCTCTGACAGGTTTTGTGTAAGAAAATATTTCCGAGGTAGGGGTTGTTTGCATATAAGGCCAAATATCTATGAAAAGACTCCTTCAAATTACTCATCATTCCGGTATTTTTGTCACTTATGCCAACTGCACATATGACATGAACTACTGCACTATTATAGCTTTAGTATTAAGAATAACAGAGCTTTTAGATAAACAAATTTTTTTCACGTTTCTGCGAGAAGCGCTGGTCAAAAAAGTTCCAATTTTGCAATTTCGTAAGTACAACCCGAGGCACTTAAGTCCACGTTTCATCAGCTCTCTAGATCTTCCAGATTTTATATCAAAATTAATTCAGTCACGGAAGTCATAGAAACAACAAGGAAATCGCAAGATATGAAGAAGTATCACCTGACAGACGAGCATCTTGAGGCTGACGTCAAATGTTTGGTTCACAGACAAAATCTGCAAGTATCGTCACTGCTTCCGACATTTCATCAGCCCTCTAGATCTTCCAGATTTCATGTGAAAAATAATTCAGTCGGAGAAGTCACAAAGCCAACAGGGAAATCACAAGACATGAACAAGCATCCTCAGACGATCTCAGTGCTAGAGGCTGACGTCAAAAGTTTAGTTCACGGAATTGACGTCATCTCTCTCTCTCTCTGTATGACGACCTGCCTGAGGCTGACGGCAAATGTTTAGTTCACGGAACTGACCTCTCTCTCTCTCTCTCTCTCTCTGGGGAGCCAGGGTGGCCGAATGGTAGAGCGTTGGACTTTCAATGCTTGGGCCGAGAGTTCGAATCCCGGCCGCTGGGGCCAAATATTTGTGCTGGCCTTTTTCTCGTTGCCCCGTCCTTGATATCACCCTTTTGTGGTGGAAAAGGACGTTAAACTCTTAAACACCCACCCACCCACCCTCTATCTCTGCCTCTCTCTCTCTCTCTCTCTCCCTTCTTCCCCCACCCGGCCCCCACCCCCAGTCACGTGGCTAATCGGTCGAGGTCGTAGAGGATCTAGTGTCGTTGGTAGAACGTGGAGAGGGGAGAACCGGCAACAATAACAACAAAACAGACAAAATAATATGAAGTTTGGAGAAACAACTTTGTAGGACGGGGCCGTTCCTCCTTGTTCCTCAATGGGATGACGCATAATACATTTGGCGTAATAACTTTGATACAGTTCTTGCAATGAAAGCAGGCCCATGAAAATTGAAGTGTTGCTGCTGCGTGCGCAGTGTAAGATCGAATTAATACCAACCCAATATGTTTAACAGACAAGTCTGCGCGGCGAACGTTTTCTAACTATGTGTTATGTCAGACATACACACGCGCGCGCGCACACACTCACACGCACGCACGCACGCGCACACGCACACACACACACAGACTCGCGCGAGCCGCGTTTGTGCTCCATTGAGACCTATGTGGTGTTCTCTCACTCTACTATGCTATTGAGTGAGAGTCAGTGGGAAAAACAAAGCACACTACATCAATGAAACTCCCGCTTTCCCCGTCTACACATAGCTTAGCTTAATCCTCTTTATTCCCTGGGGAACATAGGGCTGCAACCACACTCCGCCAGCGCACTCGGTTCTGGGACGCCCTCTTTAGTTCGGCCCACGTCGTTCCGGCGGCCTTGGCTTCAGCGTCCGTACTCCTCCGCCAGGTCTGCTTCGGTCGGCCCACTTTGCGCTTTCCCTGGGGGTTCCAATCAAGGGACTGCCTGGTGACATTTGATGTTGACTTTCGCAGAGTGTGTCCGATCCATCCCCATTTCCTTTTCTTGATCTCCTGCTCGATGGGGACCTGTCTTGTTCCCTCCCAGAGGTCTTGGTTGGTGATCACCAGTGGGTATCTGATGTTGAGAATGTTGCGGAGGCATCTGTTGATGAAGGTTTGCAGCTTGTGGGAGCTTGTCTTGGTGGTGCGCCATGTCTCCGAGCCATAGAGTAGGACCGACTTCACATTTGAGTTGAAGATCCGAATCTTGTTTTGCAGGGATAGGGCTGTGGATCTCCAGATGGGGCGTAGAGTGCGAAAGGCATGTCTGGCTTTGTTGGTGCGGCTCTTGATGTCCTCGTCCGTTCCTCCATCCTTGCTGACAACGCTGCCGAGGTAGACGAACTTGTCCACCTCTTTGATGTCTTACTGGTGCAGCCGGATGGGGTCGTGCTGTTTGTGGTTGACTCTCATGACTTCGGTCTTGCTGATGTTGATCTTGAGGCCGGTCTTCTCAGCTTCTTTGGCGACTCTGTTCAGCTTCTCCTGCGCATCTTGTTGTTTGTGGGAGAGGAGGGCGATGTCATCCGCGAAATCCAGGTCCTCGAGCTGTTTGCTGAAGGTCCACTGGATCCCTGTCCTCTTGCCGTCGGTGGCTTGCCTCATGACCCAGTCGACCACCATCAGGAAGATTGTGGGTGAGAGGATGCAGCCTTGACGAACGCCGGTCCGTACTGTGAATGGCTCTGTCAGTTTCCCGTCGTGGATTACCTGGCAGGTGGCATCTTCGTACAGCTGTCGGATGATGTTGACAAACTTTGGTGGAAAACCGTAGTGAGACAGCATTGACAGCATTTCTGAGTACTTCATTGCGGATTTTTGTTGCTGATTTAGACTGTAAGCTTACTCCTTCCCATTATAGTTTTGGTACATGTACTTGAATGATTTTCACGGTTGCAAATAAAGGGAAAGGGAGAAAGTGGAAGTTACAGGGTCAAACAAGGAAGATTGTTACCTTTTTTTCCCGCTTTGAATGGGTCTAGGGGCGGTGGGGAGGGTTTGGATGGCGATAGTGATAAACATCCGTACGTCCCTGAATTTTTCGTGTATTCGTAGTACTGCAACGTTTTGATGTTTTTACACACACACACACACACACACACACACACACACACACCACTTCTGATACAGGGTTTAGAGTTTACCATTATAGTAAGTAGCAAGGTGTGTTTTCCCATTTCAGAGTGCACATGGACAAGAAAAGTACTTGTCAGCAGTTTCTTTTGTGATGGTGTGAAAGGACAGTGTTTGTAAGTACTTCAGGGATGTTTTTGTATGACAATTTTTTTTGCTCACTCCATGCAAACATATATGTGAAGTGAGCATGTTTTGCACTAATGAGATGGTAAATGCGCTGACTTTCATCTTATTTTGTTTTTGGTGGTGGTGGTGGGGGGGGGGCTACTTTTGCAAGATATCTCAGTGAAGCTTGTGTGTGTGTGTGTGTGTGTGTGTGTGTCTGTGTGTGTGTGTGTGTGTGTGTGTGTGTGTGTGTGTGTGTGTCCTTATCCTTATCTAGGGACATCCGACATGGCTGACACATGAGAATGCAGCAACAGACTGGGGCCTTTGTGCAATATGCCAGCGGAAAACCAGTGAAAATCTACAATGTCCGGCCAGAGCAACGCGCAAATCAGGGTCATCATACACCACTTTAGCAGAAAACTTGACTAAATTTCACGAACTTGGTGTTTTACCGCCTGATCTCCTCACCAGACTGAAGGAAGGGAAGGATCTTGAAGAAACATTTAGGAAAAGACAAGCGCTAAAGCATGTTTCCATACGTCGTGTCGAATCAAATACAACTCATCAAAGTTGAAGCGAAAGCTTGGAGCAGCTGATACTGCAGGCGAAGAACCACCGAAAAAGTTCACAAGACGGGATTCAAGTGCAGGTTCAACAACAGATACAAGTGATGGACATCAATTTTGCTGCTTCCTGTGTGACAAACCTGCTTTAGCAAAGGAACTAAGACAAGCGTCAACGTTCCAGTTAGACAGAAGAGTCCGAGAGTGTGCTCTAGCATTACAGGACAGCAAACTGATGAAAAACTTGGTTCAGGAGATGTCATTTCAGAGGAACTGAAATACCACCCTGTGTGTCTCCTTAACCTGTACAGAATAGCTAAACCCAAGTTGACAGGTGAAGAAGAGCCAGAGCAGCATGGTCTAGTATTCGCAGAATTGACTGAGTTCATGCAGGAGGTGAGGGACGGATCAGCTGGGATGGTCGTCTTCAAAATGGCTGATTTAGTAAATCTGTATGAAAACTAGACTTCAAGATTTTGGGGTTTGTCTCTGGCAGGGTTCATAGCAGTAGACTTCGACATTTCCCTGATCTCCGAGCACATGCGAGTGGACAAGATATGCTTCTCACTTTCGATGACCATTTGAACAGTACACTGAAAGAAGCACACATAGAGACTTGGGATTGATGCAGCCGTTCATTTTGCAAAAGCTGCAAGAATTGTGAGAAGGGAAATATTTCAATTCAGTCAATTCACTGGTACATATGATTAGGACTGTCAATACAAAAGTGTTCCAGAGACCCTGCTAGCTCTCATACAAAATGATTCTACAAGGCCCAAGTATGGACGCAACAGGTAGAGGAAAGCGTCCCTCTCATTGGCTAAGCTGGCCTGTTTCAATGCCAATAAATCAAAGCAGCAAACTACATCAGCAAGGCACCACACAAAGGACAGAGAGCCACCCATTCCTGTCTATGTTGGGCTACTAACACATGCGCAGACTCGCAAGAACGAGATAGTTGATACTATGCACACTTTGGGGCTAAGTATATCTTACAAGAGAGTCTTGGAAATATCTGGGGAACTGGCCAGCAAAGCATGCGAGAAGTACAGAAAGGATAATAAAGGATCAGCGGCTAGCAAGGTTTGACTTTTCTTTCCGTTCGTCTGTTTCTTCGCCCGCCCGTCTCAATGTCCGTCCGTCCGTCCGTCCGTCAAGGTCACACTTAAAGGTCAAGGTCACACGTATGTCATAAAGGCTTTTGTCGCTCTAATGACTGAGAAAATGTCGCCCTAAAATAGGGCTTGTTTGTGTTTTTCCACTACAGATGCTTAGAAACGAGTTAAGGTAGCCGCCATTTTGAATGTTACTAAAAATAGACACATACATTGAGTTTCCGCCGTGGCCCTGTATCAGTATTTGATCAGTACATGAAAGTCTTCACGTGTGCCAGATTTGGTGCTTGTAGCACGAAGTGCACAATTTTGGAACTAAGAAACCCCACTAGAGGAATTCGGAAAGAAAGCGGCGAGACATCCCCAAGACAAGGAGGAACGGCCCCGTCCTACAAAGTTGTTTCTCCAAATTCCATTTTATTTTGTCTGTTTTTATCATAGGACGGGCTATATTTTCCACGTTCATGGGCAAGCATCTGTGGTACAAACGCACGTCACTGCCGATCTCCCGCAGAGACGATTATGCAAGTGTAACTCTGACAATGACGTAAGACGTGCGTCATCGATGCTGGCATGTATGGTGCGCCGAACGCGCTTCTCCTCCTCAGTGAGTGCCGTCTGTGTGTGTGTGTGTGTGTGTGTGTGTGTGTGTGTGTGTGTGTGTGTGTGAATTGTGTCCGGGCCTGTTTCTTCGAAAATACTTAACCGAATGGCTTCAAATTTGGGGTATCCAAATATATCAAAATGTTACATTAGACGAACCAAGCGTGTGATGATTGCTTAAGTGATTTGGGAGTTATCGCCCTTTTGAGACAAGTTGGTTGTCTTTCGTTTACAGGCGTAATATTTATTTAAATAACTCAAGTTTTTGGCAGTAGATAGCTTGAATACGGACTCTGAACAGAGTCACTACTAGAAAATGGTCGCTCTTAAAGTTTTTATGTAAACCGAGCCTGAGTTGACATTGCATGTGAACCCAGTTCAGATGTCTATTTCTCCGAAAATACTGAACCGATCGATTTCAAATTTGGGGTTTTTAAATGAATCAAGATTGTTGAATAGAAGGCCCGATCCAGGTACGATTGCACAAATGATTTGCGAGTTATCGCCCTTTTCAATAAAGTGGCTTTCTGGCGTTTAAAGGCGTAATATTTACCTAAACCACTCCATTTTTTATACATAGATAATGAGCCTGGGGTGCCATAAAAAAATATACAAAAAAATTAGACAAATTCACTGCAGCCGTTATCGTCAGTTGACTGGAAAATTTGTACTCACAGCACATTTCCTCTACAAGCCACACGCCTCACAAACATCGAAGAAGAGACGCACGCGCACTGACGTAAAGTAAGTGCGTCATGTTTGATTGACGTGATGCTGTTTTTTCTTGGGGGTGTCTCGCCACTTTCTTTCCGAATTCATCTGTTTGGAGACGTGGTGTTGTATTTTACTTCTGCTATGTCGCCATCTTCGTGCACTCGCAGAGAAGACACGGGATACAACAGAATACAACTCCAATACTTTACTAACAGAAGATGTTTAAACCGACACATAAAAAAAGAACAAAAATCCTTCATATGTGGTCAGGCAGCGGGATTGTAGTGCGGTATCACACAGTCAAATGTCGATAATGCTTAGTCACAATCACAGGTGCCATCACTTTTGAAAAAAAAAAATCAAACAAACAAACAAACATGAATGCTGTGTTTACGTGGGATGCACTGACTGTGTGATCAGATTTTCATTCCATGTTCATTCCATGTATAGGGCAGACGCGAAAGCTGGCGTTGCAGTAAATCTAGCAATGTGTTCACCGTGCCACTGAATACGCTAGGCTCAGTGTCGGCATTGGAGATGCTGTCACTGTGCAGGTGTCAGTGGTGCAACGATTGACACCATAAACACTTCGTGATCTGTGAGCATTAAAATCACAAAGATTGTCCCTGACTGTGGCATCTAGTGACACTTCAGTTTTCAGCTAGTTCAGTGTTGAAACTTCAACCATGTGCCCAGTGCTTGTGTGTGTGTGTGTGTGTGTGTGAGATGTGTGTGTGGGAGCATTTTATTTCCATCTTTTTCGGTCTGCATGGACTAATTACAGCACTCTCTCTTTCGTTCTAGCACACACACACACACACACAGATGGATCTGTAATTTTTCTTACATTAAATAGATCTATGTATAATGACAAGTATTTTGCAAGCAAAACTGAAAATAATAATAATAAGAAGAATAATGAGTATTGTATAGGCGCTTTTCCCAATTTCATGAATCGGCTCAAAGAGCCGCGAACTGAATCCAACACGCACGCTCACGTGAATCACACACGCTCACGTGAATCACACGCATTCTCTCACACACTGGACATAACACATTACAATCACGTGGTGCGAAGGGTCACCTCAGCTATTTTAAATTTCGGAATTTAGAATTGCATTTATTTTTCAAATTTTGTGGGCTGAACATTTCCAAATAAAACGCTACAACACACAACAAACATAACGCATAGTACACAGTCAGTTTTCCCATCTTTATTGTGAAAGACTTGTGTCAATTCATACATACATGCACATTTTTCTACAATTGCTATGCTCTCACAATTGACTCAGTTAATTTACTGTGTTCATGAAAACAGCCCTGGCAGGTATTAAAATCAAACAGAAATAGACAGCAGCAAGAGAACTGCAATTCCTACTGCCTGCATAACAAAAACTAGAGGAGCAAAGCTTCCTTGGCTCACTTGTAAGATGGGTCAAGGTCATTCAAAAGAGTATGTTTGTAAAGCTCCTATCACTAGCTATCCTGAAGTAGGGTGTCTCTTGTGTTCATAGTTCCTAAGAAAACGGCAAATGGCGAAATAACAGTTTTCCCAGGACAGCTTCTATGACCTTGACCTTATCAGTAATTATCATTATGCCAAGTTTGACAGCTCTAGTTTTTGTAGTTTCTGTACAAGTGGTAATGTAAAATTTTCACAACAGACAGCTGTAATGACCTTGACCTTGAGCCAAGGTCATTGGAATGGGTATGTGTGCATAGGTCTCATTGCTGTCTATCATTGTGCCTTGTTTGGTGCATCTGCTGTTTGTTGTTTCCAAGAAAACGCTAACGTTAAAGTCTCCGCAAAACATGTTGAATGGCCTTGACCTTGACTCAAGAAAATTGAATACAAGCATGCCAGTACAGGTTTTGTCAATGTCTATCATCATGCAAAGTTTGATGCCTCTGGTTCCCCTACATTCTGAGAAAACGGCAATTTTAATTTCCAATGCGACAGCTATTGATGACCTTGACCTTTAGTCAAGGTTATTCAAAATGGTATTTCTTGAAAGGTCTTACTAATGTTTATCAGCAAGCCAGGTTTGGTGCTACTGCTGTTTATTGTTTCTGAGAGACTGCAAATGTTAAGGTTTTCCGCAAAACTGCTTGTGTGGCCTTGACCTTGATTCAAAGTCACTGAATACAGGTATGTCAGTGAAGGTGTTGTCAATGTCTATCATCTTGCAAAGTTTGATGTCTCTGGCTTTCCTAGATTCTTAAAAATTGCCAATGTAAAATTTCCTAACAGACAGCTTTAGTGATCTTGACCTTGCGTCAAGGTCAATCGTTATGGTATGATTTGAAAGGTCTTATGGTTGTCTATCAGTGTGCCGAGTTTGGTGTCTCTGATGTTCATTGTTTCTGAGAAAATGCCAATGTTAAGGTTTCGGAAGGTTTTCCGCAAAACAGCTTGCATGGCCTTGACCTTGACTAAAAGTCACTAAGTACAGGTATGTCAGTAAAGGTGTTGTCAATGTCCATCACCATGCAGAGTTTGATGTCTCTGGCTTTTTTAGACTCTGAGAAAATGCCAATGTAAAATTTCCAAACAGACAGCTTTAGTGACCTTGACCTTGGGTCAAGGTCAATCACTATGGTATTTTTTGAAAGGTTTTACGGCTGACTACCAGCGTGTCAAGTTTGGTGCATCTGCTGTTCATTGTTTCTGAGAAAATGCCAATGTTAAGGTTTCATCAGGCTTTCCGCAAAACAACTTGCATGGCCTTGACCTTGACTCAAAGTCACTAAATATAGACAGGCCGGTAAAGGTATTGTCAATGTCCATCATCATGCAAAGTTTGATGTATCTGGCTTTTCTAGATTCTGAGAAAATGCCAATGTAAACTTTCCAAACAGACAGCTTTAGTGACCTTGACCTTGGGTCAAGGTCAATAATTATGGTATATTTTGAAAGGTCTTATGGCTGTCTATCAGCAGATTAATTTTGGTGTCTCTGCTGTTTGTAGATTCTGAGAAAAGGCCAATGTTAAGGTTTACTGCGGACACACAGACACACAGACACACACACACACAGACACACACACAGACAGACGACGGAGGGTTATTACATAGACTCACTTTGTTACACAAGTGAGCCAATGACTGCCAGATCACAATACATCATTAATCATATGGCTAAACACACACACAGAGGTGGCAACAGATAAATCTGAAATGCATTCTTTGTAATGCTGTTTGTATCTGTCATTTTGTTATACTCTCTCCTACAGGTCGTGTATTTGAAAATATGGGAATAAACTTGTTTTCCATACTCATCCTACTGGGATTATCCTACTGGGATATTTTTCTTAAAGTGTATTCAACAGAGACACAAGAACCATGTCCCTAGCACGTCATATAACTCTTATTATCCAGTTATCCACTCTCTCAAGTAATGACATCCTTCAGTTAATTTTTTTTTTTTTTTGGGGGGGGGGGGGGGGTGGGGGGGGGGGGGGGGGTGGGAGGGGTAAATGTACACATTTGCTGTTCTGAACAGTCATCAGAATAATCAGCATTGCCCACTTCATGTACTAGCAAATCACACATATCTTAATTCTTATGTTTTTAAGAAGTTCATTGTAGACAATGTGCCTGATGAAAGAGGTATAAATTTTGAAATATATATGTTAGAATATCAAAAACACGGAAAGGCTTAACGAAATCCGCAAAGAGTAATAACTGCTCAGCATACATGTATTACACATTTCAGAAATGTACAGCCATACAAATATTTCTACATGTACATGTGTGCCATTTATAAGTTTATTTATAAATAAAACATGAACTGCAAGGCCATAAACATGGCTAGTACATGTAGTAAATTAAGTTGCCCCAAAAAACCAAAGTGCTCAGAACTTAACCCTATAGCTTTCAACAAAAACTCTGAAGTATGTTGCCTTGCTTCCCTGGCTTTCTTTTCATTCAGTCATACAAAAATGGGTTACAGGTTTTAGCCTGACGCTGTGATACCAGTTTTGTTTGCATCTGCACCAAATTTTGACATGATGTTAGTAATTGAATGAAAATCACTTTGTGTTAGTCATTTTCATTAATGGTGAGTTTACGTAACAGCACAAAAACATAGTCTCTTAACTTTATGAGATGAGAATGTAGGATAATGATTAGTTGTACATATACCACCTGCACTACAACACTGCATTACAAAAATTGAAATTTCTGCAAGCAGGGCTAGAATCCTTAATTTTTCTTGACATTGACACTGACATGATTCTGAGCAGCACAATTAACTGATATTTTTTTCCTCGCATGAAACTTCCACAGGAATGATCTGAGACCATGTTTCCACAAGCTTGAAGTTGAATATTTCTGTCCAGGTGTGCAAATAGGTGTGAAAATCTATCATGCTGGCCTACTAATAGTGTATTATTATATAGTCTATATGGGATTGCCTAAGGCCCCTCTCTCTGCCTAAAAACTTCAAATTTTATGGGCAGCCTCTTCATTGCATGTCTTGAGTCTGGTTGTTTTTCTTGTCCTCCCTGGGTGCTTCAATGGGTGAGTAGTCCAAAGGGCGTTCACATGCTGTTCCAGATGTAATAGCAGCAGGCAGTGACAGGGTTCCAATAACCCCGACACAGAAAATATAAATTGATGACACTTTTCCAAAATAGGGGTGACCCTTTTGCAAAACACAAAAGAAAAGAAGAAATAGTTTAGGCAAAGCCTTTTGAGTCATGTATGACCTTGACCTTTGCTACAGGTCACTAAAGAAGCCATTCTTACAATGCAGATCTGGCAAAAACTTTGATTTCTAACAATTTCAACATGACCCTGTGACCTTCATCCTGAAGCCAAGGTCATCCAAACTGTACACATTACAGCTGTTTATACCAACTTCATTTGTGCTAAGTTTGAGTTGCCTGGTGTCCTTGTTGCTGAAAAACAGAGAAAACACCTTATTACATTCTCATCATGATTCTGTGACACTGACCTCCATGGGAGGTCATTTCAAGTGATGTGTACTAGCCATCACTCTGCTAAATTTGATGTTTCTACTATGTGATATACTTCCTGAAAAAAATCAATGATAATTTGATAAAGTTTACCACACACAGACGGACAGACGACAAAGACTCACCTTGTTACATGTGGGTAAAAAATTTACAGGGGTGGGAGAGGGGTCAGTGCTGCATAAAAGCCAACAACCGGTAGGGAGGGGGATACATGGCACACAAGAAGCCACACCAGTGACATGCAGTACTTTATGCAGACTGTTAACAGTGTTGCTGATCAATCAAAATTTACAATTCATGTAATTTTCTACTTGTCTGTCTGATGTACGGCAGTTTTTAAATGACTATATAAACATAAATATGCCTTTCCTCATAGAAAAACAGTACAAGCTCACTAATAGAATGTTACATAAGTTTCAGCAGAAAACACATGTATACATGTACACAAAGCTACCAGTAACAGAACACACAAAGAGCACCACTGCACAATACTCTCCCACACATGACAAGCATACCTTCCATGAGACATCAGTCACCACACCTTCCATCATCTTGCTCAGCAGCAGCTATTTCTCACTTTGCAAATGTCAATGTCAGCTATGATTTCACGTTCTGGGTGTGAATGAGACAGTGAGAGCCTAAAGCTGGTAAGAGACATGAAGTTTCAGTTACTTTGGATAAATTTGAATCACCACAAGGTAAAAGCTCAACATGAACGGAACATTGGTTCAGCGACTCCACAACACTATAGTAGCTACAGACTTTTTTTTACAGGTCCCAGTTCTTGGAAACAAGCACACCATAATGAGAAAAAGTCCAAGAAATAAAAAAAGATGTTCTTTTGCTAATGTATGATGCAAGTCAGGCAATCTGCTTGGAAAAGGGAGGTACACAAGTGAAGAGATAGATTTATGCACTTAGTTTATGAAACAGTGCCTATCATGAAAGCCACACAACCACTGCCAGTAAAAGTGTTTCACATAAATGTTAACCTATGCATGCATTTTTCATCTTGCATACATGTCGGATGTATGGTAACACTAGTAATGGGAAGAGAATCAACATCATGTACACACAGCTAACAGTAACACAAGTTTACACACCACACAGCAATACTCTTCCACACCTGACAATGACACCATACCTTTGTTCAGTCCTCATGATCAGTGTCAGCCGATGAGTGTCAACACACTACCCCATGATCTTGGTCGGCAGTCCTTCTTCAAGCTATCCTTGTTGCTTTGGTTTCACTTTCTGGGGGTGATTGAGAGCTTAAAGTTGGTAAAACACGTGAATCTTTAGTTGATTTTGATAGATCTATTACTTGGGACTTTTGAACTAACCGCCAATTATAAATACTACATTGGTTCAGTCGATAATCCATGATCAAAATTCCTACAGACCTTAGATGTATACAGATACCACTTCTTGAAAACAACCACATCATAAAAAATAAAATAATAATTTTAAAAAATCAACAACTGAGGGGTGACGCTTCCGAAGTTCAGCTCTACTGCTGATTTCTTCGATCGTCGGATCTACTCACCGAAAACAATTATTCACATTTGGACTTCTGATGTGTGTATACTTGAATCTACACGAGTATGTTTCCTGTTTTTAAGTTGTTTCTCTATAGAGAAACAACTTTATGAGACGGGGCAGATTTTGCTGCGCGCAGCAGCAAGTTTCAGTGATACAAAACAATACTGTGACGTTTCTCCACACAATAATACTTTCACGCACATAGTGACGTAACGAAACCTGCGTCATAGACACTTGACGTGCACACTATGCTGCTGCGTTCTTTTTGGCGGGAGTTGTGAGACGTGTGTGTGTGTGTGTGTGTGTGTGTGTGTGTGTGTGTGGACGGATGTAATGATGGCTATCTCCTAAACCACCTCGATGGAGGCCTTTTTACTTTGAGATAAAATGGGAAATCACCTTCTCCAGACCTACCTTTCACGATTTTTAGCCTGCCGCATTTTCAGAAGAGTTATCGCCGATTTTAAAAAATCGGTCGTGTTACGAATTTTTTCGAAAAAGTTGTTCAAATTCCTTCATTTTCTAGACTTTGGAAGTTCACCCAATCACACTGCCTGTATTCGTGCTACACCTCTGTAGCTCTGACTGGTTTTGTGTAAAAAAAATATTTTCGAGGTAGGGGTGGTTTGCACATAAGATCAAATATCTATGAAAAGACTACTGCAAATTACTTATCATCCCGGCGTTTTTGTCTAGTGTGACAACTGCACATATGACAGGAACTACTGCACTATTATAGCTTTAGCATTTAGAATAACTGAACTTTTAGATAAACATAACTTTTTCAAGTTTCTGCGAAAAGCACCGGTCAAAAGAGTTCCAAATTTTCGATTTCATAAGTACAATACAAGGTATTCTAGTCCATGTTTCACCAGCCCTCTAGATCTTCCAGATTTTATGTAAAAATTCATTCAGCCAGGGAAGTCACAAAAGCAAAAGGGAAATTACAAGACATGCACAAGCATCATCTGTCATACCACCAGTGTGAAGCTGACGTCAAACGCTTAGTTCCCAGACAAAATAAGCAAGTATCGTCACTGCCTCCGACATTTCACTAGCCCTCTAGATCTTCCAGATTTCATGTGAAAATTATTCAATCGGGGAAGCCACAAAGCCAACAGGGAAATCACAAGACATAAACAAGCTTCCTCAGACGATCGCAGTGCTAGAGGCTGACGTCAAAATGTTTAGTTCGCGGAACTGACGTCATCTCTCCGTCTGTGTATGACGACCTGCCTGAGGCTGACGTCAAATGTTTAGTTCACGGAACTGACGTCTCTCTCTCTCTCTCTCTCTCTCTCTCTCTCTGGGGAGCCAGGGTAGCCGAATGGTAGAGCGTTGGACTTTCAATGCTCGGGTCGAGAGTTCGAATCCCGGCTTGGGCCAAATATTTGTGCTGGCCTTTCTCTCGTTGCCCCGTCTTTGATATCACCCTTACGTGGTGGAAAAGGACGTTAAACTCCTAAACACCCACCCACCCACTCTCTCTCTCTCTCTCTCTCTCTCGCTCTCCCCCCACCCGTAGCCGCGAATTAGCCTTTGTTGCTTGCGCGGCGTTAAGCTCTAAATAACTAACTAACTAACTCTCCCCCCACCCGGCCCCACCCCCAGTCACGTGACTAATCAGTCGAGGTCGTAGAGGATCTAGTGTCATTGGTAGAACATGGAGAGGGGAGAACCGGCAACAATAACAACAAAACAGACAAAATAAAATGAAATTTGGAGAAACAACTTTGTAGGACGGGGCCGTTCCTCCTTGTTTAAGTTGTTTCTCTATAGAGAAACAACTTTATGAGACGGGGCAGATTTTGCTACGCGCAGCAGCAAGTTTCAGTGATACAAAACAAGACTGTGACGTTTCTCCACACAATACTTACTTTCACGCACACAGTGACGTAACGAAATCTGCGTCATAGACACTCGACGTGCACACTATGCTGCTGCGTTCTTTTTGGCGGGAGTTGACGTGTGTGTGTGTGTGTGTGTGTGGACGGATGTAATGATGGCTATCTCCTAAACCACCTCGTTGGAGGCCTTTTTACTTTGATATAAAATGGGAATTCACCTTCTCCAGACCTACCTTTCACGAATTTTATCCTGCGGCATTTTCAAAGGAGTTATCGCCGGTTTAAAAAAGAAAAAAGGTCATGTTACGAATTTTTTCGAAAAAAATGTTCAAATGGCTTCATTTTCTGAAATTGCGAAGATCATCCAATTATACTGCCTGTTTTCGTAGCACAGCTCTGTAGCTCTGACAGGTTTTGTGTAAGAAAAATGTTTCCGAGGTAGGGGTGGTTTGCATATAAGGCCAAATATCTATTAAAAGACTCCTCCTGGAGAAACAACTTTGTAGGACGGGGCATTTCCTCCTTGTCAACTATGATACGCGTAACAGAAGTCGATTTGTGCGGACTGCCACACAGTTTACAACGTATCGGTTCCGCTTCACAGAAAAGAAGTTAATTATCTACTACTGCTTACGCTAAATAAGCCAACAATGACACAATCACGTACCACGTCGTTGTAGAGGATGCAAACATTTCTTGGAAACGTCAACGATGCATATATAGTACTCCATTTTCCATAGAAAACAGACATGCAGCTCCGAAAGGTTGCAAACATGCAGCCATTTGCATTTTGAATCGGTTGTCCCATTCACGGTGTTGTGCCGTATATGGAGAGAAAGGGGCGTGGTCTTTGGTGATAGATTCGAAACGAAGGTCAATGTTCGAAAACGATTTTTGGCGTCTAGGCTTAAATAGCGCCACTCGCCAGCCTCGAAATGCAATTTGCCCTCAATATTATGGGGTCAAAGCACGTAACCATCACAATTTCAATCGTGTAGCCAACACGCATCACACTTCGCCCAAAATCCTGAGTTAGGAACTGTGACTAGAGGTACGACCTCGACCGATTAGCCACGTGACTGGGGTTACGTCTGAGGATGCTTGTTCATGTCTTGTGATTTCCCTGTTGGCTTTATGACTTCTCCTACTGAATTATTTTTCACATGAAATCTATGTAATGATGGCTATCTCCTAAACCACCTCGTTGGAGGCCTTTTTACTTTGATATAAAATGGGAATTCACCTTCTCCAGACCTACCTTTCACGAATTTTATCCTGCGGCATTTTCAAAGGAGTTATCGCCGGTTTAAAAAAGAAAAAAGGTCATGTTACGAATTTTTTCGAAAAAAATGTTCAAATGGCTTCATTTTCTGAAATTGCGAAGATCATCCAATTATACTGCCTGTTTTCGTAGCACGGCTCTGTAGCTCTGACAGGTTTTGTGTAAGAAAAATGTTTCCGAGGTAGGGGTGGTTTGCATATAAGGCCAAATATCTATTAAAAGACTCCTTCAAATTATTCATCATTCCGGTATTTTTTGTCACTTGTGCCAACTGCACATCTGACGTGAACTACTGCACTATTATGTCTTTAGTATTCAGAATAACAGAGCTTTTAGAGAAACACATTTTTTCATGTTTCTGCGAAAAGCGCCGGTCAAAAAAGTTCCAATATTGCAATTTCGTAAGTACAATTCAAGGCACTTAAGTCCACGTTTCATCAGCTCTCTAGATCTTCCAGATTTTATGTCAAAATTAATTCAGTCACGGAAGTCACAAAAGCAACAAGGAAATCACAAGATATGAAGAAGTAGCATCTGTCAGACGAGCAGCGTGAGGCTGACGTCAAATGTTTGGTTCACAGACAAAATCTGCAAGTATCGTCACTGCTTCCGACATTTCATCAGCCCTCTAGATCTTCCAGATTTCATGTGAAAAATAATTCAGTCGGAGAAGTCACAAAGCCAACAGGGAAATCACAAGACATGAACAAGCATCCTCAGACGATCTCAGTGCTAGAGGCTGACGTCAAAAGTTTAGTTCACGGAATTGACGTCATCTCTCTCTCTCTCTCTCTCTCTCTGTATGACGACCTGCCTGAGGCTGACGTCAAATGTTTAGTTCACGGAACTGACGTCTCTCTCTCTCTCTCTCTCTCTCTCTCTCTGGGGAGCCAGGGTGGCCGAATGGTAGAGCGTTGGACTTTCAATGCTTGGGCCGAGAGTTCGAATCCCGGCCGCTGGGGCCAAATATTTGTGCTGGCCTTTTTCTCGTTGCCCCGTCTTTGATATCACCCTTATGTGGGGGAAAAGGGCGTTAAACTCCTAAACACCCACCCACCCACCCTCTCTCTCTGCCTCTCTCTCTCTCCCTTCTTCCCCCACCCGGCCCCACCCCCAGTCACGTGGCTAATCGGTCGAGGTCGTAGAGGATCTAGTGTCATTGGTAGAACTTGGAGAGGGGAGAACCGACAACAAAACAGACAAAATAAAATGAAGTTTGGAGAAACAACTTTGTAGGACGGGGCCGTTCCTCCTTGTTCTTCGATGTTTGTGAGGCGTGTGGCTTGTGGAGGAAATGTGCTTTGAGTACAACGTTTCGAGTCAACTGACGATAACGGCTGCAAAGAATTTTTCTAATTTTTCAATATATTTTTTATGGCACCCCAGACACATTATCTATATATATAGTAGGAGCGATTTTGAGATCTAAAATGGGTTCACCAGCACTTTCATCAGGTACGGCTTACGCCAAAAGTATAAAAGCGACAACCTCCAAACTTCACTCAGTTAAGAGTCCGTATTCATGCTATCTATGTCCAAAACATGGAGTGATTTAGGTAAATATTACGCCTTCAAACGCCAGAAAGCCACTATTTCTGAAAAGGGCAATAACTCGCAAATCATGTGTGCAATCGTTCCTGGATCCGGCCTTCTATTTAACAATCTTGATTCATTTAGAAACCCCAAATTTGAAATCGATCGGTTCAGTATTTTTCGGAGATACAGGCATCTGAACTGGGTTCACATGCAATGTCAACTCAGGTTCGGTTTACATGAAAACTATAAGAGCGACCATTTTCTAGTAGTGACTCTGTTCAGAGTCCGTATTCAAGCTATCTACTGCCCAAAAATTGAGTGATTTAAATAAATATTAAACTGTAAACGAAAGACAACCAACTTGTCTCAAAAGGGCGATAACTCCCAAATCACTTAAGCAATCATCACACGCTTGGTTCGTCTAATGTAACATTTTGATATATTTGGATACCCCAAATTTGAAGCCATTCGGTTGAGTATTTTCGAAGAAACGGGCCTGGACACAATTCACACACACACACACACACACCGCACGCACACACATACGAACACATGGAAACAACATAAAAAACACGTGAGACGCCGAGCTGACATGCAGCTTGTGCAAGATTATCAGTGTCAAGATACATGCAGGGCTACCCCATCAATCGCTGTTGGCGAACTTAAATGAAATGAAAACAATAGATACACTCGGAATAAAGTAATCTACCATCATTTATACCTAAATATCTCAAAATCGGTAAAAGTTAGAACAATATTGTTTGAAGCAAAAATAAAGTGCATTCCATTCTGAACATAATGCAAGAAACCGGAGTATTCTCGGTTTCTTGGTTTACTAACGGTCCGACTGCAAAGACGCGTGGAGGCACGCTTGGATCCATGGTTGCAGTTTGACGGCCAGTTATTGGTGTGGATAGTGGAAAGACACTAACGTTTCGTCACATCATATGTCTAGCCTGCTTCCTGCCCTGCCCAGATATACAAGATAAAGTCTTCAAACACTTAAGAATTTTGGCCTCGTCCCACCAGAAGACAAACTGCTTGTCACACACACACACACACACACACACACACACACTAATATATGTCGCGTGGCGCAGTACAGCATTACAGAAATGAAGGAAGAAGTCTTTTCGAAGGAGCTGTAAATGGCGGCCAGAAGAAGGAAGTTCATAACGCGGGAAAGTTTTTCATTTCATAAAAGACCACGTCATTTGATGTTGTACATCCCAGGTAGGAACTTTTAAAAAATAATTCTAAAGAACGCACAGATTACGTGTAATTGCATAAATGACTAAACACATCGGGTGACGCCTTTCTTGCAGTTGTGTTACTCTGACTACAGCAAGCAGTAACGCCGACAAAAACTAGCGTCTAATTGCAAGTTGAAAGTGCTTCTCTGTGTCTCATACTTGTAGGCGTAGAAGGGAGTAGCCAGGTACAATGGAAGCAGATTATCGTGCACTTCCATCCAACTTTACAGCAGATCCGTGGCCTGACAGAAGTAAATACTTGTGGATCATAGCTGGACCCTTCATCTTGGCTTTAGGAATCGTTGGCAATTCCCTGACACTGATAATCGTGCACCGGCTGCATGTCAACTCGGCGTCTCACGTGTTTTTTAAAGCACTGACCGCCACTGACCTCCTCATAATGATCACCTTGTGCTTGGGCAAATGGACAAAATATACGTTTGCTTTTAAATATCAGGACCAGCTCAAGGCTCTGTGCGCGTTTTATTTGTGGTCGATAGAAGCGTTGGGGTGGCAGTCAGCCTTCATGCTTGTGATCCTGTCTATAAAGTGCTTATTATTTTTCGGCTCGAACGCATGCATGCACCGTGCACAGTCAAAGTCGCCTACATCATAGTCGCCAGTGTCGTCACTATTTGCGTCGGCTGCAATTCCTACATTCCTTTCGTTACGCAAGATTTCAGCTCCGAGAAGAAGTGCGGTTGGAGTAAAAGCTTTAGAGAAACTGCCCAATTACCAGTGGATACCTTCAATACCGCAATCGGCATTAATGTGCCTTCAGTCATCATGGTCATCAGTAACTACTTCCTCATCCGGAAAGTGATGGAAATAAAACGGTTGACCCACCAAGTCAGCACGGCTCAAGTGACCGAGAGGATTTCCCGGATGACTTACACCACCATAGCAGAGGCTTTTGCCTTTATTGTGCTCATGCTTCCAACGCAAGTGGGTCTGATATATGCAAGAGTAATAGGCCAAACCGTGTGGTCAAACAAGCAGTTTGTCTTCTGGTGGGACGTTGCCAGAGTTCTGAAGTGTTTGAACCACGCCATCAACTTTATCTTGTATATCTGGGCAGGGGTGGAGTTCAGGAAGCAGGCTAGACATATGCTGGGACGAAACGTTAGTGTCTTTCCACTATCCACATCAATAACTGGCCGTCAGACTGCAATCATGCATCCAAGCGTGCCTCCAGGTACATCGTGACACTTCCAAAGTATCAACATAAGACGTGTCCATCTTTTTGAGGACAGCTAATAGATGTAGGTTGAGGGTGTTCAGTTGTGTGTGTGCTGGCTTTTTCATCGTTGCCTCGTCGTTGATATCACCCGCATGTGGTGGAAAAGGACGTTAAACCTTCAAACACCCACCCACTCACCCACTCTCTCTCTCCCCCTCCCCTCCTCCCCAAAGATTCTAGATCCGCTATAGCGTGACGGGTCTAATATTGTCTTTGATAGGTCTTACACACTTGAAGAGAGAAAGAAAAACAGCAACTGACAACAACCCACCCGTGTGTGTGTGTGTGTGTGTGTGTGTGTGTGTGTGTGTGTACTCTCCATCTGAATTTCCCCTCTTTGGGATGATTAAAAGTAATTGACGGATAGACTCCAGAGTGCAGTCCCTTTTCGGCGGATCGTGAAAATGTGACTGCTTACAGCCAGCGCCATTTTTAAAAATGGCGATTTTTTTTAATTTTTTTTTATTTTTTAGAAAAGCGAAGACTTGTGTGTCATATGATTCGATTTGAAACGAAGTCTTGAATATCCGACCACTTTTCGTTTGGGCAAAATCTTTGCCAGCGGACAATTATTGTTGCGCTTTGATGGCACTCTGGAGTCTAGCACAGTAGACTCCAGAGTGCAGTCCCTTTTCGGCGGGGCGTGAAAATGTGACTGCTTACACCCAGCGCCATTTTCAAAAATGGCGAAATTTTTTTAGAAAAGCGAAGACTTGTGCGTCATATGATTCGATTTAAAACGAAGTGTTGAATATCCGACCACTTTTCGTTTGGGCAAAATCTTTGCCAGCGGACAATTATTGTTGCGCTTTGATGGCACTGTTTACGTGGTACACTGATCCAACAGGATGTGAGTGAACGGCAAAGGGGTTGCACTCTGACAGGCAAAGGCGTTGCACTCTACAGGCAAGTATTATTGCACGGTGCAGACGATCACGTACCTGCCTTGTGGTGGAATAAATGACGATTACAAAAGCATACACACCCGTGCTCTAGGACTGAATGTAATAATAGATCTGTCCATTCAGACAGAGACATGTTATGTATGTCTCTGATTCAGAAACACGCCTACTTTCACTCTGAAGACAGCGTGCCATCACTTGCGCCATTGAGGATCCCTCTGGGTTCAAAGCTGGTCAAGGATGACATAGTGCGCGACCTTGTGTTGGAGAACACCGAGACAATTTAGGCCCGTCACGGTAGACTCCAGAGTGCAGTCCCTTTTCGGCGGGGCGTGAAAATGTGACTGCTTACACCCAGCGCCATTTTCAAAAATGGCGAATTTTTTTTTAGAAAAGCAGAGACTTGTGTGTCATATGATTCGATTTGAAACGAAGTGTTAAAAACCCGACCACTTTTCGTTTGGGCAAAATCTTTGCCAGCAGACAATTATTGTTGCGCTTTGATGGCACTGTTTACGTGGTACACTGATCCAACAGGATGTGAGTAAACGGCAAGGGGGTTGCACTCTGACAGGCAAGGGTGCACTCTCTGGGGCACAGTGGAAGTATCTCTGTGCACGGTGGGGAAATGGCGCTCACTGCGCTACCGTGACGGGCCTAAATTGTCTCGGTGCTCTCAAACACAAGGTCGCGCACTATGTCATCCTTGACCAGCTTTGAACCCAGAGGGATCCTCAGTGGCGCAAGTGATGGCAGGCTGTCTTCAGAGTGAAAGTAGGCGTGTTTCTGAATCAGAGAAATACATAACATGTCTCTGTCTGAATGGACAGATCTATTATTACATTCAGTCCTAGAACACGGGTGTGTATGCTTTTGTAATCGTCTCTTATTCCACCACAAGGCAGGTACGTGATCGTCTGCACCGTGCAATAATACTTGCCTGTAGAGTGCAACACCCTTGCCTGTCAGAGTGCAACCCCCTTGCCGTTTACACACATCCTGTTGGATCAGTGTACCACGTAAACAGTGCCATCAAAGCGCAACAATAATTGTCCGCTGGCAAAGATTTTGCCCAAACGAAAAGTGGTCGGATATTCAAGAGTTCGTTTCAGATCGAATCATATGACACACAAGTCTCTGCTTTTCTAAAAAAAAAAATCGCCATTTTTAAAAATGGCGCTGGGTGTAAGCAGTCACATTTTCACGCCCCGCCGAAAAGGGACTGCACTCTGGAGTCTAGCACAGTAGACTTCAGAGTGCAGTCCCTTTTTGGCGGGGCGTGAAAATGTGACTGCTTACACCCAGCGCCATTTTTAAAAATGGCGAATTTTTTTTAGAAAAGCAGAGACTTGTGTGTCATATGATTCGATTTGAAACGAAGTCTTGAATATCCGACCACTTTTCGTTTGGGCAAAATATTTGCCAGCGGACAATTATTGTTGCGCTTTGATGGCACTGTTTACGTGGTACACTAATCCAACAGGATGTGAGTAAACGGCAAAGGGGTTGCACTCTGACAGGCAAGGGTGCACTCTCTGGGGCACAGTGGAGGTACCTCTGTGCACGGTGGGGAAATGGCGCTCACTGCGCTACCGTGACGGGCCTAAATTGTCTCGGTGCTCTCAAACACAAGGTCGCGCACTATGTCATCCTTGACCAGCTTTGAACCCAGAGGGATCCTCAGTGGCGCAAGTGATGGCAGGCTGTCTTCAGAGTGAAAGTAGGCGTGTTTCTGAATCAGAGAAATACATAACAAAGGGGTTGCACTCTGACAGGCAAGGGTGTTGCACTCTACAGGCAAATATTATTGCACGGTGCAGACGATCACGTACCTGCCTTGTGGTGGAATAAGAGACGATTACAAAAGCATACACACCCGTGCTCTAAGACTGAATGTAATAATAGATCTGTCCATTCAGACAGAGACATGTTATGAATGTCTCTGATTCAGAAACACGCCTACTTTCACTCTGAAGACAGCCTGCCATCACTTGCGCCATTGAGGATCCCTCTGGGTTCAAAGCTGGTCAAGGATGACATAGTGCGCGACCTTGTGTTTGAGAGCACCGAGACAATTTAGGCCCGTCACGGTAGCGCAGTGAGCGCCATTTCCCCACTGTGCACAGAGGTACTTTCCACTGAAAGACTCTGTGCCCCAGAGAGTGCTAGCACAGAGGTACTTTCCACTGAAAGACTCTGTGCCCCAGAGAGTGACTGACGGATTGATATTTTCCTCCCGACATGATTAAGACTGATATTGACCAAGTTTTACAGATCTGACGTCATTTTGATGTTGTACATCCCAGGTAGGAACTTTAAAAAAATAATTCTGAAGAACGCACAGATTACGTGTAAATGCATAAATGACATAAACACATCGGATGACGCCTTTCTTGCAGTTGTGTTACTCTGACTACAGCAAGCAGTGACGCCGACAAAAACTAGCGTCTAATTGCAAGTTGAAAGTGCTTCTCTGTGTCTCATACTTGTAGGCGTAGAAGGGAGTAGCCAGGTACAATGGAAGCAGATTATCATGCATTTCCATCCAACTTTACAGCAGATCCGTGGCCTGACAGAAGTAAATACTTGTGGATCATAGCTGGACCCTTCGTCTTGGCTTTAGGAATCGTTGGCAATTCCCTGACACTGATAATCTTGCACCGGCTGCATGTCAACTCGGCGTCTCACGTTTTTTTTAAAACACTGACCGCCACTGACCTCCTCATAATGATCACCTTGTGCTTGGGCAAATGGACAAAATATACGTTTGCTTTTAAATATCAGGACCAGCTCAAGGCTCTGTGCGCGTTTTCCTTGTGGTCGACAGAAGCGTTGGGGTGGCAGTCAGCCTTCATGCTTGTGATCCTGACTGTCTATCGAGTGCTTATTATTTTTCGGCTCGAACGCATGCATGCAACGTGCACAGTCAAAGTCGCCTACATCATAGTCGCCAGTGTCGTCACTATTTGCGTCGGCTGCAATTCCTACATTCCTTTCGTTACGCAAGATTTCAGCTCCGAGAAGAAGTGCGGTTGGAGTAAAAGCTTTAGAGAAACTGCCCAATTACCAGTGGATACCTTCAATACCGCAATCGGCATTAATGTGCCTTCAGTCATCATGGTCATCAGTAACTACTTCCTCATCCGGAAAGTGATGGAATTAAAACGGTTGACCCACCAAGTCAGCACGGCTCAAGTGACCGAGAGGATTTCCCGGATGACTTACACCACCATAGCAGAGGCTTTTGCCTTTATTGTGCTCATGCTTCCAACGCAAGTGGGTCTGATATATGCAAGATTAATAGGCCGACCCGTGTGGTCAGACAAGCAGTTTGTCTTCTGGTGGGACGTTGCCAGAGTTCTGAAGTGTTTGAACCACGCCATCAACTTTATCTTGTATATCTGGGCAGGGATGGAGTTCAGGAAGCAAGCTAGACATATGCTGGGACCAAACGTTAGTGTCTTTCCACTATCCACATCAATAACTGGCCGTCAGACTGCAACCATACATCCAAGCGTGCCTCCAGGTACATCGTGACACTTCTAAAGTATCAACATAAGACGTGTCCATCTTTTTGAGGACAGCTAATAGATGTAGGTTGAAGGTGTTCAGTTGTGTGTGTGTGTGTGTGTGTGTGTGTGTGTGTGTGTGTGTGTGTGTGTGTGTGTGTGTGTGCAAGCCTCAGAATGTTCTTTTGAGTGCCTTTTAATATCTTGTCAGTTTTTCTTATTTTTAACTGCCATTGTAATGGTAGGTGAAGTTGCTCTGTCTTAGTGTTACGTCGAATTACGCCTTAGTGTTACATCGAAGTTTGTTTTCATTTCATTTTAGCTCCACGGACAAAAATACACAAAACCTGTTTAGAAACCACTTTGGAACTGTCATTAATTTTCACACCAACATGCATTCGGCTTGAAGAGAAGTAGACACAGACCTCGCAAATCTAACGAAAGATTCGCCAAACGGGAAGTCGTCTGCTACTGAGATCATTTCTGAAGCTTGATCGGGAGCCAAGACAGCTGTGTCAGCATAGCGATACTGATAGGAGTCTGGAGCAAGCAAATGATCAGAAAACGCTTAGAACTGGAGCAAACGTTTCACAGATGAACACGACAAACTGCCCAGACAATGCAACAAACATTTCACATACATCCCTATACCAAAGAAGTCATGAGAAAATTTCGAGTTGGAGCGGCTATTGACCTATTTTATATGGAGCGACGTTTGCACCAAACCGGATTGTTTCTTTGCACCAAAGCTGAAGCTTGGTTTTACAACTCATCTTTACGCGAAAACTCGGTTTTTAAAACTGAGATTAATCATTCAGGTAGGTTTCATAGACTGAGATGAAAACAGGCCCGCTTCGTGCAAATGGCGCATCATAGATTTTCTTTTGTAAACAATGTCTGCAGGGAGAAGTTGTTAACTGTTTCCGAAAGTTTGGTTTTAAACTTCAGTTTTCAGAGGTTTTTTTTTTGTTTTTGTTTTTGTTTTTTGTTTGTTTGTTTGTTTGTTTGTTTGTTGTTGTTTTGTTTTTTTTTTGGGGGGGGGGGGTAGCGCCGTAGGTGTAGTTCTCCGGAGGTGACAGAGAAGAAAGTCGTAGCTGCGGGCTACAACTTACTTCTGTCTCACCTCCCGAGAACTTCACCTACGACACTAGAAAGTTTGTGGCGTGTCAGCATTGTTTCGTTTCTGTCTGATACATATGTAGCGCCCTGGGTGTGGGGTCGTTGTGGTTGTCGGGAACGCTTCAGACTGTATGCCTAATTCCATTTAATATTATGACTTTGTTGTATTTTTCTCCTGCTATGTCGCTCTCTCGGTGCACTCGCAGAGAAGACACGGGATACAACAGGATAGAACTCCAATACTTTATTAACAGAAGATGCGCGAAGAACAAACTCATGAAAGAGGGAGAACCCAGAACGCTGTGCAGTGCTGCTTATATACTGACAGGTCAGATCTAGAACATTCCGCAACTTACTGGCAAGTACGGAATCTTTCCAAGGTTACGTAGTCTAGTGACGTTACTGCACTCGCATGTTCTGGGATGGTCTAGAAATTTCCATCGAAATGCAGTGACTTTCGCGATCTCTACAACAGACTTCCACTTACAAAATGTCATCATTTTACCAGGTAACAAGATGGCCACCAGCCCAATATGTTGTTTCCATTTGATCACCTGCTATCGTCACGGTCGTTCTTTTGTAATGCCATGTATCCACACACACACACACACACACACACACACACACACACACACACACTCTCTCTGTCTCTCTCTCTCTCTCACTCTGAATGGAAACAACTGACCGGGCTGTCACCCCAATCTTGTTTTTGGAAGAGAGACGTCAAGTTGTATTCTTTGAAATCTATGACGTTTTTAAGTTGTTTCTCTATGGAGAAACAACTTTATGAGACGGGGCAGATTTTGCTACGCGCAGCAGCAAGTTTCAGTGATACAAAACAAGACTGTGACGTTTCTCCACACAATACTTACTTTCACGCACACAGTGACGTAACGAAATCTGCGTCATAGACACCTTACGTGCACACTATGCTGCTGCGTTCTTTTTGGCGGGAGTGACGTGTGTGTGTGTGTGTGTGTGTGTGTGTGTGGACGGATGTAATGATGGCTATCTCCTAAACCACCTCGTTGGAGGCCTTTTTACTTTGAGATAAAATGGGAATTCACCTTCTCCAGAGCTACCTTTCACGATTTTTAGCCTGCCGCATTTTCAGAAGAGTTAGCGCCGATTTTAAAAAATCGGTCATGTTACGAATTTTTTCGAAAAAAATGTTCAGATGGCTTCATCTTCTGAAATTGGGAAGATCATCCAATTATACTGCCTGTCTTCGTAGCACAGCTCTGTAGCTCTGACAGGTTTTGTGTAAGAAAAATATTTCCGAGGTAGGGGTTGTTTGCATATAAGGCCAAATATCTATGAAAAGACTCCTTCAAATTACTCATCATTCCGGTATTTTTGTCACTTATGCCAACTGCACATATGACATGAACTACTGCACTATTATAGCTTTAGTATTAAGAATAACAGAGCTTTTAGATAAACAAATTTTTTCACGTTTCTGCGAGAAGCGCTGGTCAAAAAAGTTCCAATTTTGCAATTTCGTAAGTACAACCCGAGGCACTTAAGTCCACGTTTCATCAGCTCTCTAGATCTTCCAGATTAATTCAGTCACGGAAGTCATAGAAACAACAAGGAAATCGCAAGATATGAAGAAGTATCACCTGACAGACGAGCATCTTGAGGCTGACGTCAAATGTTTGGTTCACAGACAAAATCTGCAAGTATCGTCACTGCTTCCGACATTTCATCAGCCCTCTAGATCTTCCAGATTTCATGTGAAAAATAATTCAGTCGGAGAAGTCACAAAGCCAACAGGGAAATCACAAGACATGAACAAGCATCCTCAGACGATCTCAGTGCTAGAGGCTGACGTCAAAAGTTTAGTTCACGGAATTGACGTCATCTCTCTCTCTCTCTGTATGACGACCTGCCTGAGGCTGACGGCAAATGTTTAGTTCACGGAACTGACCTCTCTCTCTCTCTCTCTCTCTCTCTGGGGAGCCAGGGTGGCCGAATGGTAGAGCGTTGGACTTTCAATGCTTGGGCCGAGAGTTCGAATCCCGGCCGCTGGGGCCAAATATTTGTGCTGGCCTTTTTCTCGTTGCCCCGTCCTTGATATCACCCTTTTGTGGTGGAAAAGGACGTTAAACTCTTAAACACTCACCCACCCACCCTCTATCTCTGCCTCTCTCTCTCTCTCTCCCTTCTTCCCCCACCCGGCCCCACCCCCAGTCACGTGGCTAATCGGTCGAGGTCGTAGAGGATCTAGTGTCGTTGGTAGAACGTGGAGAGGGGAGAACCGGCAACAATAACAACAAAACAGACAAAATAATATGAAGTTTGGAGAAACAACTTTGTAGGACGGGGCCGTTCCTCCTTGTTCCTCAATGGGATGACGCATAATACATTTGGCGTAATAACTTTGATACAGTTCTTGCAATGAAAGCAGGCCCATGAAAATTGAAGTGTTGCTGCTGCGTGCGCAGTGTAAAGATCGAATTAATACCAACCCAATATGTTTAACAGACAAGTCTGCGCGGCGAACGTTTTCTAACTATGTGTTATGTCAGACATACACACGCGCGCGCGCACACACTCACACGCACGCACGCACGCGCACACGCACACACACACACAGACTCGCGCGAGCCGCGTTTGTGCTCCATTGAGACCTATGTGGTGTTCTCTCACTCTACTATGCTATTGAGTGAGAGTCAGTGGGAAAAACAAAGCACACTACATCAATGAAACTCCCGCTTTCCCCGTCTACACATAGCTTAGCTTAATCCTCTTTATTCCCTGGGGAACATAGGGCTGCAACCACACTCCGCCAGCGCACTCGGTTCTGGGACGCCCTCTTTAGTTCGGCCCACGTCGTTCCGGCGGCCTTGGCTTCAGCGTCCGTACTCCTCCGCCAGGTCTGCTTCGGTCGGCCCACTTTGCGCTTTCCCTGGGGGTTCCAATCAAGGGACTGCCTGGTGACATTTGATGTTGACTTTCGCAGAGTGTGTCCGATCCATCCCCATTTCCTTTTCTTGATCTCCTGCTCGATGGGGACCTGTCTTGTTCCCTCCCAGAGGTCTTGGTTGGTGATCACCAGTGGGTATCTGATGTTGAGAATGTTGCGGAGGCATCTGTTGATGAAGGTTTGCAGCTTGTGGGAGCTTGTCTTGGTGGTGCGCCATGTCTCCGAGCCATAGAGTAGGACCGACTTCACATTTGAGTTGAAGATCCGAATCTTGTTTTGCAGGGATAGGGCTGTGGATCTCCAGATGGGGCGTAGAGTGCGAAAGGCATGTCTGGCTTTGTTGGTGCGGCTCTTGATGTCCTCGTCCGTTCCTCCATCCTTGCTGACAACGCTGCCGAGGTAGACGAACTTGTCCACCTCTTTGATGTCTTCCTGGTGCAGCCGGATGGGGTCGTGCTGTTTGTGGTTGACTCTCATGACTTCGGTCTTGCTGATGTTGATCTTGAGGCCGGTCTTCTCAGCTTCTTTGGCGACTCTGTTCAGCTTCTCCTGCGCATCTTGTTGTTTGTGGGAGAGGAGGGCGATGTCATCCGCGAAATCCAGGTCCTCGAGCTGTTTGCTGAAGGTCCACTGGATCCCTGTCCTCTTGCCGTCGGTGGCTTGCCTCATGACCCAGTCGACCACCATCAGGAAGATTGTGGGTGAGAGGATGCAGCCTTGACGAACGCCGGTCCGTACTGTGAATGGCTCTGTCAGTTTCCCGTCGTGGATTACCTGGCAGGTGGCATCTTCGTACAGCTGTCGGATGATGTTGACAAACTTTGGTGGAAAACCGTAGTGAGACATCAGCTTCCAGATGACCTCCCTGTCAACACTGTCGAACGCCTTCTGGAAGTCAACAAAGGTGCTGTACAGGGGGGTCTGCCACTCCAGGGACTGCTCGATGATGATCCTCATCGTGGCTATGTGATCAGTGCAGGATCGGTCGTTGCGGAATCCTGCCTGTTCCTCCCGGAGTGTCTTGTCCAGCGCGGTCTTCAGCCTCTCCAGGATGATCCTGGTGAGAACCTTCCCTGGTATGGACAGGAGCATGATGCCTCGCCAGTTGCTACAGGATGAGAGGTCCCCTTTCTTTGGCAGCTTTACCAGGTGTCCCTTCTTCCAGTCTTGTGGCACGCTCTCGTTCTCCCAGATCTTCCTCAGGAGCGGGTGCAGCATGTCGGTGGAGGTCTGGATGTCGGCCTTGAGGGCTTCTGGTGGTATGCCGTCGGGGCCTGCTGCTTTGCCAGACTTGAGGGACTTGATGGCTTTGATGATCTCGGTCTTGGTAGGGGGGTTGGTGCTGATGTCGAGTAGCTGGGCTGCCGGTGGTATGTCTGGTGGGACTGGTGGTGAAGGCCTGTTGAGCGTTTCCTTGAAGTGTTCAGCCCACCTTGTCCTTTGGTCTTCCTCTTTGGTGATGATTTGTCCATTCTTGTCTTTGACTGGTCTGGTGGGGTTGTTATTTTTCCCAGAGAGTGTCCTTGTTATTTCGTAGAGCCGTTTCATGTTCCGTTGTCCTGCTGCTGTTTCTGCTTCTTCTGTGAGGTCGTTGATGAAGTTCCTCTTGTCGTTCCTTGCGCTCCTCTTGACCTGCCGGTTGACGTCCCAGTATTGAGCCTGCAGGTCGCGCTTGTCGTCTTGGTCGTCAGTGTGGTTGATCAGGTCTTTCAGGCGTTTCCTCTCTGTGATGAGGTCCCAGGTGTCAGATGTAAGCCACTCTTTGTGTTGTCTCGTCTTCTTTCCCAGCACTTTCTTGCATGTTGCTGTCCAGGTTTCTCGCAGGTCATGCCAGTGCTCCTCGATTGTCTCTTCAGGTGGTGTGTCAAGAGCGCTGAATCTGTTCCTCAGCTCACACCTGAAGGCGTTGGTCTTGACGCTCTCCTTCAGACTGTGCACGTTGTACTTGTGAGATGGTCTGTCCGCCTGGTCTCTGTAGGCCTTCAGCTTGATCTTGATCGCTGCAATGACGAGGTGATGGTCTGAGGCTGCATCAGCTCCCCGCTTTGCTCGGACATCCAGCAAGCTTCTTCGCCACTTCCTGCCGATGGTGATGTGGTCGATCTGGTTTACAGTTCTTCCGTCCGGTGATGTCCAGGTGGTTTTGTGGATGGTCTTGTGCGGGAAGATGGTGCCTCCGATGACCAGGTCGTTGGTGGTGCAGAATTCTGTGAAGAGCTCTCCGTTCTCGTTCTGTGTCCCTGTTCCGTGTTTGCCCATGATGAGTTCTCTGTCTGTGTTGTCGGTGCCCACTTTGGCGTTGAGGTCTCCCATGAGGATCTTCAGGTCTCTTCTCGGTGCTTTGTCCAGGACGGCTTGGAGCTGCTCGTAGAAGTTCTCCTTTTCTTCTTCGTCCGCCACGTTGGTGGGAGCGTAGCACTGGAGGATGGTGACTTTCCTGCCCTTGGAGTTGAACCTGGCGCTCAGGATCCTTGGTGACACTGGTTCCCAGGACAATAGTGCTTGTGTTGCTTCAGGTGTCATCAGCAACGCTACTCCATGCATGTGTGGCTGGCCGTCTTCGTGTCCGGAGTAGAGGATGGTGTCTCCGGAGGTGAGTCGTGTGCGTCCTGTTCCTGTCCATCTTGTCTCACACAGGCCGAGCAGCTTCAGATTGTATCTATGCATTTCTTGACTCACTTGTGCTGTCTTTCCTGTTTCGTATAGGGTTCGGATGTTCCAGGTCCCTATCCTGGCTTTGGTCTTGGCCGTCAGAAGAGTAGTCGGCGCACTGGCTTCCCGAGGGCTTTCACCAGCTCGCGTCATGGGCTCTACTAGAGAGGACTCTTCCTGGACCAAGTTGCGTTGTAGATCTGTGGTTGTAGTTTCTGTAACAAGTTCTTTTTTTTAAAGAGTTGGGTTGTTAGCCCTACTCAAACCCCCAACCTGGAGGACCAGTGAGTGCGCTTCGTCTGGCCTCTACCCTTCGACCTGACCAGCATGGGTGGCCCTACCAGGAGACGAATCTCCCGCCAGCATAGCTCTCGGGGTCATGGAGACACGCAAGCCCCATCTCCAACGGCAAGGATGCACTCATCGATGGGGTCTACACATAGAGAACGTCCAAAAAGTGGCGACACATCCCCAAGAAATGCCAGTATCACGTCAATCAAACATGACCACTATGCATTTGCTTTGAAGGGAAACAGACACAGACTTCGCAAATCTAACGAAAGATTGGCCAAACGGGAAGTCGTCTGCTAATGAGATCATGTCTGCAGCGGGACCAGGAGTCAGGTAGCTGTATCAGCATAGCGATACTGATAGGACTCTGGTGCTACTACGAGAAATGGCAGCTTCCGCTTGAAATTTTTCCTTGCTTTCTGTGGTATAGGCATATAAGTAAAGTGTTTGTTGCGTTGTCAGGAGGCAGTTTGTCGTGCTCATCTGCCAGACGTTTGCTCCATTTCTATGTATTCTCTAAGTGGATATTGATGTTGAAAACTTAATTGTGACCAAACTTTTTATCTACCATGTATATGAATCTGCAATAGCTGACGACCTCGGCGTAAGTGAAAATTTGAGAGAAAAATCGAGGTGGAAAAATCTAAAAATCGAAATGTGCCTAAAATATACCTTTCGAGCACCTCCAGTGACAATGATGTCAAATGTAATCTTGTTCGTACTGCTGTACAACGACCCACGGCATTCGATAATGGTGTGTGTGTGTGTGTGTGTGTGTGTGTGTGTGTGGAATCCCGGCTCAGGCCAAATATTTGTGCTGGCTTTTTCATGGTTGTCCCGTCTTTGATATCACTCGTATGTGGTGGAAAAGGACGTTAAACCCTGAAACACCCACCCCCACAAACCTGTGTGTGTGTGTGTGTGTGTGTGTGTGTGTGTGTGTGTGTTTACTCTCCTTGACCAGCTCTGAACCCAGGGGGATCCTCAATGCCTGTCAGAGTGCAACCCCTTTGCCGTTCACTCACATCCTGTTGGATCAGTGTACCACGTAAACAGTGCCATCAAAGCGCAACAATAATTGTCCGCTGGCAAAGATTTTGCCCAAACCAAAAGTGGTCGGATATTCAAGACTTCGTTTCAAATCGATTCATATGACACATAAGTCTTCGGTTTTCTATAAAAAAAAAAAAAAAAAATTAAAAAAAACGCCATTTTTTAAAATGGCGCTGGCTGTAAGCAGTCACATTTTCACGACCCGCCGAAAAGGGACTGCACTCTGGAGTCTAGAACGCGCCGACGAAGCAAATTCTTCTTAATTGTAACTAAGAAGCAATAAATCTATCTTATCTTATCTTATGCTACAGATTTGTGCGCGCGTCTTCGGCTCATAATGACGTCATGAAACGACAAAGAATGTTAGCCGTTGAACGTTTCTATCTTTCCCTAACGACCCAGTTTTACACATCTGACATCATTTTGATGTTGCACATCCCAGGTAGGAGCTTAAAAAAAAAAAAAAAAAAATCTGAACAACACACAGATTACGTGTAAATGCATCATGACATATCGCGTGACGCCTTTCTTGCAGTTGTGATACTCTGACTACAGCAAGCAGTGACGCCGACAAAAACTAGTGTCTAACCAATTCAAAGTTGAAAGTGCTTCTCTGTGTCTCATACTTGCAGGCGTAGAAGTAGCCAGGGACAATGGAAGCAGAACTTCGCGCACTTCCATCCAACTTTACATCAGATCGGTGGGCTGACAGAAGTAAATACTTATGGATCATAGCTGGACCCTTCATCTTGACTTTAGGACTCGTTGGCAATTCCCTGACACTGATAATCTTGCACAAGCTGCGTGTCAACTCGGCGTCTCACGTGTTTTTTAAAACACTGACCGCCACTGACCTCCTCATAATGATCACCATGTGCTTGGGCAAATGGACAAAATATACGTTTGATTTTAGATATCAGAACCAGAACCAGGCTCTGTGCGTGTTAATGTTGTGGTCAGCAACAGCGTTGGCGTGGCAGTCAGCCTTCATGCGTGTGATCCTGACTGTCTATCGAGTGATTGTTATTTTTCGGCTCGAACGCGTGCATGCAACGTGCAGAATCAAAGTCGCCTACATCATAGTCGCCAGTGTTGTCATTATTTGCTTCGGCTTCAATTCCTACATTCCTTTCGTTATACGAGATTTCAGGCGAAAGAGGAAGTGCGCTTGGAGTAAAAGTTTTAGAGAAACTGCCCAATTACCAATGGCTTCCTTCAATACCGCAATCGGCATTAATGTGCCTTCAGTCATCATGGTCATCAGTAACTACTTTCTCATCCGGAAAGTGATGGAATTAAAACGGTTGGCCCACCAAGTCAGCACGGCTCAAAGGACTCAAATGAGGATTTCCCGGATGACTTACACCACCATAGCAGCGTCTATTGCCTTTGTTGTGCTCATGCTTCCAACGCAAGTGGCTCTGATATATGCAAGAGTAATCCGCCGGGTGTGGTCAGACAAGCAGTTTGTCTTCTGGTGGGACGTTGCCAGAGTTCTGAAGTGTGTGACCCACGCCATCAACTTTATCTTGTATATCTGGGCAGGGGTGGAGTTCAGGAAGCAGGCTAGACATATGATTGGACGAAACGTTAGTGTCTTTCCACTATCCACATCAATAGCTGGCCGTCAGACTGCAATCATGCATCCAAGCGTGCCTCCAGGTACATCGTGACACTTCTAAAGTAGCAACATATGACTTGTTTAATCTTTTCGGGGACAACTAATACAGTCATGTAGGTTGAGGGTGTTCAGTTCGGGTGGGTGTGTTTGTGTGTGTGTGTGAGAGAGAGAGAGAGAGAGAGAGAGAGAGTCAAGAAAACTTTATTTTTCAACGGTAGAGGTAATTAACGTAAAACAGCCAATTTTCATACCTACCGTTTCTAATTCTAGTAGCATTTATTGTAGTAATGTCTATCTAAATCACACACACACACACACACACACACACACACACACACACACACAACTGTCCCATGTACAGCAACAGGAACAAAACAGAAATAGCAATGAATCTATAGTGAAAAGAAACTACGTGCACTAATAAAGAATATTTAAAAAGCGTGAATAACATACCAATTATATCAATACATGTAGGAATGGGCGAGAATAAACGTGGGACGATTAAAACATCGTGTGACATAAGATTTTTGAAGAAGAGCTGTTTGAAAGTTGGGACAGAGCAAGCGTGTTGAACATGCGCTGGAGGACTATTCCATAATGCCGCCCCTGAAAATGAAAGACTACATTTGAAAATGTCAATTCGCGGCTTTGGGATTGTACACAGGCTGTTTGAACAGCCATACCGGGAAGCTGAGCGGTGGCAACAGTCGGATAAATAGCTAAGAGCCCTTTTGGTCCAAAGCTTATACATGAACATTCCTTTGTTGTATAGCAGGTGTTTTGACAGGGGAAGAAGCTGCAGCTGGTTCAGCTTCTCATCAGCTGTAAGATGAGGGTACGGCAAAAGTAGCTTTGCTCCACGTCTATGAAGGGAGTTAAGCCCCTTTAACCCTTTCAGCCCTTGCTGGTTCCAGGCCTGAATGCTGTCCCTGTCCTGGGCACTTTTTTGCCTAGCCAGTCAGTCAGTTAAAAAAACCAAAATCGCTCAAACCCATGTGTAACCCTGATCGATACAAAAGGAAGGAAGTGCACAGCAGAGTAGTGACCCTTGTTTCATGAATATTCAGTAGTCTGGCCAATGAGGAGCGAGTAGAAATTTTCACTACCTCGCAGGTACATGTACCTGCATAGGCATATGCAGCGGGTTCCTCGCGCAGGTACATGTACCTGCGTAAGGCTGAATGAGTTAAGTGAATGTGACTGCGACCATCCCACACCGTTGACGCATAGTCCAAATGAGACCGTGTGCGCGCGTTTAAATGCATTTTACGACTGTCCAAGTCAAGAAAATGCCGTAGTTTGGAGAGGGCGAATAGCTGTCTGGATAGCGTTTTGCCTACGGTGTTAGTGTGGGCTTTCCAACTAAGCTGATTATCAATTGTGATGCCGAGAAGACGATGTTCGGACACCTGCTCTATAGGCGCGTTGTTAAGAACCAAACTGAGTGACAAAGGGCTGAGTTGGTGCCTTTGACGGGTAGCTATTACCATGGACTTAGTTTTTACGGGGTGTATGGACATTGAATTAATACAGCACTAGTCCGACACGCCGCTTAGGCCTTCCTGAAGTCGACTACGAACAACAGTGATATCTTTGTCAGCGGAGTGGAGCGATGTATCGTCCGCAAACATGTCACACTCAATATTATTGCTAGTCAGATGCAGAGGTAAATCATTAATAAGAATGTTAAATAGTAGAGGGCTAACGATGGATCCCTGGGGTACGCCGAGAGATATGTTTCTGACATTAGAGAATGACCCATTTACAACTACTTTCTGCTGCCTTTTTTCAAGATATGACTGAAAGAAAGAGACAGTGGGTTCACTACATAAATAACTTTGAAGTTTCTTGATCAAGATGGTATGATTAACGAGATCAAACGCTTTTCTTAAATCAGGAAAGATGGCCCCTGTTGTCTGTGCATTGTTCAGTTGGATAACCAAGTGTCTGTGAGCCGAGTGAGAGAGGTGTGGCAGGAGTGCAGGGGACGAAACCCTGGCTGAAAACGGTGGATAAGCTGTCTGCTTTCTAGGTAGGCTTGTAAGTGTGTGTGTGTACGTGTCGCTTCAATGGCTTTGAGAAAACCGATAAAAGGGAAATTGGTCGGTAGTTATTTGGGTCTGCCATCTCTCTTGATTTAGGGAGCGGAATCACTTTTGCATTTTTTTAACTGTGAGGGAAACACGTTTTGCTGGATAGAGAGATTATAAATATAAGTCAGGGAGTTAACAATATATGGTAATGACAGTTTTAAGATATGGGGACTGATGTCATCTGGTCCACTTGATTTTTTGTTTTGCATGCTACTAATTAATTTCCCTACTTCATGGACCGCTATGGAAGATATACGAAAGGGTGTTCAGGCTGTTACAGAAGTCGCAGGCACAGGCTGTTCGTCTGTTACAGAAGTCGACTAGGACATCTGGACAGATATATTCACGTGTTTTCTGCGACTTTGCTAAAGATTCAGCCAAGGAGAATAGTCCAAAGGGTGTTCACGTGCTGTTCCAGATGTAATAGCAGCAGGCAGTAACAGGGTTCCAATAAACCTGAACACAGAAAATATAAATTGATGACACTTTTCCAAAATAGGGGTGACCCTTTTGCAAAACACAAAAGAAAAGAAGAAATAGTTTAGGCAAAGCCTTTAGGAGTCATGTGTGACCTTGACCTTTGCTATAGGTCACTCAAGAAGCCATTCTTACAATGCAGATCAGGCAGAAAGTTTGATTTCTAACAATTTCAACATGCTCCTGTGACCTTCATCCTGAAGCCAAGGTCATCCAAACTGTACACATTACAGTTATTTATACCAACTTCATTTGTGCTAAGTTTGTGTTGCCTGATGTCTTTGTTGCTGAGAAACAGAGAAAACGTTTAAAATTCTCACCATGATTCTGTGACACTGACCTCTATCAGTCTATGGGAGGTCATTTCAAGTGATGTGTACCAGCTATCATTGTGCTAAATTGGATGTTTCTACTATGTAATATACTTCCTGAAAAAATCAATGATAAAGTTTACCACAGACAGACGGACAGACGACAGAGGGTTATTACAAAGACTCATTTTGTTACACATGGGTAAAAAATTGACAGGGGTGGGAGAGGGGTCAGTGCTTCTGCATAAAAGCCAACAACCGGGAGGGAGGGAGGGGGATACATTGTACACAAGAAGCGACACCAGTGACATGCAGTACTTTGTGCAAACTGTTAACAGCGTTGCTGATCAATCACAATTTACAGTTCACGTAGTTTTCTACTTGTCTATCTGATGTACGGCAGCTCTTTCTCTATCGACGGAGCTCAGTCTTGGCATTCTGGTCATGCGGAAGTGACTGCTTTGCCAGGACGTAACAGCCTGGGTTTTTATTCCTAGTGATATGTGAATACTGTTCAGCCCAACAGATCGACATGACTGTTTGCATTCGACTTGCATGTGCAAAAACGCGGTTCCACGTTCACGGTGCCGCTGTGAGCTCATTTTTAGTGGCACTGACCTGATTTTCACGTGCTGCACGCTAGATCCAATGCTGACTCACATGACCGCACGGAATAAATGGTCACAGCACACATACAGTGCCTTCAATTTTATTCACCCCTACCTACCCCTCCATTTGCGTTTCTTTTGTGGCTCAGTATATTTGTAGTACATGTATGGGCGGTCGGTGGTCTAGTGGTTAAGAGACCTGTCACCAATGCGAGAGGTCAGGGGTTCGAGTCCCACTCGGGGCAAAGAATTTTTCCTTCTCGTATGTGGCACCGTTCATTCGGGCCGATCGTCGGGGGTTCTCTCCGGGTACTCCGGCTTCCCCCCCCCCCCCCCTCTGCTTTGGAAATGTTCAGCCCACCGAATTTGAAAAAATAAATACAATTCTAAATTCCAAAATTTAAATAGCTGAGCTGACCCTTCGCACCACGTGATTGTAATGTGTTTATGTCCAGTGTGTGAGAGAATGTGTGTGATTCACGTGAGCGTGCGTGTTGGGTTCAGTTCGCGGCGCTTTGAGCCGATTCATGAAATTGGGTAAAGCGCCTATATAATACTCATTATTATTATGTACACCGATTAAAGTGACCTTTCCCCCCAGCAGCTACATTTTATGCATGACTCAAACGATTCAAGAAGTTACTGTTCAATCGGAGATCTATCTAGATCACGAATCCGCTGCAATTATCATCCATGGCGGCATCTTTTTCTTTGATCTCTCCTGTGTAATAAGTGTCCGTATTGTACTAGTACTTGAGAGTGAGTGAGTTTTTAGGGCTTAAAGCCGCGCAAGCCACAAAGACTAATTCGCGGCTGAGTGTGTCTGCACTACATGAAAAAAACAAAAATGTAACGCTGGACATAGGATGCAAACTGGTCCACGGGGCAACATAAACCCAGGACACGCAGGAGACGCTGCACCTTCATGCTAATTTATCGAACTCCCGGTTACAAAAAAGCGTAGAAAACAAATGACAATTACAACTAGTTAAAACAAAGATAAATACTAAGCGCATACACAGCAAACATTGCAACCTATCATCTCCTAGGCGCAACAAACCAGTTCGCAGCATATTCCCAACATCACTTATGCCTAACCACTGGTAGTGCAGACGTGAGTGAGGGGTTAAAAAGAAGAAATATAGATGAAAGGGCCGAACTTAGAAATCAGCTGAGAGAAGAGAGGAAGGACAGAGCGGCTAAATTCGGGAGGTTTTAAAGAGAAAGATACAGGTGAATGGGCTGGTGAGGGATAGACAGAGAGGTAGGAAGGAAAATTCCTTAGTTGCCAATGAAGACAACATGCCTGGGAGGCAGTTGGAGAACAGACCGCTCCAACACGGAACCTCCCCGCCGTGAGGCGGTTTGGGAAAACAACGCACCAGAGAGGGGTGCGTTGTGAAGGTCTTCAACATGACAGGTGTTCAGCAGCACCAGCAGGGCGCTGAGAACAAAGCCCGCCAGGCTGAAGACCAGGTGGGGGGAATCCAGTGAAGTCGGCCTTCAGAAACGACCCTCAGATGTCTCACTGGACCAAGGGTCAGCAGACACCCGCTTACTGACCGCCCCCCCGGAGGAGATTTTAAGAGAGCAAAAGACAGGTGAATGGACCGAGTGAGGCAGAAATAAGAGTAAAGAAAGAGCAAAAGGGGTGGGCAAGCTTGGCAAAATCAGCCCCGCCGCGTGAAGGCGAGCCCATGGGGCCTAGTACTTGAGAAATCATGTGACACAGAGCACGACATCACATGACAATCAGGCATGCTTCCTGCAAAAAGGTTCTTTCTTTCAGAAAGAAAGAACAGAGATACAACCGTTTTGGCAAAAAAAAAACCCGTCGTCATCGATGAGCAAGTACATGTATTACTACTCCTCAGGGAGAACTCGCTCCCGATGTCAATGTGGCAGAGTGAATTATTTCTATAATTATTCACAATAGGTAGTTAATTAGTATTTAGTGATTAGTGTGTAAGGGTTAGTATGTGGGTAGATGTAGCTGAACACACACACACACACACACGCACAGAGCACAGAGCACAGACTGATAGGCATAGTGTGAATGGGAGAGTGAATGAGTGTAGAAAGTCAGTCATGCATGAACAATATGCACTGCCAGTTGGTCTCTATCTAACCTGCAGAGCCAGTCATGAAACATTGGTTGCATGCTTTTTATGTGTGTGATACATGTACCTGAATTGAGTTCACTTGTTCACCTCACTAGTAGTCAGTGTATGAGCTAGTTCAGTTTTACTTGTCCATTCAAGGAGGCAACATCTCTGTAGTTGCTGTTGCAGTTTCTGTGTATTTTTCACCTTTGTCACCCTGATGAGGTATGTGCTTGTATTTGTGTATTGCAAGTGAATTGAAGTATTGTGACAGTTAAAGTTTATCTTTAGTAAGTCAGCTGTTTTATTCATGTGATAGGTTTTCTGGTTTCACTGGTAGTGTTCACACGTATTCTGAATTATCGCACTCTAGAGGTATTTATTGTAAGTCTTTTTGGATGAAAGCCTGTATGTTGTAAATGAAGTGTATGAGTGTTGTGATGTTGCTGAATGATGAAATGATGTGTATTCTGTATTTTAACAATACTGTAAACTACTTGTTTGCAGGGTGATTCGATTTGATCACTTCAGTTCGATTGCATCAATTCAGTTTTATTGGATTGGATTCACTGCTTGAGTGGTTTGATTGGCTGAGAGGCTACTGAATAAATATATTGGAACTGTCAGAAACTGTGTCGGTGATCATTTGGAGAGCGAAACAACGAACCCCCGTTGCTGGCGTGTAGGACACTTTTATCCCCATAACACCCACCAACGCTACATCAACACCATCGACGATGAAACATTTTGACTCGGCATATCGGTGTTTCCAACTTCATAAACTCGTTGTACAAGTACAAAACAACAGTAGCCTGTACCTAGCAAGCAATCCTTACTCAAATTTCGGACAGTTTTAACCAACACTTATCAAAATTCGTTCTCAAAAAAGTTCAATCGAGGCTGGCGTCCTCGCCGGCATGTATGCTGTTTACTGATTTGGCCGTGTGCTATCGGCGCAGAGAATGGCAGCGTATTCGTGATCTAGATACATCTCCGATTGAACAGAAGCTTCTTGAATCGTTTGAGTCATGCATGCAGTTATAAAAATGTAGCTGCTGGGGGGAAGGTCACTTTAATCGGTGTATATGTACGACAAATATTAGAATAAACACTCACAAAGATTCAGATTTCGTGAAAATCGCAACAGGAAGAACCCCGCTTGAACGCGCCCTAATCGTACAACGCGTGAACAGAGCTGTTCAGTTTTGATCGGTTTCGCATTCACCTCCCAAATTTACATTTCCTTGAAGAGCGTCAGCATGGTTGTTTGCGTCTTTAGTGGAAGGTTTAAAACTTGTGGTTTTGTTTGGATTTGAGTTCATGAGTGAATTGACACCGTCCTGACAGCATAAAAAGGCGCACTTTATTCTGTCGGCGTAGTGCTCTGCCGACGCATAAACTCGTTCGTCTGCTATGTGCAGCCGCTGTCGACTGTCAGTTTTTACTAGGATAAACGTTCAAAATATACCATAAATTGGCCCAAAAAAGGATGATAAAGCATTTACACCCCATCAAGCTGTGGGATACCGACTCGTATTTTGATCCAAGACGCAATCAACCCTTCGCTAAAGCTCAGGGTTGATTTGCGTCTTGGATCAAAATACTCGTCGGTATCCCACAGCTTGATGGGGAATAACTGCTAATTCTCTGCGCCGATGGCACACGGCCAAATCAGTAAACAGCATACATGTCGATGAGCCGCCAGCTTCGACTGAACTTTTTGAGAACGAATTTTGATAAGTGTTGGTTAAAACTGTCCGAAATTTGAGTAAGGAGTGCTTGCTAGGTACAGGCTACTGTTGTTCTGTACTTGTACAACGAATTTATAAAGTTGGAAACACCAATATGCCGAGTCAAAATGTTTCGTCGTCGACAGAGACATAGATAAGAGAGACTGGAAGCTCCTTCTCTGCCACGCTTGCAATGCTATGCGCGACCTGTGCGTCACCTAAGGGCGCTAACTCTGTATGGAATAGGCGCTCTTCTTCGTCAGAGGGTAAGAACGATCTCTGTTCCGCCCATGTGCCCATATGGTTTTTGCGTTTCCAGGGGCAGCAGCGTTAGGTTCCGGCTGAATTTCGAGTGTCTGTCGTCTTCCACAGTGCACAGAAAATGTCTTCAAATGATTTTCTAAGTTGGGATGAAATTCCAGCAGGCTATTTTTCATGGGAATACACGGAAGAAGAGATACAAAGCGAATCGGGAGCAGATTCAGACAACGACTTTTGTGTTTCCCCACGCAGAACAGCACCAGCAGCTGCAAAGAAAAAGCATTTCAAGTGTCCTGACTGTTCAAATATGTATTCATCGGTAAGCGGATTCAGAGGCCACGTGCTGCGGAAACACAACAAGCCATACTTGAAAGGTTAGTACATGCAAACTCTTTTGGGGACATTTCAGTGGTCTCAAAGGAATAATTACGTGGTCTCAATGGAATTTCACATTCACAGATTGCAATATGACAAGAAATCCCAATAACAAACTTCTTCTAAAATATTGCAAAGCCTGAGACTAAATTCACATGGAAATAATTTTTTTTAAAGCATGTAATTTGTTACAGACAAACCAGTGAAGGACAAGAACGGGCACCCACTGACAACAACTGAGGAACAGCTGAAGCGATGGGCAGAACACTTCAGGGAGCTGTTAAATCGCCCCATCCCTGAAACACCACCAGACATCCCACCAGCTGAGACAGAACTACCCATCAACTGCGACAAGCCCTCTAAGGCGGAGATCAGGAAAGCCATCATGACACTGAGAAATGGGAAAGCTGCAGGGCCGGACGAGATACCAGCAGAAGCCATTAAAGCAGACAGAGAGACAGCCGTCAACATGCTGCACAGCCTGTTCAGCAAGATCTGGGAGAAGGAAGAGGTGCCAGCCCAGTGGAAAGAAGGGATCGTCATCAAGCTGCCAAAGAAAGGGGACCTCAGGGACTGCAGCAACTACCGAGGGATCATGCTCCTGTCAGTGCCAGGCAAGGTTCTCAACAGAATTCTACTGGAGAGGATGAGAGAGGCAGTCGACCCCATGCTCCGAGACCAGCAGGCAGGCTTTCGCAGGAACAGGTCCTGCGCTGACCAGATTGCCAGCCTACGCATCCATTGTGGAGCAGTCACTGGAGTGGAACTCCCCCCTCTACCTCAACTTCATAGACTATGAGAAGGCCTTCGACAGTGTAGACAGAGAGGCGCTGTGGAAGCTGCTAAGGCACTATGGAGTTCCCGGGAAGATCATCTCCCTGATCCAGTGCACCTACCAAGACATGAGCTGCAGGATTTCCCATGCCGGCCAGTTGTCAGAAAGCTTCGAGGTGAAGACCGGAGTCCGCCAGGGATGCCTGTTGTCCCCGTTTCTCTTCCTCCTGGTCATCGACTGGATCATGAAGACCACTACAGCAGGCAGGGAAAAACGGGATACAGTGGACAGCTCTGGACGCAGCTGGATGACCTCGACTTCGCGGACGACCTGGCGCTCCCTGTCTCACAGCCACAGCCAGATGCAGGACAAGACTACGTGCCTGGAAGCCACATCAGCCCGAACAGGGCTCAAGAATCAACAGGAAGAAAACCGAGCTGATGAAGATCAACACCACTGCCAACACACCAGTCACAGTCGGTGGAGAGCCCATCAGGGAGGTGGAGTCTTTTGTCTACCTGGGGAGTGTGGTTGATGGACAGGGAGGCACAGACCGAGACGTCACAGCCAGAATCGGCAAGGCAAGGGCAGCAATGGTCATGCTGAAGAACGTCTGGGCATCCAAAGTTGTCAGCATAAGAACCAAACTTCGCATCTTCAACTCCAACGTGAAGTCAGTTCTGCTCTACGGATGCGAAACATGGAGGACAACGAAGACAATGTAGCAGAAGATCCAGACATTTCTCAACACGTGTCTGAGGCGCATCTTCAACATCCGATGGCCAGAGAAGATCCGGAATGAAGAGCTGTGGGAGCGAGCGGGGCAGGAACCAGTGGCCAAGCAGATCCTGCGGAGGAAGTGGGGCTGGATTGGACACACCCTCAGGAAGCCAGCATCCAGCACCACACGCCAAGCCCTGACATGGAACCCGCAGGGGAAAAGGAAGAGAGGCCGGCCTCGCAACAGCTGGAGGCGGGACACTGAGGCAGAGCTATGTAAGCAGGGGACCAACTGGACTGGAGTGGCAAGACTAGCCCAGAACAGAGTGCGATGGCGAAGTGTTGTCGATGGCCTATGCTCCACGTGGAGCCAAGGGCCTAAGTAAGTAAGTAAGTAATTTGTTACGGTCATGGACTGAAAAAGGCGCCTACTTCTGACGTTTTCAAAAACTTGGGAATCCTAATTTATTGCAACAGTTTGTTGATTTTGACGAGTAAATTTGCACTCATCAACATGGCATATTTGCAATACAGTCCAACGAAGTTATTTCTCGGATGAGACATGAAAAGGTCTGAGGTGGGTAGTAAAATCTAGACCTAAATGAAAAAGGTCATGAGGCCTAGTCTTTAGCCAGTCCCTCCATACTACTAGTACTACTTCTACATTTTTTGCCGGAACCAGACAATGATTGTGTCTGCTAGAATGTGCAGCATTGGTCACATGTGTATGTGTAGTAACAGGTTCTCATTTTCTTTGCAGCAAGTGATCACCGAGTTGAGGTGGAAAGTGGCAGTGAGCTACACACAGATCAAGGCTCGTCATGTTTACAGGAGTCTGATTTGCATACCATCATCAGGGATGCCATCAACTCCATGCTGGAAGATCCGTTTCTTCATATGTCGTCTGATGGTGTTGAAATCCAGATTTTAGGAGAAGACATCCTCTCAAGTGTGAGTACTATTGCAAGGATAGGAAAGGTCCTGTTACCGGTGGTGTCAGCCCAGAGAAAGGCACTACTGGTAGGCCTGCACGAACAGATGTGGATTGACTTTCATCAGGCCGTTACAACTGAACGGCTAACAGAAGATTTGAAAGCAGCTGTGTGTAGAGATGGAACGTGTGCTGGCACAGTGGTTCATTTCTTTGCTGTAAACCTGTGCGACGCAGTGGCAAAGAGCACTATAAAACAGGAACAGCGTAAGACAGAAACAACTGTGAAAACACATGCTGCGGGGATCAACATGCATGACAAATCTGTCCTGTATTATATAGCAGGAAATTTGATCCACAGCCTGCTGAAGAAAACCAAAAGAGAGGACCTACTACGTATATTAAAGGAGATGTGCACTGAAGGGGGTGTCGGTGATGTTGCTCCAGGCATAAAGGAATGGATGAAGTCAAAAGACAGAGGTGGCCTCAAGGCATGCACAAAAGATTTTTTTGAGCTCGTTCAGGCCTTTGAAGTCATTCTGCGAAAGGTTGTCGATATTGAACACCTAACAGTCTCAACACTAGCAACAGACAAACTGAAAGAGGCCGTGCTGTCAGATTGTGTTGTCCAGGAGCTCTGGCGCATTGCTTCAGGATCATCTAACCATCAGGTCCTTTTGGAGAAACTTATTACCCAGTTTTTAACAGTCCGGGGTTTTGCCATTGCAAAGCACATTCAAAGAAATGTTCAGGAAGCCCTTCGGCGAGAAAAGCTCGGGAAGAAAAAGTCGGAGAGCAGGAAAGGCTCATCACTGAGGAAAAACTTGAAAAGATTGTAACATCACTTTTGATGCCAGTGATAGTGCTTTTGTTTCTGAACTTTTCCCATGGATAAATTTCTTAGAACAGTGATATTGATCCTGCGTGATTTCTTACAGAATATGTATATATATATATATATGTTCTTAATCAGCACAGTGACAATGGTGATGCGCATGTGGTCTCTTGTCTCATCAAATATGATAATCAAACACTTGTGTGGAGTGTTAATTGACTGAGGTGAATGTTGGTCCTTGTACGGTGCATCACTTGAAAAGAAGTTAGAAAAGAATATTTGATCAGTGATTGTACAGCATTGGCAGGGTGTGTAGCACTTTATGTTCTTGATGGCATTTTTTCCCGCTACCTGCTACTTTGACTACTACAGTTTGAGCCCGTGTGCTCCGACTTGACTATGCCATGCTATCTCAATTGCTGGAAAAATGTTATCAGTAATTTCTGTCTTTTATTTGTATGTCCATCTGTTTCATCCAACTTGCTGGTGGCAGTCGCATTAAAAACCACTTTTAGTTCAGCCACTGTCTTTTAAATCTTCACATCTTATGCATGAAAAGATGGTGTGATTGATGATGGTTTGGAAATGGGGTATGCACACATGTATACATACTGATGCCAACACAGCAACAAAACACTAGGCTGACTGCACAAATAAAACTTTTCTGCCTCAGGGTTAATTTCTGCCTAATCATTTCATGTCAAATAATGAAAACCACAACAACAAAAACACACACAAAACAACAACAGGATATTGATACCACGAGTTTTGCTGGTCTATAATTTTTAATGTTGAATTCGAAGGTGCGACGTCAAACTAATTTTTGGACACCCCCTATTTGTTGTGTATGTTGTGAAAAGTTTCATCCATGATGAAAGATATTGATGGAATAACTCAAGATGGTTGCTCAAATCTCAGGGTTTAATTTTCCTTCAAAGCACACTACACACAGAAGTAACAAAACATGCAAGTTCAATCATATTAAAATTAACAAGAGCAAGTGGCACAAACTTAAATTTCCAACCATCGGGGGAGGAGGGGGGTGATTACAATGCAACATCATAATTATGAACCTAAACAGTTGATTAAACAATCTAGGAAATCTCAACTGAACAGGTGGCAAGATTTTATGCTCTAGTTGTAGAAACAGCAGCACACAACCACTCAACACTCAGGTCAGCCATGATGTGCAAGACAAAGTCTATAGTGATCACTATAGTGATACACACATAGTGATCAAGGTGTGGAAGATATTTCAATCCAGTGTACATAGTGATGTACCAGCATAAAACAATTTACATTAACACTCACAGTGAAGAAAATTCACAAAAATACAGAGGAATACTGCCTACAAAGAACAGTTAGGTTAACCGTTTCCTCTTCTGTAAGGGAGTACTGTCTACCACTCTGTCTTCACTACCTCTCTTACAGTTTGAGATGTTTCCCTTAATGGGAGCGAGAGCTGATGAGCCAATCACACGCAGTTTCGTAGATGCTTTCAACACATCATCCACAGTAGGGTTACTACATCTTATCACACAGACAAGAGACTGGTGTTTCAGAGGCTGAGGCAGCTTCAGCTGCCTGTTGTCTTCGTTGAGCCGCCCTCTCTTGTGCCCTCTTTTTTGCCCCCTTGCGAGGATAAGTCAACCCTCCTCGCCGCTGACCTCTGGCTCTAGGCATCGGCATCTGCAATTGCACCCAAATAAATTCTTAAATAAGAAAAAGATGCGTCTCTTTGGCATGACACTACATGTGAAAACACTAACATTGTGTTGACACACACATATATATACATATTTCTCTTTGTTTGCTGCCCATGAAATTCTGGCAAAATCATCATTTGTAGTTGTACTATTTAGAACAAACATATTTTCCTCAGAAATTCTGCATATTTTTACTCATGCACTCTTGTAACACACACAAATGGTCAGCAAATGAAAAGACCTTCATTTTGATATATAACATGCCTATAGTCTGCAAACGTTTTGCATACACACCATCAGGATCAGCTGGCATTGCATGAAGCCCAGTCTAGTTAAAATACAGATGACCTTGCAATTTTCCCCATTTTTATGCATTATTTCTAAAAATACACTGTCCATGTGACATTAATGACATATTTCTTGCCTTGCAGAATATCATAAAGATTTAGTGCAGACAGGAATAACCTTTTTCAGAGCAACCAAAAAAATGCTGAACACAGGCCAAATCAGGCAAAACAATAAAAATGTGCCCATATTTGCAATTCCCCCCTACTTTCACACATAATTTTTTAGGGCAAGGTCCATGTGAACAGTAATGTCATATTCCTTGACTTGGAGAACTTCACAAAGTGCCAATGAAAACAAAAAAAAACTTTCTCCGAGCAACTTAAATAGTTCCCTTTGACTCCTTAAGTCTGGTACAGCCACGATATGCACCTTCATTTTTCTGCCCAAACCGCATGGTGCCAATTTTTGCAGAGAAAAAAAACACATTTTTAACGTGCCTAAAACCCCATTTTGTCCAGTAATAAGTAATATCCACAAAGATGTGCAAGAAAAAAAATCGGTGTTGTGCTGTTCTGCACAATTACTTCATTTAACGCATCCTAAATCCGCTTGTTTCGCTAATCACACACGTGTCGCCATTTTTGATCATCACTCGTTCGTAACCGACAAAGCACTACATCAACTTTGATCGCTAAATTCGTGCTCAAGTCTACAGATACGAATATAGAAACTACGCGAAACATAAAGCATTACACTTACCGTGTGTTTCAAGTGCAGATTGTTGCTCTTTGTCAGAAACAAAAAATGAAATGGTCGCCTGAAACTCGCACGTGTGAAAAGCTGTCTCTGCCGATGCCACGCGAGAGTTGAGTCTGTTCAGCCAGCAAGTCTAAAAATAGTTTTCACAGCGGGAGAGCGCACCGCATTAGGCCGCGCGGCGCGGAGCTTCCAGTCTCTCTTATGTATGTCTCTGGTCGTCGATGGTGTTGACATCGGGAGGGAGTTCTCCCCCGAGGAGTAGTAATACATGTACTTGCTAATCGATGACGATTTTTTTTTTTTTTTTGCCAGAATGGCTGTATCTCTGTTCTTTCTGTCTGAAAGAACCTTTTTTCAGGGAACCATGCCTGATTGTCATGTGATGTCGTGCTCTGTGTCACATGATTTCTCAAGTAACAGTACAATACGGACAATGACTACACAGGAGAGATCAAAGAAGCCGCTATGGATGATAAAGAAAAATATCATTCAAGGCATGTTCATGTACTGACATTCCAATGTGCACTCGCAAATACTTTGCAGAGATTTTTCTGTGATCTAGGGGGAAATGAAATTTCTCCCCCAAAAGTGAGCAAAATCACTGTGCACCGGCCGTGACGTATGCGTTCCAAATGTTTCAAATGACGCACTTTCTGATTGATGACGTAACTGGAGTGTGTTTTTGTGAACTCGTAAACCACTGAGTGGGTTATGGAAAGTCATAACTCACACTTTCGCTCTCTGTTTTATTACTATTTTCGGACGTAAAACACTCAGAAAGTTTGCACTGGCGAGCGGTGTAATTTTTCTCCCGACAGAATTGACACTGATGTTGACCCAGTTTTACAAATCTGACGTCATCTTGATGTTGTACATCCCATTTAGGAACTTTTCAAAGAAAAAAAAGTATTTCTGAAGAACGCACAGATTACGTGTAAATGCATAAATGACATAAACACATCGCGTGACTCCTTTCTTGCAGTTGTGTTACTCTGACTACAGCAAGCAGTGACGCCGACAAAAACTAGTGTCTAACCAATTCAAAGTTGAAAGTGCTTCTCTGTGTCTCATACTTGAAGGCTTAGAAGGGAATAGCCAGGAACAATGGAAGCACAATCTCGTGCATTTCCATTCAACGGTACATCAGATCCGTGGCCTGAGAGAAGTAAATACTTGTGGATCATAGCTGGACCCTTCATCTTGACTTTAGGAATCGTTGGCAATTCCCTGACACTGATAATCTTGCACCGGCTGCATGTCAACTCGGCGTCTCACGTGTTTTTTAAAACACTGACCGCCACTGACCTCCTCATAATGATCACCTTGTGCTTGGGCAAATGGACTAGGTATACGTTTGATTTTAAATATCAGGAGCAGAACAAGGCTCTGTGCGTGCTTTTCTTGTGGTCGACAGAAGCGTTGGGGTGGCAGTCAGCCTTCATGCTTGTGATCCTGACTGTCTATCGAGTGATTGTTATTTTTCGGCTCGAACGCTTGCGTGCAACGTGCAGAATCAAAGTCGCCTACATCATAGTCGCCAGTGTTGTCATTATTTGCTTCGGCTTCAATTCCTACATTCCTTTCGTTATACGAGATTTCAGGCGAAAGAGGAAGTGCGGTTGGAGTAAACGTTTTAGAAAAACTGCCCAATTACCAATGGCTTCCTTCAATACCGCAATCAGCATTAATGTGCCTTCAGTCATCATGGTCATCAGTAACTACTTTCTCATCCGGAAAGTGATGGAATTAAAACGGCTGGCCCACCAAGTCAGCACCGCTCAAAGGACTCACATAATTTCCCGGATGACTTACACCACCATAGCAGCGTCTATTGCCTTTGTTGTGCTCATGCTTCCAACGCAAGTGGCTCTGATATATGCAAGAGTAATCCGCCGGGTGTGGTCAGACAAGCAGTTTGTCTTCTGGTGGGACGTTGCCAGAGTTCTGAAGTGTGTGACCCACGCCATCAACTTTATCTTGTATATCTGGGCAGGGGTGGAGTTCAGGAAGCAGGCTAGACATATGATTGGACGAAACGTTAATGCCTATCCACTATCCACATCAATAGCTGGCCCGCAGACTGCAATCATGCATCCAAGCGTGCCTCCAGGTACGTCGTGACACTTCTAAAGTAGCAACATATGACTTGTTTAATCTTTTCGGGGACAACTAATACAGTCATGTAGGTTGAGGGTGTTCAGTTCGGATGTGTGTGTGTGTGTGTGTGTGTGTGTGTGTGTGTGTGTGAGAGAGAGAGAGAGAGAGAGAGAGAGAGTCAAGAAAACTTTATTTTTCAACGGTAGAGGTAATTAACGTAAAACAGCCAATTTTCATACCTACCGTTTCTAATTCTAGTAGTATTTATTGTAGTAATGTCTATCTAAATCACACACACACACACACACACACACACACACACACACACACACACAACTGTCCCATGTACAGCAACAGGAACAAAACAGAAATAGCAATGAATCTATAGTGAAAAGAAACTACGTGCACTAATAAAGAATATTTAAAAAGCGTGAATAACATACCAATTATGTCAATACATGTAGGAATGGGCGAGAATAAACGTGGGACGATTAAAACATCGTGTGACATAAGATATTTGAAGAAGAGCTGTTTGAAAGTTGGGACAGAGCTAGTCATGGTTTCCCCTCTCCTGTAATCGAGGGTCATGGCTCTTCGCGTAGGAAAAAAATTAACACATTAATATCTCTGTGGTGGCTGGACCAATATTTAAATAATGATAGGATACAAGTGACGCTGAATAACGCTCCATGAAAATATACACTTTGGCCTTACAAGCTACCGTGCATGATTGTCTGAGTGGAAAATGCCGAACTCTAACACTGTGAGCTGAGGTTCGTCTGCTTGGCAGCCATTTGCAAGGTGTCGGCGCATGCGTGCCTGAATAGAAAACCGCGGGAAAAGTCGGAGATTTCTAAAGGTGGGCAGATCAGACAAAAGCTGACAGAATAACAGGAATTGGTGTAATATCTATTTGTCAGTCTCAAAAACAGTTGGCAGAAAAATCTCGCAGGTCCTGTACTGCTTTCTACAAGCTTTTCTTAAAAGATCTTTTAACTAAAACGTAAGTCAGTTCAAGATCCCTCGAATCTGACAGGCCGGCATGCTGATTCCTCCCAACCGCATAGCAGAAAGATCTACACAAACACACGAGATTTTTCTTTGATGACTGAATTTCTGATTACCACTGATTTGATGTGATCACTGATGTGTGAGTGTCAGTTTATGTCACTTATGTCTCTCTAGATCTAGATAATGAGCCGACAAGCACATCCACGTGGAAGGATGGTAGTGAGGAGAAAGAATAAAAGGAAACAAGATGGCCACCAGCGGAACATCGCTCACCCTCATAGGTGGTCGTGCCTTTTTTTCGGCTCTCTTTTGGTTAATTAATTAACCAACGAGGAGTAACACCATCAACATAATGATGGCTGCCTAGGCACGGTCCCTTCCTCCAGATGAGGATGGTGTAAAAATTTTGGGGGGTTTTCTACGCAAAACACGAAATTTTCGGCCTGACATCTCGAGGCGTGCAGTGCGAGACCCACCGGCAACATATGGCGCACGGAAAACGCAACAGGCACAACAGTCACGAAACGAGTCGAGCAGCCATGATGTGTCAGATTCTGCTGATAAAAGTAAGGAGACTGCCTCTGCAGAGAAGAGCAAAGCGAAGAAACACAGGAGCGAAAGGTCTGTAAGTGCATCTTCAACTATTCGTGACCATTTTCAAGTTACCAGTCGAACGGAAAGTGCAGCAGCCATGGGTGGTGGTAATGACTTACCTACGGCCGGCCAGTTAGCAGGTAGCGTTAGCCTGATGGAGGGTAATATCTCCAATGCAGACCTGTTGAAGGAACTGTATGCCATGTCTAAGAAAATTGACAACCTAAACGACAAAATAGAGGAAATGAGTGGGCAAATCTTCGAGCTGCGTCAAGAAAACGACCAGTTGAAAAGGGACATTCATGCGTGTAGAAAGAAGGAGGGGGATTTGACTCGAATTGCGTCGGAGGCTAAACACCAAGCTGCACTTGCTGACCGTCGAGCAAATGACCTCGAGCAATACACAAGGCGAAATAATATACGTATATTCGGGATTGCGGAGGAGGAACGAGAGTCGCCAGAAAAGTGTGAGGGAAGTGCTCAAACTTCTGCATGACAAACTTGGTCTACGTGACCTGCACAGTGAGGACATTGAAGCTGCACACCGAATTGGGCCTAAGAGACCACAGGTAGACAACCCTCGTCCCGTCATTGTGAAATTTCTGTCAAGAAAAGCCACTCAGCTGGTTCTCAGCAATAAGAAAAAGCTTCGGGACACTGACTATATGATAGTGGAAGACCTGACAAAGGCTAACTATGACCTGCTCGTAGCGTGCAAGGACCATCCCAACGTACTGTCAGTGTGGTCCATGAGGGGAACAATCTATGCTAAAACTCTTGATCTACAGATTGTGGCTGTCCAGGAACTAGCCGATCTGACAGACATGGAGATCAACATGGACCTGGTCAACACCTCAACGCCACTATATGCTCGAGGCGGTCGCGGAATGAGACGACCCTTTGGATCGAACTTCCGTGGACGTCAGACCAGGCGGTATGGAGAGGTGACTGGCAACTTGCGCAGGGGTGCAATTGCTGGTGGTCAGCGTGGTCAGCGCAGGGGTCAAGTGGGCAACAGAGCTGGTGCAGGAACCTGGCGCAACGACATAGGTGCAGATGCACTTATTAGGCCCTCTCTTCATGTTGTGAATGCTAATGACAGTGCCAGTGACTCTGAAGTAATGGACACTCACCTGTAACAGGGACTGACAATGACACTGTAATGACAGTGCCAGTGACTCTGAAGTAATGGTCATCCATCTACAACAGTGACAGGTAATGACAGCTGTAATTGTGCCAGATAGTGACAGTTCAAGGCTGACAGACTCAGACATTATTGTTGTGAAATAAGGGACACTCAGCTGTCATAGTGTCAGTGACAGTGGAAAGCTGACAGATTCAGACATATGTTTTGCTGGGAAGTACAGGACACCCAGCTGTAGCATTGCCAGGCAGTGACGGCGCAAGTTTGACGGACTCGGATACAGTTATTGGCCTGAAATACATGTAATGGACTGCGAACTGTGAGGGAAAGTGTTCTTCCTTTTTGCACATTTTTTGCGTGTGCCACATGCAGGTAACTTTGGATCTTATAAATTACAGCTTTAGAGATAAAATCACTCATTCATTTATGTCTCTCATGTTTGTGCGTTTTTTTTTTTTTTTTTTTTTTTTTTTTTCTTTTCTTTTTTTTTTTTTGTTTTTGGTTTTTTTTTTCTTTTTTCTTTTACATATGCAGATGGATATTACATATTATCATTATTGCTATTATTATATTTCATGTTCACTGTCTAGATAACAGGCCACTACAAAATAGCCAGCAATTAAGCTTACTTAATATCCAGCTGGTTGGGACAAAGTGATCATTTGCTGGTTGAAGTTAGTAGTCTGTCGACAGGCCACGTGCGTTTGTTGTCCCAGGCCGCGTGGTATTTTTGTCCCTGTAACCACGTGATGTACCTCGTGATTGTTTTGACGCATGCGTGCATGCATGTTAAAAATGGCAGAAAGCCGAGACGATGGTAGGCACCCTTCGGCGACGCGAGGTATTGTTATTGCGCTACTTCGTTTACTCATTCTTTGGCCGATAATTCGGTGACATGAATAGGAAAACAGGCCTACCGTGGTGATGCTAGCAACAGCTGATCTGAATTCCCCCCCCCCCCCCTTTTTTCTTTATTTTTTTTCTTTCCCCCCCCCCCCCCCCCCCCCCCCCCCCCCCCCCCCCCCCCCCCCCCCCCCCCCCCCCCCCCCATCTTTTTTATGTTGTTTCCATAGTAATGGAAACAACATAATAGGACGGGCTAAAATTTCCACGTTCATAGGCAAGCATCTGTGGTACAAACGCACGTCACTGCCGATCTCCCGCAGAGACGATTTTGCAAGTGTAACTCTGACAATGACGTAAGAAAAACTGCGTCATCGATGCTGACGGCATGTATGGCTGTTCCGAACGCACTTCTTCTCCTCACTGAGTGCCGTCTGTGCGGATGTGCGTGTGTGTGTGCGTGTGTGAATTGTGTCCAGGGCCCGTTTCTTCGAAAATACTCAACCGAATGGCTTCAAATTTGGGGTATCCAAATTTATCAAAATGTTACATTAGACGATTCAAGCGTGTGATGATTGCTTAAGTGATTTGGGAGTTATCGCCCTTTTGAGACAAGTTGGTTGTCTTTCGTGTACAGGCGTAATATTTATTTAAATCACTCAATTTTTTGGCAGTAGATAGCTTGAATACGGACTCTGAATTGACGTCACTACTAGAAAATGGTCGCTCTTATAGTTTTCATGTAAACCGAGCCTGAGTTGACATTGCATGTGAACCCAGTTCAGATGCCTATTTCTCCGAAAATACTGAACCGATCGATTTCAAATTTGGGGTTTCTAAATGAATCAAGATTGTTGAATAGAAGGCCCGATCCAGGTACAATTGCACACATGATTTGCGAGTTATCGCCCTTTTCAGAATAAGTGGCTTTCTGGCGTTTAAAGGCGTAATATTTACCTAAACCACTCCATTTTTTGGACATAGATAGCATGAATACGGACTCTCAACTAAGTGAAGTTTGGAGGTTGTCGCTTTTATACTTTTGGCGTAAGCCGTACCTGATGAAAGTGCTGGTGAACACACTTTAGATCTCAAAATCGCTCCTACTATACATAGATAATGAGCCTGGGGTGCCATAAAAAATATACAAAAAAATTAGAAAAATTCACTGCAGCCGTTATCGTCAGTTGACTCGAAAATTTGTACTCACAGCACATTTCCTCTGCAAGCCACACGCCTCACAAACATCGAAGAAGAGACGCACGCGCACTGACGTAAAGTAAGTGCGTCATGTTTGATTGACGTGATGCTGTTTTTTCTTGGGGGTGTCTCGCCACTTTCTTTCGGAATTCCTCTGTTTGGAGACGTGGTGTTGTATTTTACTTATGCTATGTCGCCATCATCGTGCACTCGCAGAGATGATACGGGATACAACAGACTACAACTCCAATACTTTATGAACAGAATATGCGCGGAGAACAAATTCATGAAAGAAGAAGAATCCAGAACGCTGTGCAGGGGGCTGCTTACGTCAGATCTAGAACATTCCTCAACTTACTGGAAGGCTCGAAATCTCTCCAAGGTGACGTAATCTACTGACGTTACTGCACCAGCATGTTCTGGGATGGTCTAGAAATTATTTTGCATCGAAATGCAGTATCTTTTCGCAAGAGTCTCTACAACTTGACATGTGGAAAGCGGGAATTTCAGTGGGTTTCGTTTTTGCCACTGACTCACACTCAGAAGCATAATGCAAAGATCTTGGAAACATAAAGATAGTTCACTTACCTCCCTTTGAGGGACAACGCGTAAGAGTTGTCTGCGCGCATTAGCGCGCATCCCGCAGATCTACGCAGTTGTTTGACCCAACCCTACACTAGCCGCCGTAAAACATTTTAAGAAAATAAACAAAAACGAAGATGTCAGCGACTGCCAGGTGGTCTCCCCCCATATATTTCGCATGTGTTTTAGGCCTATGGAAAACATAAGTACTCTCAAAGTTCCGGAGGACGAAAGAAAGATCTAGTTTGGCTTTCACTGCTGTACGTAGGCTACGCAGTGCATTTCGTTCGATGTGTTCAAGTAAAACTAGTACGGAACACAGAAAGATCGAATGTGCGAGAGATCCAAAGATGGACGCATCCGCTGAATACTTCCTGCTAACTCAGCATTAATCATATCTGCGACCGACGATCCAGCAGATTCTATGTTGTGATATGGTTTTACAATGGTTAGAACGAAGTTCAGCCGGATGATTTGTTCTCTGTGTGTGTGTGTGTGTGTGTGTGTGTGTGTGTGTTCTGAATTTAGATGCAGGTAGACGCTAGCACAATTTAAGTCACCGTGATTTGTAAAGTTGTCAGGGAAAAAAATTACGCTGTATCTGCGTCAGCCGCGTGTGTTTACTGTTAGTTTACACTGCATGCACACGTACCACTTGAGGTCTTTTTTTTTTTTTTCTTTTTTGGACAAGAAAGCGAAAAAAAAAATGTTTGTTTTTCAACAGGAATACCAAAAGAAGTATTTCCCCGTTTATATTTGTCTGTTATTTGAACAATCGGCGCAGAACACAATTGCATGCTTTTGTGATCGCTTTCCACTTTCCGCCATGCTGTCACTATAGGGGCCAGATCTAGGATGCGCGCTAATGCGGGCAGACAACTCTTCGCGTGTCCCGCTATATGTCTCTCTTACGAGGGCAGGAGTGACGCGTCTTTCTGATTCCAAGGTCTTTGCATAATGTGTGTGTGTGTGTAGGGGGAGGGGGGTGCGTGCGTCCGCGGGCAAGCGCGCGTCTAAGGCGAGAGAGAGAGAGAGAGGGTCTCTTCTCCGATACCAGTAAGCAATCGTCTGTCAGTCAGGTCTGCGGGAAGTAACTCTGTCAAAGGGGAAGGACTTTATTACAAGAATTCATTCACCCATGTAGAACCTCGCATGCGCCAACAAGTTGTGACGTCAACCAGCTAGGCGAGCTCACACGACCTCATGTGTTTGGGTTTTTGCAAGTGCATAGAGGCACGATAAGGGTTTTCAGTACTTTCTTTATGTCAGCATGCTTGATGTCAGAGAGCTTGCGTTCCGGCGTGTGCGCGCGGGCTGCATACATGACACAACGACTACGACTGTGACTACAGCAGGTCATTGAATGGAAACAACATATTGGGCTGGTGGCCATCTTGTTTTTTCTTTTTTTCTGGTAGTTGTGTCACTTTTGGTCACACACCCTTCAGCATGGTACACGTAGAGCAAAAATGATAATCTCACAAAAGTGGAACACTTATTGCGCGGCTCTTTAGTTAGTGTGCCACATCGTTTTCTCTTGCTTTTGCCCATAGTTCTGTGCTATGAATAGGAAAACAGGCATGCCGTCGTGATACTAGCAACAGCCTAGGATCTGAATCCACGGTTTGGTTTTTTATTTTTTTTATTTTTTTTTTTTTTGCGGTCACTGTTGGTCATGACACGCTTTTCAGCATACTACTGGTAGATCATTATGATCACCTCACTAAAGAGGAACATCACGGATCTATTTAGGGTCCTGGGGAACATCTACAGGGCGGCTTGCTTTTTTAGTTGGCGCATTGTGTTCTTTTTGGATCCTCATGGTGGTGGTCTCCATTGTCAGTCATGATTTTTTTTTTTCTTTTGTTCTTTTCCAACTTATTATTATTACTTCTCTGTTTAGTTTTTGTATATCTGTTTGCTTGCGCGGCGTTAAGCCCTAAATAACTAACTAACTAACTTGTATATCTGTACATTTGTTTGCTTCGCTTTTTTATTGCCTGTTCTTGGTGAGAATACCTCACGTTTCAGTTTTTTGGCTGTCTCCTTTGACTTACATCATTCTATTCCTACTTGTTTTTGATCTTTACTGTCAGTCACCACATGCCTTTGTTGCTGTTATGGCGGCGAATACGTCTACTAATCCCTTCCCCTTTCAGTCAGTTTGTTCCCTACACTTCATGGATTTTTGAGTGTGTATATAGGGATGAGTGAGTGTATGCGAGTGTGTGTGTGTGTGGGGGGGGGGATTGTACTCATCATGTTACATCTAAGGCGAGCAAATTTGCTCCATGGTCATTGTATGTAGAGATGTATGTAATAATGCCCTTCTAGTTTCTTTTTACTCTAACTAGTCTTCGCTGCCAAGCTTGACTGTTTGGTTGGCTTACCTTTTCATAAGTGTCCGTGTACAAAAACTTGCAAATACTGAACAGTCTTATTTTGTCTCATCAGTCGGTTCTGCTCCTTATACATTATGTATGGGGGTATGCATGTGTGGGTGTGTGGGTATATACAGTGGACGCCGGATATAAGCAACTCGGATATAAGAAAACTCGGTTATTGCCAACGAATTTTTTTCCCCCGGCCAAACTCTTCTTTATTATGTATTACAAAAACTCGGATACAAGAAACTCGCTTATAAGAAACTCGGTTTTAGGAAAGCAAATTCTTGTCCCGCTTGATACAAAAACTCGGATATAAGAAACCGAAAGTACATTTCCAAGAAAATTTCACTCATTGTAAGAAACCGAAAGTACATTTCCAAGAAAATTTTACTCATTCTAAGAAAACAGGTCAGGTCTGACGTCACTTAGGACAGGCACATGATGGCGCATGATTTTCTTTTCTTGAATTGGTTCTTTACCATTGTGTTCCGTGCAAAATTGAATGTTGGCAAGAAGAAAAAATACGAGATGCATTTTTGTTGTTCTATTGTTATATGTTGTTTTTATTATTGTTTTGTTTTTTTTGCCTGATTGGGAGCTCAGTCTCTCTCTCTCTCTCTCTCTCTGTATGTCTGTCTCTGTCTACAGGGCTCGCGTTAAGGAGAATAAACTATCAGTATTAGACTAACTGTTGATCAATTCCTTTCTTTGACAATATACGTGGTCCATCTTTCCTCCATCCCCCTTCCCCCTCCCAACAGAAAAAAAGCTAATTTGCAGCTTTTTCAGCCAAATTAGACACGGAAAGCATCGCATATCACACTCTAATGGGACGAGTGTTTTATAGATCAAAAGTTGATACATAATGCACTTTTAATATATCCTATAAATACAAGGGAATTCTCTTTCTCTCTCTCTCTCCCCTTAGTTCTTTTTTGTTTGTTTGTTTGTTTGTTTGGTTGGTTGGTTGGTTGGTGGTTAGTTGGTTGGTTGGTTGGTTGGTTTGGTTGTTTTTTTGTTTTCTTTTTGTTTTGTTTTTCTTACCACATGACCGCCAGCGCTACAGTTGGGAAGCAAAAACAGTATTTTCATGTTCAAACAAAAACATCTGACATTGAAGGACACAAGCGCACTGGTGTATATTAACTCTACACATATATATTCTGTGCAGGTCTTTAAGAGAAACCAGATATTTCTTAATTTAATGCAAAACATACACGAACTGAGAAAAAAGAAATGTTTTAAACCTTTTTTTCACTGAACTCGGTATAAGAAATATTTTTCAAAATACTTTCTTATATCCGACTTTCAGATATAAGAAAACTCGGATATAAGAAACCAAAAAATTCACCCCCCTCGAGTTTCTTATAACCGGCGTATACTGTATATACATGTGTGTGTATGTGTATATATATATATATATATATGTATGCGTATGTATGTATGTACAGTGTATGTATATATATGTATACATGTGTATGTGTATGCATGTGTGTGTATATAGGTTTTTTTGTTTGTTTGTTTTTAGTCACCTCTCTTCTCATATTTTGGTACTTGTCATCCTTTACATCTGAGTGCTCACGTACTGCCCCCCCCCCCCCCCCTGTGTTTGGTATGTTAGGATGGGTTCTCTTCTGGTGGCTACAGCTTTTTACTGGCTGCCTATTTACATTTCATTACTGTTTTGAGTAGTTGACTCCAGGAGCGTCCTTAGTGCTGGCCTCATGCCATGAAGTGGCTTTTTTTTTTTTTTTCCCGAAAAAAAAAACATGCAACACATCCATTATTCAGTGAATTTTTCCTCCTCAGGGCCCTTTTTTTTTTTTCTTCTTTCTTTTCTATTTATCTATTTATTTATTTTATATCTTTTTACTTATTTATTTTTGTTTCTTTTGTCAATTCTACTATCTTTTTTATTTTCCTTTCCTCTTCCCCCCCCCCACCTAGGTTTCCTCCCCCCCCCCCCCCCGCTTCCCCCTCCCCCCTCCACCCTTTTTTTTTTTTCTCTCTTCCCCAAAAAGCCTGCACTGACTTACGTTTAATTCTGCAATGTGTACATGGATGTTTTGATACCTAATTAGCTTCATGTCGTGAGGTCATCTCTGGTGAACACCCTTCCTCCGTGGACGAGAGCGATATGTTCCCATCTAATGTATTTTTTCCCTTTGTTTTCTTACTGTTGTCACTATCCCTGTGTCCTTTTTTGTCCTTTATTCGTGTATTTGTGCTTTGCTGGTTTGACAACTTACTTGATGGCCTACTTGTTTGCCTCTGTGTTGCCTAGTTTATACCTGCTGCTGCTGTGAGTATTGTACTTGGAATGTTTTGGCTGTTTCTCTACCATCTGGGCTCAGTATGAACATGATTAGATTTGTGAACTTGACAGCAAGGTGGTCCAAAGTCTGTTCTGTCTATAGGACCTATCCTCATGTACTGAGGATTGATGTTAATGTGCGTTGGATGCCTAATATTCCTAGCTATATAAAATGACAAATGATAGTCCCATAAAGATATGCTCATTCACACCAATGGACTTGGTGAGTACAAAAAGAGAAAGGATGTATTCAACTTTCTCCGGCAACAAAATGCAATGTATATATTTCTTGCAGGAAACACACTTAAAAACAGAAATGGAAAGTATTACAAGATCTATGTGGGGGTTACGAATGTATCCTTAGTGGTAACATACTAATAGTAAGGGGGTTGCTATATTGTTCAACAACAACTTTGAGTATATAGCTGCATGAAGTAATCCGAAGTGATGATGGTAGCTATATTGTGTTAGATATTGATGTTGCTGGAAAGCGCATGACACTTGTAAATGTGTATGGGCCGAGTAACATGGACTTGCCGGTCTTTTTTGATGCCATTTGTGAGCAAATGGACCGCTTGGATAATCAGTACGTTATTATCCGGCGGAGATTGGAACCGTAGTCCTGGACGCTAGCAAAGACACTTTCAGATACAGGAACGTCAACCGACCCCAGTCAATGAAAAAGTGCATGATATGATAAATAATTATGCCTTAGCTGATGTATGGCGGGAGCTTAATCCTGGCAAAAGACAATACACATGGCGGCGTTTCAATTCAACTCAGGCAGGGCAGATTGGACTACTTTCTGGTCTCTGAATGCCTACTGTTAGATGTATCATGTACGAAAATTGAATCTGGTTACCGATCAGATCATTCATTGGTCTCTGTCGAGTTCTCATCACAATGTAAACAGAAAACAAAGTCACTTTGGAAGTTTAATAACTCTTTGCTTAGGGGATAAAGAATATGTTGATATGGTCAAAAAGGTCATCTTAGAACTGAAAAGGCAGTATGGCATTGTAGTGTACAACATGGACAACAATTTCGGACATTAGTAACCATGACATTCAATTCACCATAAATGATCAGTTGTTTTTTGAAATGATACTTCTGGAAGTGCGGGGCCGGACAATCTCATATGCAAGTTTCAAAAAGAAAGAAGAAAATAATAAAGAGATAACACTACAAAAAACCATTACTGAATTAGAACTAAATGTAAATGAAGATAATGTAGACGTTCTTGAGAACAAAAGAGCTGAACTTGTAGAGCTGCGTAAGAAGAAAACTGAGGGCGTAATTGTCCGATCCCGTGCAAAATGGATCCAAGATGGTGAAAAAGCTACCAGATACTTCTGTAGCCTTGAGAGTCGGAATTATAATCAGAAGTCGATGAATTACATCGAAAAAGAAAATGGTGAGGTAGTCCATGATCAGAAATCTATTGTTGATGAAACTCAGCTCTTCTATCAGCAACTGTATGCCTCGAGAGAGGCAGATATTGTGGATGTCGACCTTTCTTCCACAGTTTTTGCACCGAAGCTATCGGAAGAGTTAAGTGCCTCCATAGAAGGCCCCATTTCTGCCAAGAAGCTTTTAATGCACTGAAACATATGAGCAATAATAAGAGTCCAGGCTCAGATGGCTTTACAACAGAATTCTTCAAATTTTTTTGGATGGACATTGGTATTTTCTTGGTCAGATCTATCAACTATGGTTTCTGTCAAGGTCAAATGTCAACTACGCAACGTCAAGGTGTCATAACATGTGTCCCAAAGGAGGGGAAAAACAAGAAATTTCTAAAAAAATTGGCGTCCTATCACTCTATTAAATACAACATACAAGATTGCCTCTGCCTGCATCTCCAACCGATTAAAGACTGTACTCCCAAGCATAATCCATGAGGACCAAAAAGGCTTCCTAAAAGGTAGATATATAGGTGAAAATGTAAGACTTTTATATGATGTTCTGGCTTATACTGAAATGCATCAGATGCCTGGCCTTTTGCTCCTAATTGATTTCGAAAAAGCATTTGACAGTGTAGCCTGGTCATTTCTTAAAGAGTGTCTCGACTTTTTCAATTTCGGCCCAGATATGAAAAGATGGATATATACTTTTTATAACAACATAAAATCGTGCGTTGCAGTAAATGGCTCCTACTCTAGCTGGTTTGAGATAGGAAGGGGCTGCAGGCAGGGCGATCCCAGTTCGCCCTATTTATACCTGATCTGTGCGGAAGTTCTCTCTTCAATGGTGCGCCAGAACAAAGACATAAAAGGTATTAAGATACAAAATGTAAATGTTCTCCTCTCCCAGTTTGCAGATGACACATCTCTGTTCTTAGATGGCAGCCAAAAATCGTTTAAGGAAAGTATTCAAACCCTACAGTTCTTCTCCTCTATCTCTGGCCTCAAAATCAATATGGATAAAACCCAGGTTGTATGGTTAGGATCAAGGAAAAATTGTCATGTTAGATATATGCCCGAGTTCAATTTTGTTTGGGACCCTGGAATCTTCACAGTGTTGGGTATTAAGTTTTCAACTGATATTGACACTATCACTGATTTGAATTATGAAAACAAGTTTAAAAACATCGAATGCATCCTGTCGAAATGGTCAAAGCGAAATCTCACACCACTGGGAAAAATTACAGTCATTAAAACACTTGCCATGTCAAAGATTGTCCATCTATTCATTAACATTCCTGACCCAAAGGCGCATTTTCTTAACGAGCTTAATAAGATGTTCTTCTCCTTCTTATGGGAAGGAAAGAGAAGTAAGATAAATAAGGCAACGATATGCTGTGGTTACGAGCTAGGTGGTCTGAGAATGCTTGATGTGAATTCGTTTTTGACATCCATGAAGGTCAGCTGGATCAAAACGTGTTTTTTTGTGTGATTCTGTGGTTACAAATATTCTACTGGCCTCTTGTCCAGCATACAAAAACATACAGAAGTATGGCTCTGAATTTTTTAATGTTGTGATGCAGCAATAATGATGAACTATAGTATAGTAGTATCCCCTGAATTGTAGATTTGTTTTTAATAATGTAATTATAATACGTAGCTTCACTATGTAGTATGTATTATGTGTGCAGGTTATTTCACTTTGTGGTGTGTGGCATGGCGGTATGCATGAGAAGAGTGTATGCTATGACTATGGATAAGTCACTTAAGTGTGTGGGTGCATATATATATATGTGATGGGTGGACGCGCGTGTGGGTGCATGGCTGATTTCTTCATGGAGATTTTGTTCTTGTGTCATAATAGTTGTACTGTGTATTATGTGATCAAGAGCTGTACACGATAAATTTTCCTGAGGGGATTAATAAAGTTCTTATCTTCTTATTCCTCTTATATTTTTCCTACCTGCAAGTAACCTTAACTGCCAAATTTGTTTACTAATCATGTATAGTTTATATTGTCATAGGCAAAAGGGACAAGACAGATTGTTTTGAATAGAATAGTGCATCATTTGCAGCCATAAAACATCACAGTATTGATACTTCTTATGAAGGGTCGTCACAGACTTGTCCCTCATTTTCTGAAGTAGTGCGCATACTTACGTTTGGGATCTCTTCAGATTTGAAATCAGCGTGAAATTTACATTTAGGGACACTTAAAGTTTTGTGATTTGCACAAATTTGAAAAAAACTCAAAAACTAGGCCTTTTAGAGGCCTCTGGCCCACGGCCTAATCAGTTTACCGTTCTCAATAATGCTCATCAGCTTTATTTGTAAACTACACGAAAGAGAAAGTACGTGGGTGTTTGGGTGTTTAACGTGCTTTACAGCAGACGTTAATATTGTGCTGCATAATGTTCAAGAGCACTTAATTATTTGGAAACGCCTCGCTAAGCTGTATAATGTTGTTAGCATAACAAAATAATACCATACCCTGGATTTGGAGGAGACGATGATGTTGACAGGTGTGACCGAAATTCCCCCGGGAAAAAACGTCTGCTTTTGTTTTCAAGGGAAATCACTCCCACGCACAATAATCTCCGAGCCATGCTAAAAATTCACTGTGCCGGTGAATTTGACAGAATTCCTCGCTTCTGTGCACACTGTGAAATAACACGGGGGCCTTAAAGTTGTTCGAAACTGTCCACTTTCCTTGTCACCGAGTATTTTAATGTTTTTCCTTCTTAGCTATTACTTATCTCGGCTCGGTCTCGGTTAGCCCGACTTGGCCGTGGTTGCGGGGGGCCTAGTGTTAACGATTCGGCCCCCGGTACGGGGATGCGGAAAAGCCGGAAAACGGCGTTAAAAAGCCGGAAAGCTCTTCACAGCCGGTTCAAAAAGCCGGAAATCCGGCCACAGGAGGAAGAGTGGCAGCCCTGCATGAGGTCGTGTGAGCTCGCCTAGCTGGTTGACGTCACAACTTTTTGGCGTATGCGAGGTTCTACATGGGTGAATGAATTCTTGTAATAAAGTCGTTCCCCTTTGACAGAGTTACTTTCGCAGACCTGACTGACAGACGATTGCTTACTGGTATCGGAGAAGAGACCCTCTCTCTCTCTCTCTCGCCTTAGACGCGCGCTTGCGCGCGCACGCACGCACCCCCCCCCCCCCCTTACACACACACACACACATTATGCAAAGACCTTGGAATCAGAAAGACGCGTCACTCCTGCCCTCGTAAGAGAGACATATAGCGGGACAACGCGAAGAGTTGTCTGCCCGCATTAGCGCGCATCCTAGATCTGGCCCCTATAGTGACAGCATGGCGGAAAGTGGAAAGCGATCACAAAAGCCGGGCATGCAATTGTGTTCTGCGCCGAATTGTTCAAATAACAGACAAGTATAAACGGGGAAATACTTCTTTTGGTATTCCTGTTGAAAAACAAACATCTTTTTTTTTCGCTTTCTTGTCAAAAAAAAAAAAAGACCTCAAGTGGTACGTGTGCATGCAGTGTAAACAAACAGTAAACACACGCGGCTGACGCAGATACAACGTAATTTTTTTTTTCCCTGACAACTTTACAAATCACGGTGACTTAAATTGTGCTAGCGTCTACCTGCATCTAAATTCAGAACACACACACACACACACACACACACACACACACAGAACAAAATCATCCGGCTGAACTTCATTCTAACCATTGTAAAACCATATCACAACACAGAATCTGCTGGATCGTCGGTCGCAGATATGATTAATGCTGAGTTAGCAGGAAGTATTCAGCGGATGCGTCCATCTTTGGATCTCTCGCACATTCGATCTTTCTGTGTTCCGTACTAGTTTTACTTGAACACATCGAACGAAATGCACTGCGTAGCCTACGTACAGCAGTGAAAGCCAAACTAGATCTTTCGTTCGTCCTCCGGAACTTTGAGAGTACTTATGTTTTCCATAGGCCTAAAACACATGCGAAATATATGGGGGGAGACCACCTGTCAGTCGCTGACATCTTCGTTTTTGTTTATTTTGTTAAAATGTTTTACGGCGGCTAGTGTAGGGTTGGGTCAAACAAACAGACTTTTTACAAGCATGCGGATTCTATACTAAATTTACGCCAGTCACACGTCGTGGATGCGGCGATTTTGGTTTTCACGTGTGATGCTATGTGTTATGTTTGGGAGAAAACATAATCTTGGCTCCAACTTCGATATCGTAGGCATACCTTCCTCTATTTTTCAAGGGGGAAATCTACAGAAAGGTTTTCCCGTTCCTGGTGTTCGCTTCTGACAGCAATTCGGCGCTGCACACCATTGCACGCCCGAATTTTTGCGTGGTTTCTGGCTTTCTGCCATACTGCCATTACTGCGTAGATCTGCGGGATGCGCGCTAATGCGCGCAGACAACTCTTACGCGTTGTCCCTCAAAGGGAGGTAAGTGAACTATCTTTATGTTTCCAAGTAGACTCCAGAGTGCAGTCCCTTTTCGGCGGGGCGTGAAAATGTGACTGCTTACACCCAGCGCCATTTTCAAAAATGGCGATTTTTTTTTTTAGAAAAGCAGAGACTTGTGTGTCATATGATTCGATTTGAAACGAAGTGTTGAATATCCGACCACTTTTCGTTTGGGCAAAATCTTTGCCAGCGGACAATTATTGTTGCGCTTTGATGGCACTGTTTACGTGGTACACTGATCCAACAGGATGTGAGTAAACGGCAAGGGGGTTGCACTCTGACAGGCAAGGGTGTTGCACTCTACAGGCAAGTATTATTGCACGGTGCAGACGGTCACGTACCTGCCATGTGGTGGAATAAGAGACGATTACAAAAGCATACACACCCGTGTTCTAGGACTGAATGTAATAATAGATCTGTCCATTCAGACAGAGACATGTAATGTTTGTCTCTGATTCAGAAACACGCCTACTTTCACTCTGAAGACAGCCTGCCATCACTTGCGCCATTGAGGATCCCTGTGGGTTCAAAGCTGGTCAAGGATGACATAGTGCGCGACCTTGTGTTTGAGAGCACCGAGACAATTTAGGCCCGTCACGGTAGCGCAGTGAGCGCCATTTCCCCACCGTGCACAGAGGTACTTTCCACTGAAAGACTCTGTGCCCCAGAGAGTGGTTTCCAAGATCTTTGCATTATGCTTCTGAGTGTGAGTCAGTGGCAAAAACGAAACCCACTGAAATTCCCGCTTTCCACATGTCAAGCTGTAGAGATCGCGAAAAGATACTGCATTTCGATGCAAAATAATTTCTAGACCATCCCAGAACATGCTGGTGCAGTAACGTCAGTAGATTACGTCACCTTGGAAAGATATCGAACCTTCCAGTAAGTTGAGAAATGTTCTAGATCTGACCTGTTCAGTACGTAAGCAGCCCTGCACAGCGTTCTGGGTTCTTCTTCTTTCATGAATTTGTTCTCCGTGCATATTCTGTTCATAAAGTATTGGAGTTGTATTCTGTTGTATCCCGTGTCTTCTCTGCGATTGCACGAAGATGGCGACATAGTAGAAGTAAAATACACCACGTCTCCAAACAGAGGAATTCGGAAAGAAAGTGGCGAGACACCCCCAAGAAAATTTCACTCATTCTAAGAAAACAGGTCAGGTCTGACGTCACTTAGGACAGGCACATGATGGCGCATGACTTTCTTTTCTTGAATTGGTTCTTTACCATTGTGTTCCGTGCAAAATTGAATGTTGGCAAGAAGAAAAAATACGAGATGCATTTTTGTTGTTCTATTGTTATATGTTGTTTTTATTATTATTTTGTTTTTTTTCCTGATTGGGAGCTCTCTCTCTCTCTCTCTCTCTCTCCCTCTCTCTCTCTCTCTCAGGTGAGTTGTGCTCACGATTCAGGTCAGCTGAAAATTTTTGACCGGGTCTGATAATTACCAGAAATTTGTTAATTACACTGGAAGCAGAAGTGGAGACACAGTGAAAAGTTGTGTACAGACACTTCAGACCATGAGGATTTTGGTGGTGTGTTTATTTTTTGTGTCACTTGTGTCACTGGCCGGATTATTGCTGTTGCTGAGTGGTGATGTCGAACTCAACCCGGGGCCCGGCGAGGAACAACATGGGGCCGCTACTGCCACGACTGAGTGCACTGTCACGGACACTGACACTGATACTGCCGGTAAGGATTTTACTATTGGTGATGTGATGAAAGTGCTGCTTGGAGTGCAGAAAGATGTTGCTGACATTAAACAGGACGGTACTGTAGTTCGGCAAAGACTGGCAGAGCTGGAAGAAGAAAACAAGACACTCAAACAACAGAACGCACGACTGACAAAACGCGTGGAAGACATGACACAGAAAGTGGACACACTGGACAGACACACCACACTCACACTAGACGCTATGGACAAAGAGATAGAAAACCAGGAGCAGAGAGCACGGAGAAACAACCTTCGCTTTTTCAACATTGCGGAGACGGGGAAAAACAGCTACACAGCGTGTGCTGAGCAGGTTTTCGAACTGTTGAGAAGTGTGTTCCCAGAGAGAAACTGGTGTAGAAATGATATTGAGCGGTGTCACCGTATCGGAAAGAAGGGACAGAAACCCCGACCAGTGATTGTAAAATTTTTACATTGGTCTGACAAGATGGCCATCCTGAACACCGGGAGACAGAGACTGTGGCAGCATGGTGTGAGTGTTGCAGGGGACTTGACCCGCAGACAGATGGAGACGATCAGAAACCTGCGGAAGGAGGGCAAGCGGGCGTACTACAAGGCAGGGCGGCTCCATACAGAGGACGACAACAGAGACGATGGGGACAACGACGATGACTACAGAAGACACAACTACACGGACGACGCCAGCTCCAGGAACGACGACAAATACAACAAAGGGGCTTCGACGACCACAACTACACGGGCGACGGCGATTACGACAGCGACACCAGGGGCTACGACTACAACGGCTACGACTACAACCACAGGGGCCACGACGACTACAACTACAGGGGCCACGACGACTACAACTACAGGGGCCACGACGACTACAACTACAGGGGCCACTACGACTACAACTACAGGAGGAGTGACAGGCATGACTATGGGGACAGCCGTAGGGGCCGTGTTGGTTCTGCCCGTGCCCGTGGCAACAACATTTCTACTCTTCGTAGTGGCAGGGTGGCTGTCAGCCAGGGTGACGCCAAGGACGACCACACCACGGACAGCAACAACAGGGGTGGCGATGCTCGTGATGTCTCCTCGCCAGGCACGAGCCGCACAATTGTAACCCTGGACCCCTCCCCTGCATCTGTTCCCCCACCTACCCCAGTCAGTGAGGCCGACTGTACCCGTACCCGCACCCGCACCCCCTCCCCCACCCGTGACCCAGTTCGCCAAACTCAGGAGGTCAGCCCCTCGTATGCTACTGTCACAGCTCTCAACAGTGGCAAGCCGTCACCGCCTGCAGCACGTAAGTCCAGGCACTATTCCTTTCGTCACAGGCGAGGCGCGACTGAGCAGCAGTCCAAAGGCGACGCAGCACGGCGAGGGAGAGGGGGCAACGGAACGTGACAGAGACAACACAGAAGGTCAGGGTGCACGAGCTTATGCACCAAAATCAGTACGTATGTTGAACTACAACATCGAAGGTCTGATGGCTAAAATAAGCGAAGCAGACTTTATTGAATATGTCAATACATTTGATATCGTCTGTTTAACAGAAACATTTCTGGTGCATGATAGAAGGCTTGATTGTTTCTCAGACTTTGAACAGTATTTCAGTCCAGCCTTTAAATTCACAGTCCATGACAACAAATGCAATGGTGGTGTATTGGTTATGGTAAAAAGCAAGCATAGTCACCTAGTGCAGAGGATAGACACTCTAGCTGATAATATTGTGGTGTTGAAAATAGACAAAACTGTGTTCGGCTTTGAAAAGGATGTGATTTTCTGCGGAGCGTATGTGCCACCATCATCTTCACCCTACTACAAGCAAGCACATGTAACTGTCACGTGCAGCGTGAGTCTGGTTGAGCAGTGTGTACTTGACTGTATGCAAACGTTTGGTCAGTCATGTGTGTATTTACTAGCAGGTGACTTTAACGCTAGAACTGGGGGTATGAATCCCGTTTACTCCGATGCTGATGATTCAGATGACTTGGTTCTAGGTGATACTTACCATGAATCTCGCATGTCCCAAGACGTCATTGTATCAAACTTTGGCAGAATACTTCTTGAGTTTTGTGCAGCATGTGATTTCACCATACTTAATGGAGCACGTCGAGGGGATGAGGAAGGGCATTTTACATATGTATGTACATCAGGTAGCAGCACTGTGGATTACTTTATTTGTTCTCGTGAACTGCTGTATACTGATATGAGACTTGAAGTTGCAGAGAGACTGGAATCCAAGCACTTGCCTGTCGAACTTTCTGTCAGCCCGGGGTGTATTGAAAGGCTCCAGAGTGGGGTGGGAACAGTAGAGAAACTGTGGTGGGATGAAAACAAACAAGGTGAGTTTGCTGAGGCTGTAAGTGGTGAGGGATTTTGCAACATTCTTGAAGAAGCGACACGTTTGATTGAAACGTCTGTCGATGATGCAGTTGACTGTCTGACGTCAGGTCTTCTGCAGGCCTCTGAGTGCATGAAGCGTAACGTACGCCAAGGCCCAAGGAAAAGTAAGTGGTTTGATGCTGAATGTTTTGGGGCAAGGAAACAGGCACGTAAATCCTATAGAAAGTTCCGGCGTTCTAAACGAGACAATGACAGAAAAGATTACGTTGAAAACAGAAAGATCTACAGGCGATTACTTAAAGAAAAACGCAAACAGTACAAAAATGATTCTCTCAACACTTTATTATCTAAAACCACGAACTCACAAGCGTTCTGGCGACAAGTCAAATCTGTTAGTGCAAGTTCTGTTCCTGAGCCGAATGTGGAAAGTGCTCAATGGTTCCAGCATTTTCAAAAGGTTTTTAGCGAGGACCCGGCTCAGTCTGTTGTAGACGCTACTGTTGATACAGCTGTACCTTCGGATGATCGAGAGGTTCCTGGCGTTGAATGTCTCGACCAGCCGATAACATCTGACGAAGTTAGACGTGCAGTTGACCACCTGAAGTCGGGTAAAGCAGCGGGTCCGGATGGTGTACTGGCGGAGATGCTGAAAGGTTCCTTGGGGGTCATTTTATTGTTTTTGGTACACCTATTCAATACAGTTTTCAACAGGGCTCAGTTCCCTAAAGCATGGAGTGGTGCAATCATTGTACCCTTACACAAAAGTGGTGACAGGGACAATCCTGATAATTATCGAGGGGTGTCCCTCCTTAGTATTCTTGGCAAAGTATTTGCTCATATTATGAACAGACGGCTTACAAACTGGGCTGAACAGAATAAGAACATTGTTGAAGAACAAAGTGGTTTTAGGGCCGGACATTCCACAACAGATAATATCTTTATACTTTATTCTATTGTCCAGCGTTACCTTTTGAAGAAGTCTGGTAAAGTTTATGTATGTTTTGTAGATTTCAAGAAGGCGTTTGACACAGTGAACAGAGGCATTTTATGGGATGTTCTCAGGAAAGCGGGAGTTGGGGGTAAAATGCTGAAAATGTTGCAAAGCATGTACAGTACTGTCAGGTCTTGTGTCAGGTGCAAAGATGCACTTACTGATTGGTTCGACTGCCCTATCGGCGTCAGACAAGGATGTGTTCTTTCGCCTACTCTGTTCTCGTTTTTTGTGAACGAATTAGCGATTGAAGTCTGTCAGAACGGTGTACATGGTGTTCAGCTTACTCCTGACATCATACAGCTGTTGATACTGCTTTTTGCAGATGATGTTGTACTCACGTCGTTTTCAACTGTTGGTTTACAGAAACAGATTGATATCCTGAAACAGTTTGCAGACAAATTGGCAATGAGAGTAAATTTAGAAAAAACGAAAGTAATAGTATTCAGAAAAGGTGGATTTTTGGCCGGTAGAGAATCTTGGTATTATGGAGATTGCAAACTGGATGTAGTTAATTCATACAAGTACCTTGGTTTGCACTTCACCACAAAGCTTTCACTTACCAGTGCAGTAACTGAGCTTGCATCTAAAGCAAAGATCAGAACTAGCCAGCTCTTCAGATGTCTCTGGAAACCCGTCATACCCAGAGAACTATTTTTTAGAATATATGATGCACAGATTGTACCTATCTTGATGTATGGGGCAGAAGTTTGGGGTTTTCAACCTTTTGATGTACTGGAGAAGGCCCATCTTTTTGCTTGTAAGAGGCTGTTAAATGTTGGCTTAAACACACCTAACAAAATGATTTATGGTGACCTTGGGAGGTTTCCTCTCTATATTATATCAAAAGTGCGTTGCATCAAATACTGGCTCAGACTTGTCAGCATGTCTGATGATAGGCTTCCGCGTAAGGCATACAATATGCTTTTCCATTTGCAAGACTTGGGCAAAAGTACTTGGGCTTTCTCTGTTAAAGAGTTATTGTGTGTGAATGGTTTTGGTATTGTTTGGCTCCAGCAAGGTGTTGGCAATACAAACAGGTTTCTTCGGGTGTTCAGGCAGCGCCTTGTAGACTGTTTTGCACAAGAATGGCATTACAGCATCACTGACAGTGAGCGCCTCGAACTCTATGCTTCCTTTAAGAGTTGGCTACAGCCTGAGCGTTATGTTGATCTGCAGCAGTTAAGATGTTTCCGGCAGGCTTATATCAAATTCAGATTTGGCATTTCTCCAATTGCAATTCACAAATTCAGATATAGTAAAGACGTGACACCACGAAATTTGATATGTCCAATGTGCAGGAATGAAATAGAGGACGAGGCGCATGTACTCTTCTTTTGCACAGCCTATGCCGAGTTTCGAGATGACGTTCCACTGCTACAGGGAGTGAGCCCACTCAATGAAAATGCAGTTTCCTTTATTCTTAAAACAGACTCTGATGACACAATTAAGCAGATTTCTAGATATCTGTATAGAGTATTCTCACTGAGAGGTAACAATTGAAATCCAAGCATATTGTTATACTATACTATAGTACTACAGCCGTCGGCTGATACTTATACTGCTATTGTTGTCTGTCATGTATAATTTAATTATGTCTGTATGTCTGCAGCTGTAAATCCTGTTACCCCGTGTCCGATTGCGATGGCTGTTAAGAGAGGACCAGTGATGTACTATATAACTGGAAAGAAAAAAAAACTCACTCCACTGATATGGCTCAACGGGCTAATCAATAAAATGTCGAAGTCGAAGTCTCTCTCTCTCTCTCTCTGTATGTCTGTCTCTGTCTACAGGGCTCGCGTTAAGGAGAATAAAACTATCAGTATTAGACTAACTGTTGATCAATTCCTTTCTTTGACAATATACGTGGTCCATCTTTCCTCCATCCCCCTTCCCCCTCCCAACAGAGAAAAAAGCTAATTTGCAGCTTTTTTCAGTTAAATTAGACACGTAAAGCATCGCATATCATACTCTAATGGGACGAGTGTTTTATAGATCAAAAGTTGATACATAATGCACTTTTAATATACATGTATCCTATAAATACAAGGGAATTCTCTCTCTCTCTCTCTCTCTCTCTCTCTCTCTCTCCCCTTAGTTCTTTTTTGTTTGTTTGGTTGGTTGGTTGGTTGGTTGGTTTGGTTTTGTTTTTTTTCCTTTTGTTTTGTTTTTTCTTACCACATGACCGCCAGCGCTACAGTTGGGAAGCAAAAACAGTATTTTCATGTTCAAACAAAAAAATCTGACATTGAAGGACACAAGCGCACTGGTGTATATTAACTCTACACATATATATTCTGTGCAGGTCTTTAAGAGAAACCAGATATTTCTTAATTTAATGCAAAACATACACGAACTGAGAAAAAAGAAATGTTTTAAACCTTTTTTTTCACTGAACTCGGTTATAAGAAATATTTTTCAAAATACTTTCTTATATCCGACTTTCAGATATAAGAAAACTCGGATATAAGAAACCAAAAAATTCACCCCCCTCGAGTTTCTTATAACCGGCGTATACTGTACACTGATCCAACAGGATGTGAGTAAACGGCAAGGGGGTTGCACTCTGACAGGCAAGGGTGTTGCACTCTACAGGCAAGTATTATTTCACGGTGCTGACGATCACGTATCTGCCTTGTGGTGGAATAAGAGACGATTACAAAAGCATACACACCCGTGCTCTAAGACTGAATGTAATAATAGATCTGTCCATTCAGACAGAGACATGTTATGTATGTCTCTGATTCAGAAACACGCCTACTTTCACTCTGAAGACAGCCTGCCATCACTTGCGCCACTGAGGATCCCTCTGGGTTCAAAGCTGGTCAAGGATGACATAGTGCGCGACCTTGTGTTTGAGAGCACCGAGACAATTTAGGCCCGTCACGGTAGCGCAGTGAGCGCCATTTCCCCACTGTGCACAGAGGTACTTTCCACTGAAAGACTCTGTGCCCCAGAGAGTGCTCTGAAATAACAATGAGTTCATTCCCTTCAGTTTTCGCCGTGCGCCATAAGGGATCCCATTCTAACTTCCGCAGACGGCCGGTTGAAGCCGTGAACATTTCAATCAAGTTCAGCTATGAACATCATCGTACAGCTTAGGTACGCTGTCAGTTTTCTTATATTAGCCTGACGTTTATCTGTGGCATAGCCACCACGAAAAAAATGTAGCCACCAAAAAGTTTCTTCGCTTGGATCCCTGACCCAGGATGTGTCTTCCCCGAACACTCATGGGTTAGCCCGGACTAACACACACACAGACTCGCGCGAGCCGCGTTTGTGCTCCATTGAGACCTATGTGGTGTTCTCTCACTCTACTATGCTATTGAGTGAGAGTCAGTGGGAAAAACAAAGCACACTACATCAATGAAACTCCAGCTTTCCCCGTCTACACATAGAGAACGTCCAAAAAGTGGCGACACATCCCCAAGAAATGCCAGTATCACGTCAATCAAACATGACGTCGGAAAAATGACGCTGATACTGCCTTTTGCGTCAGTGCGCGCGTGCCTTTTCTGCGATGGATCTGACCTGTTCAGTACGTAAGCAGCCCTGCACAGCGTTCTGGGTTCTTCTTCTTTCATGAATTTGTTCTCCGTGCATATTCTGTTCATAAAGTATTGGAGTTGTATTCTGTTATATCCCGTGTCTTCTCTGCGATTGCACGAAATTGGCGACATAGTAGAAGTAAAATACACCACGTCTCCAAACAGAGAAAGTGGCGAGATACCCCCAAGAAAAAACAGCATCACGTCAATCAAACATGACGCACTTACTTTACGTCATTGCGCGTGCGTCTCTTTTTCGATGTTTGTGAGGCGTGTGGCTTGTAGAGGAAATGTGCTGTGAGTACAAATTTTCGAGTCAACTGGCGATAACGGCTGCAGTGAATTTTTCTAATTTTTTTGCATATTTTTTAGGGCACCCCAGGCTTATTATCTATGTATAGTAGGAGCGATTTTGAGATCTAAAGTGTGTTCACCAGCACTTTCATCAGGTACGGCTTACGCGAAAAGTATAAAAGCGACAACCTCCAAAATTCACTTAGTTGAGAGTCCGTATTCATGCTATCTATGTCCAAACAATGGAGTGGTTTAGGTAAATATTACGCCTTTAAACGCCAGAAAGCCACTTTTTCTGAAAAGGGCGATAACTCGCAAATCATGTGTGCAATCGTACCTGGATCGGGCCTTCTATTCAACAATCTTGATTCATTCAGAAACCCCAAATTTGAAATCGATCGGTTTAGTATTTTCGGAGAAATAGGCATCTGAACTGGGTTCACATGCAATGTCAACTCAGGCTCGGTTTACATGAAAACTATAAGAGCGACCATTTTCTAGTAGTGACTCTGTTCAGAGTCCGTATTCAAGCTATCTACTGCCAAAAAATTGAGTGATTTAAATAAATATTACGCCTGTACACGAAAGACAACCAACTTGTCTCAAAAGGGCGATAACTCCCAAATCACGTAAGCAATCATCACACGCTTGAATCGTCTAATGTAACATTTTGATATATTTGGATACCCCAAATTTGAAGCCATTCGGTTAAGTATTTTCGAAGAAACGGGCCTGGACACAATTCACACACACACAGCCGCACGCACGCACGCACACACATCCGCACAGACGGCACTCACTGAGGAGGAGAAGTGCGTTCGGCGGACCATACATGCCAGCGTCGATGACGCATGTTTTCTTACGTCATTGTCAGAGTTACACTTGCAAAATCGTCTCTGCGGGAGATCGGCAGTGACGTGCGTTTATACCACAGATGCTTGCCCATGAACGTGGAAAATTTAGCCCGTCCTATGATGTTGTTTCCATTACTATGGAAACAACATAAAAAAAACAACTCACTTTTTCTCCTGGTTTCCATCCGACACAGCAGTGCTCAAAGTGACTCGTGAGTGCAACGCTGCACAAAAGAAGCGCACATGACACGCAAACGTTCACGCCATTCTTGCAAATCACGCGCCGTACCTCAGTCGCGCGCACTCGAGGTCAAGGTCAGCACCGCATTGTTCGGGAGTTCTCATTAAATTGTCACGGAACGCAAATTATTAAACTACGTTTTGTTTGCTGCTTTTATTGATCAACAAATCCTTAGGTGGAGGCGCGTTAACATCATCATTGTGCCTTAATTACCAAATTAGTGATGTATCCCAGTTATCATCAGTTTCTGCGATCTGTCTGCAGTTAACGACAGTCTGCAGTTAGCTACGCCACAGATGGCTGAAGTGCGAAAGAGTATTGCATCATACTGTCGGGCCTACGTGCCACACACATCTCCACACTCAATGACTCATCAAACTTACTATCTCTCGAAAGAAACAACTGACAAGAGAATAAAAATCAGTGTTCACTTATTCCAGTAAAAGTTACATGCGGATCATATGAATCGTTAGATGTAATAAGGCAACACAGATTCGGCTCAAAATATATGAGCCTGATGATTAATATTTGTCGGGGAACAAACTAGAGTACTAAAACCTACACTACTTATACAAAACAAAAATAATAATAAATACGGGAAGAAATAAATTACAAAATACGGGACGGGCGGGACAGTACAATTAAAGCAGAGTGGAGTGGACAATTCCGTGAATGATGTAAACCGAGAGCGTGGTCACTCTGTGAATGGAATTCCTTGCTCTGCCTGGTGACCGTCAGTTACTGAATGGAATAGACAATACACACTCGGCCAGCGTGTGTACTGCATATTAGCACAGATGCTGGGAAACCTCCCTCTCTGACTGGGCATGAAACAAAGGAGCCTGATACTAGAGTCTCTCTCCAACTATTAAAAAAAACGTTCTCACCCAGTATCTGTCTAAACCAAGACTACGACTTTACATAACTGCTCTGACTAGTAATGTTAACTATCAGATCTCTTAGCGCCGGGAGTACATCGAGCCACTACAAGTATCTTCCTATTTTACACCAGCTGTTCTCTAGTTAAAAGGGAATAAAATGAGACACAGTCACCGTTTATCTGAAGACTAATTCCAAGTCCGAATTCAGTGGTTCCAAACACAGTTCACAAATAATCCAATACAGAATCACAGTTTCTTCAGTGTCAGTGCACATAGTTCCAAATAGAAGATGTATCCAGTAACAGTTTCAACATTGGTTCCCATATACCAAAATAAGTCTAGAGGCTGAGCAAGAAGATGAGACCTATAGCGAGGGAACGAAGAGAGCGGTTACAGGAAGATTCGAGGGCTGGAGGGGCGACACACGCGTCTCCGGGGACTCTCAGAAAGCGACTGATGAAAACGCGGGAAACTCTCGCTAGGTTCTGTCTTTAGCGTTGATACAAGAAATCACGCGCTCAAGACGCGATCACATGGCCAGCGCACGTGAGAACTGACCCTTCACTGTGGCTAGCTTGACCCAACTTAAAAGTGCGCCTGTACTAAGAATGGCTGCTGTCCTAAACACAAACATAGCGAAGTGCATCTACGCTACACATAATCATTTCATGGATTTATCTGTGACTAACTGACGGTAAACTGAGGGGTACCTGCTGGGCTAACCCATGTGTGAGCGTACAACTCGTGGTATACTGGTGGTATACAGCTGGACAGCCCATGATATCGTGGGAAACTGGCGGTGAACTACCGTGAGTGTGCGTGTACTGGCGGTATACTGGTAGTATACTTCTGCTCGCGCTACACTGCAGGCCATCTTGCCCACCATACTAGTCAAGTTTTTAATGGGAATTCTACATATTTCCATTAAAATCGACTCCCACAGTTTTAAATTATGGTTTGGAGTCCTACATGGTGGGCAAGGTGGCCTGCAGTGTACCACCACAACTTCTTGACCCATCCTGAGCCCTGTTGCTGGTGGAATGGCAGGGTGTGTGTGTGTGTGTGTGTGTGTGTGTGTGTGTGTGATGACAGTATGAGTTATCGATTTTATTAGTTTTAGTCAGAAATTGTAAAGCGCGTTGAGCTCACTTCCTGGGGATACTGCGCTATATAAGAATGTTATATTATTATTATTATTAACTTAATTTGTTCGGAGTCCTACGTAGGATTCCTTCACACCACGGCATCCGAACACAATGTACGCAATCATTTACAAACACGTGTCATAAAATTCAACACTTCATTTATTATCTAACAAGAAGCAAGAAAACATAAACCCCTCAGATACAATGACATCACTGGAACAACATGGAGGAATGTCCAGAAATTTGTGTTCGTTGGGATCGGCAGTGACCACGAGAGACTGCAGGCGCAGGTCGTTTCACTGACACTTTCTTGCGGCTGCCATCCCTGTGCCTAGTATAGCACCACCAGTTAATCGGCGAGTATCCTGCCCAAATCGCTTTCGGTGATATCTGACAAAAAAAAATCCCAAATATTAGAAATAAGATCGCCACTGAAATGTCATCAGGTTGTTGTTGTTGTTGTTGTTGTTGTTGTTGTTTGCGCAGTGGACTAACTAGGCTTATTTAAACATGTCAAACGTATTTTCATGATAAAATGAAAAGCACGACTGGTCAGTCCCCACCAACGAAAACAAAGACAACAGCTGTTTTCGGCTACTCTCCGTGCAAGTTTTGCACACAATGTTCTGTCAATGTTAATTCCGTTTGTAAGAGCATCGGCTTACCGAATATTTAGCTTCGGAGATCTAAATCGTCGTTTTCCACGCTGCCCGGGATTGTTGTACAACTTCAGCAGACACCATCTTTCTCAAGACCTTCCTCGTCATGTCCGCAACTGAATCGCCGCCCGTGGCACACAGAAACTTTGTCTGAAAACGGTGTACAATGAATTAAAATAAATGACAGCATACAGATGACAAGGACAGCAAACGTCATAGTGCATAATTATCTTGACAGGTAATAAATAGGTCTCTAGAATAGTATTTTGACTTTTCTTGTGTGTACATATCTTTACGGTACGTGTCTCGCCCTCATGTACACAGGCATATGTATACAGCGACAGCCCTCAGTTTGGGACACACATGAAGAACTAATCTGTATAAATATCTGAGCCACTTTTGCCACAGCAAAAACACCCATGCATCAAAGTAATTACCAGGCTGTCTGCTTTGAGGTGAATCCTGAAGTATGGTTGCAAGTTGGTTTACCTGCTCATACTGGAGTGCATTTTTTTTTTTTCTGGGAAAAACCTTTAATTTCACACAAAGCTTGATGACCAGTAAAAGTATATCATCATTTATGCTGTATCAGCGTTTACACTGATGTAAAAACATGAGAGCGTGTAAGCACACAGTAGCAGACTTTCAGCCCTTAGCATGCTAGCAATGTAGGCTCATGTAGTGATGTCAAATACATTCAGTGAGTAGACAAGAAATGAAAACTATATCGTATTTCTTTTTTTCTTTTTTTTTTATTGATCCTTTTTATCTGACATATGACAAAGTATACACACAAAGTACAAAGACAAAGATATAACAAATACACCACAATATCAAATCACAAAAAAGAAGGAAAGACGTGAAGGCAAACACACACACACACACACACACACACACACACACACACACACACACACACACACACACACACACACACACACACACACACACACACACACGAGGGTAGCTGTACTAAACTGCTCAGAATGGGTACTAGGTTACGTAAGTAACATACGGGAAGTAGATACAGGCGTATACATGCATGCATACTCAAAAGTCTTCAACTAGGGCACCATACGGTAGCCAGGAATTGTAAAATTCTGATTTTCTACTCGTAATGGCAGCAGAATAGCGTTCCACCTGGTACCTTGACTTTAAATACGGTAAGAAATTACATAAGAGAGGGTCTGAACCTTGCAGTTTACATCTATATATAAAGAATTTTGCAAAGAACTGGAGTGCATTTTGAATGTAGCTTCCTGCTTTGTGTGTTGTGGGCCGGCGTTGTGACGGGTTGTCTGGTAAGGGTTCAAATTCTCTCTTTCTTCATTATTCCTTGCCAGCATCCTTACCTCGTTGTATGAGTGGGTTGTCCTTCGTTACTGTGTGCGCTTAAGTTCGTGTACATGTATTTTACTTTACTTTATTATGAAGCAGTGATTTACACCGCCACAAAAGCCTGACGCTTTGCATTAATAATAATAATAATAATGAGTATTGTATAGGCGCTTTTCCCAATTTCATGAATCGGCTCAAAGCGCCGCGAACTGAACCCAACACGCACGCTCACATGAATCACACACATTCTCTCACACACCGGACATAAACACATTACAATCACGTGGTGCGAAGGGTCAGCTCAGCTATTTAAATTTCGGAATTTAGATTTGCATTTATTTTTTTCAAATTTGGTGGGCTGAACATTTCCAAAGCAGAGGGGGAGGAAGCCGGAGTACCCGGAGAGAACCCCCGACGATCGGCCCGAATGAACGGTGCCACATACGAGAAGGAAAAATTCTTTGCCCCGAGTGGGACTCGAACCCATGACCTCTCGCATTGGTGACAGGTCTCCTAACCACTAGACCACCGACCGCATTGCATCATCATAATGTATTGATCTCTTGGTTCGTACATGTGATCATCGGTTGATTTATTCATCCATTTGTCATTCGCTCATTTATTCATCCGTTCACTCACCCTCCCTTCATCCGTGTTTCATCCTTTCATTTAATCATTTCGTTTTTATTCATCGTTGTGAGTGCGTGATGTCCCGTGTCTTGTAGTGAGAGTGTGAATAAAAGTGTTGTGAACTTTTTCTGAGTGTTCTTTGGGTGTTAGAGTAGGTAGTGCGGGTGCGTGCGGGAGGGGTCCTAAACTATCAACATAAGACGTGTCCATCTTTTTGAGGACAGCTAATAGATGTAGGCTGAAGGTGTTCAGTTGTGTGTGTGTGTGTGTGTGTGTGTGTGTGTGTGTGTGTGTGTGTGTGTGTGTGTGTGTGTGTGTGTGTGTGTGTGTGTGTGTGTGTCTGTGTGTGTGTGTGTGTAAAAGCCTTGGGCTACAACTTTCTTCTCTGTCACCTCCCTCTGACTACACCTACGGCCCTACACCCGAAAACCAACCTATGGAATACTATATTATTTTCATTTCATTGAAGTTCGCCTAAGGCGATTGGTGGCCAGCCGTGGGGTAGCCTTGGGTGTACCACGGCCGAGGCAAGGTCGTCGATATCTGAAGCGAATCCGTGTCAACAATTGCACGCCTTGTAACCGGCAGTGTTAAAGAGGCGCCGCAGCCTCGGTTGCAACACTTTGATAGTAAATGTCTCCTGAAATTTGCTCTGGCATTCATTTCAAGAATTCTTGTTCGTGATGTATCCTACTAACTCAACTACTCCACGGACACGTCTCTGAATGCTCACATTGTTTTACGAACTGTAATACGATGTACTATCCAACCAACGCCGCGGCGTGTCTGTAACTCAGCCGGTCATATATAGTGAACTGACAAAGTCGCTCCAACCCCCCCCCCCCCCCAAAAAAAAAAAAACCAACAACAAACAAACAAAACAAAAAAACAGTGCCCTTGACATTCCAGTAAACCAGCAGCCTGGTGCATTGTATTTATGCCCATAAGAGCTTGACTTTCGTCTGCTGTTTTCTTGCTGCGAAACCGCAAAATCGTTTCGGATATAGCTAAGCCGAAGATTACATTCGGACGGTACATTTCCAACTGATTGGAAATCGTTTTATGACTGTCACTAAAAACCAACATGCGGGAACGCGGGTCGATTTTTTGCCGGTCTAATAAGACAGTTTCAAACAAGACCGTTTGCTAGCGGCTTCGCTGTAATCGTACACGACAAGGTATGGTATGGTATGGTATGGTATGGTAGACCTCCTCGGCGCGCATGTCCATTGCTTTTGAAATGCTCATGGTGCCGCAGGGCTGGAGGACGAAGCTGTGAAAGCCTGCTGCCGGTAAGCGCTACTTTATGTGCAAACCTCCACCCTGCTATTCACTCTGGTGCGTGCGACACTATTTCTGTTTACCACGACACCGGCCACAGCCTACTCTTCTTCGAAAGATGAACGTGGGATTTTAAGCGTGCACACTTGATATGTGTGCGTGCGTGTGTACACGAAGGCGAGACAGGCACCGTAAACGAGTCTGCACATGAATTTGACTCGATATGGTAAGAAAAATCCCACCATATTCCTGCCCATCAGGAACTCGAACTAGGCAGCTCAGGATCCGAAGTCGGATGCCTTAACCACTAGACCAAATCCCCTGTCATCCTCAATCTACATGTAGTAAGCGATTGCAAGACAATAGAAACAAATGGCGCAAGGTTCACGCAGATGAAGCTAAGACAATGCAACACAGTGTTTATAGTCCGGCCGGCACAAAACCTCTCCCACTGTTCAGAACTTCAGATCCACTGTCTGCGCAAATCTGCCTAGCCCTAAATGGCACTGCACAAAAAGAACTTCCACAGACAAAAATACACAAACGCTAGTTATAAATCACTGTGGAACTCTCATTAAATACCACTATGCATTTGCTTTGAAGGGAAACAGACACAGACTTCGCAAATCTAACGAAAGATTGGCCAAACGGGAAGTCGTCTGCTAATGAGATCATGTCTGCAGCGGGACCAGGAGTCAGGTAGCTGTATCAGCATAGCGATACTGATAGGACTCTGGTGCTACTACGAGAAATGGCAGCTTCCGCTTGAAATTTTTCCTTGCTTTCTGTGGTATAGGCATATAAGTAAAGTGTTTGTTGCATTGTCAGGAGGCAGTTTGTCGTGCTCATCTGCCAGACGTTTGCTCCATTTCTATGTATTCTCTAAGTGGATATTGATGTTGAAAACTTAATTGTGACCAAACTTTTTATCTACCATGTATTTGAATCTGCAATAGCTGACGACCTCGGCGTAAGTGAAAATTTGAGAGAAAAATCGAGGTAAAAAAATCTAAAAATCGAAATGTGCCTAAAATATACCTTTCGAGCACCTCCAGTGACAATGATGTCAAATGTAATCTTGTTCGTACTGCTGTACAACGACCCACGGCATTCGATAATGGTGTGTGTGTGTGTGTGTGTGTGTGTGTGTGTGTGGAATCCCGGCTCAGGCCAAATATTTGTGCTGGCTTTTTCATGGTTGTCCCGTCTTTGATATCACTCGTATCTGGTGGAAAAGGACGTTAAACCCCGAAACACCCACCCCCACAAACCTGTGTGTGTGTGTGTGTGTGTGTGTGTGTGTGTGTGTGTTTACTCTCCTTGACCAGCTCTGAACCCAGGGGGATCCTCAATGGCGCAAGTGATGGCAGGCTGTCTTCAGAGTGAAATAGGCGTGTTTCTGAATCAGAGACATACAGAACATGTCTCTGTCTGAATGGACAGATCTATTATTACATTCAATCCTAGAGCACGGGTGTGTATGCTTTTGTAATCGTCTCTTATTCCACCACAAGGCAGGTACGTGATCGTCTGCACCGTGCAATAATACTTGCCTGTAGAGTGCAACACCTTGGCCTGTCAGTGCAACCCCCTTGCCGTTTACTCACATCCTGTTGGATCAGTGTACCACGTAAACAGTGCCATCAAAGCGCAACAATAATTGTCCGCTGGCAAAGATTTTGCCCAAACCAAAAGTGGTCGGATATTCAAGACTTCGTTTCAAATCGATTCATATGACACATAAGTCTTCGGTTTTCTAAAAAAAAAAAAAAAAAAAAAAATCGCCATTTTTGAAAATGGCGCTGGCTGTAAGCAGTCACATTTTCACGACCCGCCGAAAAGGGACTGCACTCTGGAGTCTAGAACGCGCCGACGAAGCAAATTCTTCTTAATTGTAACTAAGAAGCAATAAATCTATCTTATCTTATCTTATGCTACAGATTTGTGCGCGCGTCTTCGGCTCATAATGACGTCATGAAACGACAAAGAATGTTAGCCGTTGAACGTTTCTATCTTTCCCTAACGACCCAGTTTTACACATCTGACATCATTTTGATGTTGCACATCCCAGGTAGGAGCTTTAAAAAAAAAAAAAATCTGAACAACACACAGATTACGTGTAAATGCATCATGACATATCGCGTGACTCCTTTCTTGCAGTTGTGTTACTCTGACTACAGCAAGCAGTGACGCCGACAAAAACTAGTGTCTAACCAATTCAAAGTTGAAAGTGCTTCTCTGTGTCTCATACTTGAAGGCATAGAAGGGAATAGCCAGGAACAATGGAAGCACAATCTCGTGCATTTCCATTCAACGGTACATCAGATCCGTGGCCTGAGAGAAGTAAATACTTGTGGATCATAGCTGGACCCTTCATCTTGACTTTAGGAATCGTTGGCAATTCCCTGACACTGATAATCTTGCACAAGCTGCGTGTCAACTCGGCGTCTCACGTGTTTTTTAAAACACTGACCGCCACTGACCTCCTCATAATGATCACCATGTGCTTGGGCAAATGGACAAAATATACGTTTGATTTTAGATATCAGGACCAGAACAAGGCTCTGTGCGTGTTAATGTTGTGGTCGGCAGCAGCGTTGGGGTGGCAGTCAGCCTTCATGCGTGTGATCCTGACTGTCTATCGAGTGATTGTTATTTTTCGGCTCGAACGCGTGCATGCAACGTGCAGAATCAAAGTCGCCTACATCATAGTCGCCAGTGTTGTCATTATTTGCTTCGGCTTCAATTCCTACATTCCTTTCGTTATACGAGATTTCAGGCAAAAGAGGAAGTGCGCTTGGAGTGAAAGTTTTAGAGAAACTGCCCAATTACCAATGGATTCCTTCAATACCGCAATCGGCATTAATGTGCCTTCAGTCATCATGGTCATCAGTAACTACTTTCTCATCCGGAAAGTGATGGAATTAAAACGGCTGGCCCACCAAGTCAGCACCGCTCAAAGGACTCAAATGAGGATTTCCCGGATGACTTACACCACCATAGCAGCGTCTATTGCCTTTGTTGTGCTCATGCTTCCAACGCAAGTGGCTCTGATATATGCAAGAGTAATCGGCCGACCCGGCCGGGTGTGGTCAGACAAGCAGTTTGTCTTCTGGTGGGACGTTGCCAGAGTTCTGAAGTGTGTGACCCACGCCATCAACTTTATCTTGTATATCTGGGCAGGGGTGGAGTTCAGGAAGCAGGCTAGACATATGATTGGACGAAACGTTAGTGTCTTTCCACTATCCACATCAATAGCTGGCCGTCAGACTGCAATCATGCATCCAAGCGTTCCTCCAGGTACATCGTGACACTTCTAAAGTAGCAACATATGACTTGTTTCATCTTTTCGGGGACAACTAATACAGTCATGTAGGTTGAGGGTGTTCAGGTCGGGTGGGTGTGTTTGTGTGTGTGAGAGAGAGAGAGAGAGTCAAGAAAACTTTATTTTTCAACGGTAGAGGTAATTAACGTAAAACAGCCAATTTTCATACCTACCGTTTCTAATTCTAGTAGTATTTATTGTAGTAATGTCTATCTAAATCACACACACACACACACACACACACACACACACACACACACAACTGTCCAATGTACAGCAACAGGAACAAAACAGAAATAGCAATGAATCCATAGTTAAAAGAAACTACGTGCACTAATAAAGAACATTTAAAAAGCGTGAATAACATACCAATTATGTCAATACATGTAGGAATGGGCGAGAATAAACGTGGGACGATTAAAACATCGTGTGACATAAGATTTTTGAAGAAGAGCTGTTTGAAAGTTGGGACAGAGCAAGCGTGTTGAACATGCGCTGGAGGACTATTCCATAATGCCGCCCCTGAAAATGAAAGACTACATTTGAAAATGTCAATTCGCGGCTTTGGGATTGTACACAGGCTGATTGAACAGCCATACCGGGAAGCTGAGCGGTGGCAACAGTCGGATAAATAGCTAAGAGCCCTTTTGGTCCAAAGCTTATACATGAACATTCCTTTGTTGTATAGCAGGTGTTTTGACAGGGGAAGAAGCTGCAGCTGGTTCAGCTTCTCATCAGCTGTAAGATGAGGGTACGGCAAAAGTAGCTTTGCTCCACGTCTATGAAGGGAGTTAAGCCCCTTTAAGTGAATGTGACTGCAACCATCCCATACCGTTGACGCATAGTCCTAATGAGACCGTGTGCGCGCGTTTAAATGCATTTTACGACTGTCCAAGTCAAGAAAATGCCGTAGTTTGGAGAGGGCGAATAGCTGTCTGGATAGCGTTTTGCCTACGGTGTTAGTGTGGGCTTTCCAACTAAGCTGATTATCAATTGTGATGCCGAGAAGACGATGTTCGGACACCTGCTCTATAGGCGCGTTGTTAAGAACCAAACTGAGTGACAAAGGGCTGAGTTGGTGCCTTTGACGGGTAGCTATTACCATGGACTTAGTTTTTACGGGGTGTATGGACATTGAATTAATACAGCACTAGTCCGACACGCCGCTTAGGCCTTCCTGAAGTCGACTACGAACAACAGTGATATCTTTGTCAGCGGAGTGGAGCGATGTATCGTCCGCAAACATGTCACACTCAATATTATTGCTAGTCAGATGCAGAGGTAAATCATTAATAAGAATGTTAAATAGTAGAGGGCTAACGATGGATCCCTGGGGTACGCCGAGAGATATGTTTCTGACATTAGAGAATGACCCATTTACAACTACTTTCTGCTGCCTTTTTTCAAGATATGACTGAAAGAAAGAGACAGTGGGTTCACTACATAAATAACTTTGAAGTTTCTTGATCAAGATGGTATGATTAACGAGATCAAACGCTTTTCTTAAATCAGGAAAGATGGTCCCTGTTGTCTGTGCATTGTTCATGTTGGATAACCAAGTGTCTGTGAGCCGAGTGAGAGAGGTGTGGCAGGAGTGCAGGGGACGAAACCCTGGCTGAAAACGGTGGATAAGCTGCCTGCTTTCTAGGTAGGCTTGTAAGTGTGTGTGTACGTGTCGCTTCAATGGCTTTGAGAAAACCGATAAAAGGGAAATTGGTCGGTAGTTATTTGGGTCTGCCATCTCTCTTGATGCAGGAAGCGGAATCACTTTTGTATTTTTTTAACTGTGAGGGAAACACGTTTTGCTGGATAGAGAGATTATAAATATAAGTAAGAGAGTTAACAATATATGGTAATGACAGTTTTAAGATATGGGGACTGATGTCATCTGGTCCACTTGATTTTTTGTTTTGCATGCTACTAATTAATTTCCCTACTTCATGGACCGCTATGGAAGATATACGAAAGGGTGTTCAGGCTGTTACAGAAGTCGCAGGCACAGGCTGTTCGTCTGTTACAGACGTCGACTAGGACATCTGGACAGATATATTCACGTGTTTTCTGCGACTTTGCTAAAGATTCAGCCAAGGAGATAAAGTGGTTATTATATATATGGGATTGCCTATGGCCCCTCTCTCTTCCTCAAAACTTCAAATTTTATGGGCAGCCTCTACATTGCATGTCTTGAGATTGGTTGTTTTTCTTGTCTACCCCTGGGTGCTTCAATGGGTGAATAGTCCAAAGGGTGTTCACGTGCTGTTCCAGATGTAATAGCAGCAGGCAGTAACAGGGTTCCAATAAACCTGAACACAGAAAATATAAATTGATGACACTTTTCCAAAATAGGGGTGACCCTTTTGCAAAACACAAAAGAAAAGAAGAAATAGTTTAGGCAAGGCCTTTAGGAGTCATGTGTGACCTTGACCTTTGCTATAGGTCACTCAAGAAGCCATTCTTACAATGCAGATCAGGCAGAAAGTTTGATTTCTAACAATTTCAACATGCTCCTGTGACCTTCATCCTGAAGCCAAGGTCATCCAAACTGTACACATTACAGTTATTTATACCAACTTCATTTGTGCTAAGTTTGTGTTGCCTGATGTCTTTGTTGCTGAGAAACAGAGAAAACGTTTAAAATTCTCACCATGATTCTGTGACACTGACCTCTATCAGTCTATGGGAGGTCATTTCAAGTGATGTGTACCAGCTATCATTGTGCTAAATTGGATGTTTCTACTATGTAATATACTTCCTGAAAAAATCAATGATAAAGTTTACCACAGACAGACGGACAGACGACAGAGGGTTATTACAAAGACTCATTTTGTTACACATGGGTAAAAAATTGACAGGGGTGGGAGAGGGGTCAGTGCTTCTGCATAAAAGCCAACAACCGGGAGGGAGGGGGATACATTGTACACAAGAAGCGACACCAGTGACATGCAGTTTTTAGTTTAATCCTCTTTATTCCCTGGGGAACATAGGGCTGCAACCACACTCCGCCAGCGCACTCGGTTCTGGGACGCCCTCTTTAGTTCGGCCCACGTCGTTCCGGCGGCCTTGGCTTCAGCGTCCGTACTCCTCCGCCGGGTCTGCTTCGGTCGGCCCACTTTGCGCTTTCCCTGGGGGTTCCAATCAAGGGACTGCCTGGTGACATTTGATGTTGACTTTCGCAGAGTGTGTCCGATCCATCCCCATTTCCTTTTCTTGATCTCCTGCTCGATGGGGACCTGTCTTGTTCCCTCCCAGAGGTCTTGGTTGGTGATCACCAGTGGGTATCTGATGTTGAGAATGTTGCGGAGGCATCTGTTGATGAAGGTTTGCAGCTTGTGGGAGCTTGTCTTGGTGGTGCGCCATGTCTCCGAGCCATAGAGTAGGACCGACTTCACATTTGAGTTGAAGATCCGGATCTTGTTTCGCAGGGATAGGGCTGTGGATCTCCAGATGGGGCGCACAGTGCGAAAGGCATGTCTGGCTTTGTTGGTGCGGCTCTTGATGTCCTCGTCCGTTCCTCCATCCTTGCAACGCTGCCGAGGTAGATGAACTTGTCCACCTCTTTGATGTCTTCCTGGTGCAGCTGGATGGGGTCGTGCTGTTTGTGGTTGACTCTCATGACTTCGGTCTTGCTGATGTTGATCTTGAGGCCGGTCTTCTCAGCTTCTCCTGCGCATCTTGTTGTTTGTGGGAGAGGAGGGCGATATCGTCCGCGAAATCCAGGTCCTCGAGCTGTTTGCTGAAGGTCCACTGGATCCCTGTCCTCTTGCCGTCGGTGGCTTGCCTCATGACCCAGTCGACCACCATCAGGAAGATTGTGGGTGAGAGGATGCAGCCTTGACGAACGCCGGTCCGTACTGTGAATGGTTCTGTCAGTTTCCCGTCGTGGATTACCTGGCAGGTGGCATGTTCGGTGGAAAACCGTAGTGAGACATCAGCTTCCAGATGACCTCCCTGTCAACACTGTCGAACGCCTTCTGGAAGTCAACGAAGGTGCTGTACATGGGGGTCTGCCACTCCAGGGACTGCTCGATGATGATCCTCATCGTGGCTATGTGATCAGTGCAGGATCGGTCGTTGCAGAATCCTGCCTGTTCCTCCCGGAGTGTCTTGTCCAGCGCGGTCTTCAGCCTCTCCAGGATGATCCTGGTGAGAACCTTCCCTGGTATGGACAGGAGCATGATGCCTCGCCAGTTGCTACAGGATGAGAGGTCCCCTTTCTTTGGCAGCTTTACCAGGTGTCCCTTCTTCCAGTCTTGTGGCACGCTCTCGCTCTCCCAGATCTTCCTCAGGAGCGGGTGCAGCATGTCGGTGGAGGTCTGGATGTCGGCCTTGAGGGCTTCTGGTGGTATGCCGTCGGGGCCTGCTGCTTTGCCAGACTTGAGGGACTTGATGGCTTTGATGATCTCTGTCTTGGTAGGGGGGTTGGTGCTGATGTCGAGTAGCTGGGCTGCCGGTGGTATGTCTGGTGGGACTGGTGGTGGAGGCCTGTTGAGCGTTTCCTTAAAGTGTTCAGCCCACCTTGTCCTTTGGTCTTCCTCTTTGGTGATGATTTGTCCGTTCTTGTCTTTGACTGGTCTGGTGGGGTTGTTATTTTTCCCAGAGAGTGTCCTTGTTATTTCGTAGAGCCGTTTCATGTTCCGTTGTCCTGCTGCTGTTTCTGCTTCTTCTGTGAGGTCGTTGATGAAGTTCCTCTTGTCGTTCCTTGCGCTCCTCTTGACCTGCCGGTTGACGTCCCAGTATTGAGCCTGCAGGTCGCGCTTGTGGTCTTGGTCGTCAGTGTGGTTGATCAGGTCTTTCAGGCGTTTCCTCTCTGTGATGAGGTCCCAGGTGTCAGATGTAAGCCACTCTTTGTGTTGTCTTGTCTTCTTTCCCAGCACTTCCCTGCATGTTGCTGTCCAGGTTTCTCGCAGGGCATGCCAGTGCTCCTCGATTGTCTCTTCAGGTAGTGTGTCGAGAGCGCTGAATCTGTTCCTCAGCTCACATCTGAAGGCGTTGGTCTTGACGCTCTCCTTCAGACTGTGCACGTTGTACTTGTGGGATGGTCTGTCCGCCTGGTCTCTGTAGGCCTTCAGCTTGATCTTGATCGCTGCAATGACGAGGTGATGGTCTGAGGCTGCATCAGCTCCCCGCTTTGCTCGGACGTCCAGCAAGCTTCTTCGCCACTTCCTGCCGATGGTGATGTGGTCGATCTGGTTTACAGTTCTTCCGTCCGGTGATGTCCAGGTGGTTTTGTGGATGGTCTTGTGGGGGAAGATGGTGCCTCCGATGACCAGGTCGTTGGTGGTGCAGAATTCTGTGAAGAGCTCTCCGTTCTCGTTCTGTGTCCCTGTTCCGTGTTTGCCCATGATGAGTTCTCTGTCTGTGCCCACTTTGGCGTTGAGGTCTCCCATGAGGATCTCCAGGTCTCTTCTCGGTGCTTTGTCGAGGACGGCTTGGAGCTGTTCGTAGAAGTTCTCCTTTTCTTCCTCGTCCGCCACGTTGGTGGGGGCGTAGCACTGGAGGATGGTGACTTTCCTGCCCTTAGAGTTGAATCTGGCGCTCAGGATCCTTGGTGACACTGGTTCCCAGGACAGTAGTGCTTGTGTTGCTTCAGGTGTCATCAGCAACGCTACTCCGTGCATGTGTGGCTGGCCGTCTTCGTGTCCGGAGTAGAGGATGGTGTCTCCGGAGGTGAGTCGTGTGCGTCCTGTTCCTGTCCATCTTGTCTCGCATAGGCCGAGCAGCTTCAGATTGTATCTATGCATTTCTTGACTCACTTGTGCTGTCTTTCCTGTTTCATATAGGGTTCGGATGTTCCAGGTCCCTATCCTGGCTTTGGTCTTGGCCGTCAGAAGAGTAGTCGGCGCACTGGCTTCCCGAGGGCTTTCACCAGCTCGCGTCATGGGCTCTACTAGAGAGGACTCTTCCTGGACCAAGTTGCGTTGTAGATCTGTGGTTGTAGTTTCTGTAACGTGTTCTTTTTTAAAGAGTTGGGTTGTTAGCCCTACTCAAACCCCCAACCTGGAGGACCAGAGAGTGCGCTTCGTCTGGCCTCTACCCTTCGACCTGTCCAGCATTGGTGGCCCTACCAAAAGACGAATCTCCCGCCGGCATAGCTCTCGGGGTCATGGAGACACGCAAGCCCCATCTCCAACGGCAAGGATGCACTCATCGATGGGGGTGACATGCAGTACTTTGTGCAAACTGTTAACAGCGTTGCTGATCAATCACAATTTACAGTTCACGTAGTTTTCTACTTGTCTATCTGATGTACGGCAGCTCTTTCTCTATCGACGGAGCTCAGTCTTGGCATTCTGGTCATGCGGAAGTGACTGCTTTGCCAGGACGTAACAGCCTGGGTTTTTATTCCTAGTGATATGTGAATACTGTTCAGCCCAACAGATCGACATGACTGTTTGCATTCGACTTGCATGTGCAAAAACGCGGTTCCGCGTTCACGGTGCCGCTGTGAGCTCATTTTTAGTGGCACTGACCTGATTTTCACGTGCTGCACGCTAGATCCAATGCTGACTCATGACCGCACAGAATAAATGGTCACAGCACACATACAGTGCCTTCAATTTTATTCACCCCTACCTACCCCTCCATTTGCGTTTCTTTTGTGGCTCAGTATATTTGTAGTACATGTATGGGCGGTGGGGCGGTCGGTGGTCTAGTGGTTAAGAGACCTGTCACCAATGCGAGAGGTCATGGGTTCGAGTCCCACTCGGGGCAAAGAATTTTTCCTTCTCGTATGTGGCACCGTTCATTCGGGCCGATCGTCGGGGGTTCTCTCCGGGTACTCCGGCTTCCTCCCCCTCTGCTTTGGAAATGTTCAGCCCACCAAATTTGAAAAAATAAATACAATTCTAAATTCCGAAATTTAAATAGCTGAGCTGACCCTTCGCACCACGTGATTGTAATGTGTTTATGTCCAGTGTGTGAGAGAATGTGTGTGATTCACGTGAGCGTGCGTGTTGGGTTCAGTTCGCGGCGCTTTGAGCCGATTCATGAAATTGGGTAAAGCGCCTATATAACTCATTATTATTATGTACACCGATTAAAGTGACCTTCCCCCCAGCAGCTACATTTTATGCATGACTCAAACGATTCAAGAAGTTACTGTTCAATCGGAGATCTATCTAGATCACGAATCCGCTGCAATTCTCTGCGCCGATAGCACACGGCCAAATCAGTAAACAGCATACATGTCGATGAGCCGCCAGCTTAAACTGAACTTTTTGAGAACGACTTTTGATAAGTGTTGGTTAAAACTGTCCGAAATTTGAGTAAGGAGTGCTTGCTAGGTACAGGCTACTGTTGGTCTGTACTTGTACAACGAATTTATGAAGTTGGAAACACCAATATGCCGAGTCAAAATGTTTCGTCGTCGATGGTGTTGACATCGGGAGGGAGTTCTCCCCCGAGGAGTAGTAATACATGTACTTGCTAATCGATGACGATTTTTTATATTTTTGTTTTGCCAGAAAGGCTGTATCTCTGTTCTTTCTGTCTGAAAGAACCTTTTTTTCAGGGAACCATGCCTGATTGTCATGTGATGTCGTGCTCTGTGTCACATGATTTCTCAAGTAACAGTACAATACGGACAATTACTACACAGGAGAGATCAAAGAAAAAGAAGCCGCTATGGATGATAAAGAAAAATATCATTCAAGGCATGTTCATGTACTGACATTCCAATGTGCACTCGCAAATACTTTGCAGAGATTTTTCTGTGATCTAGGGGAAATGAAATTTCTCCCCCAAAAGTGAGCAAAATCACTGTGCACCGGCCGTGACGTATGCGTTCCAAATGTTTCAAATGACGCACTTTCTGATTGATGACGTAACTGGAGTGTGTTTTTGTGAACTCGTAAACCACTGAGTGGGTTATGGAAAGTCATAACTCACAATTTCGCTCTCTGTTTTATTACTATTTTCGGACGTAAAACACTCAGAAAGTTTGCACTGGCGAGCGGTGTAATTTTTCTCCCGACAGAATTGACACTGATGTTGACCCAGTTTTACAAATCTGACGTCATCTTGATGTTGTACATCCCATTTAGGAACTTTTCAAAGAAAAAAAAAGTATTTCTGAAGAACGCACAGATTACGTGTAAATGCATAAATGACATAAACACATCGCGTGACTCCTTTCTTGCAGTTGTGTTACTCTGACTACAGCAAGCAGTGACGCCGACAAAAACTAGTGTCTAACCAATTCAAAGTTGAAAGTGCTTCTCTGTGTCTCATACTTGAAGGCATAGAAGGGAATAGCCAGGAACAATGGAAGCACAATCTCGTGCATTTCCATTCAACGGTACATCAGATCCGTGGCCTGAGAGAAGTAAATACTTGTGGATCATAGCTGGACCCTTCATCTTGACTTTAGGAATCGTTGGCAATTCCCTGACACTGATAATCTTGCACAAGCTGCGTGTCAACTCGGCGTCTCACGTGTTTTTTAAAACACTGACCGCCACTGACCTCCTCATAATGATCACCTTGTGCTTGGGCCAATGGACTAGGTATACGTTTGATTTTAAATATCAGGAGCAGAACAAGGCTCTGTGCGTGCTTTTCTTGTGGTCGACAGAAGCGTTGGGGTGGCAGTCAGCCTTCATGCTTGTGATCCTGACTGTCTATCGAGTGATTGTTATTTTTCGGCTCGAACGCGTGCATGCAACGTGCAGAATCAAAGTCGCCTACATCATAGTCGCCAGTGTTGTCATTATTTGCTTCGGCTTCAATTCCTACATTCCTTTCGTTATACGAGATTTCAGGCGAAAGAGGAAGTGCGCTTGGAGTGAAAGTTTTAGAGAAACTGCCCAATTACCAATGGATTCCTTCAATACCGCAATCAGCATTAATGTGCCTTCAGTCATCATGGTCATCAGTAACTACTTTCTCATCCGGAAAGTGATGGAATTAAAACGGCTGGCCCACCAAGTCAGCGCCGCTCAAAGGACTCAAATGAGGATTTCCCGGATGACTTACACCACCATAGCAGCGTCTATTGCCTTTGTTGTGCTCATGCTTCCAACGCAAGTGGCTCTGATATATGCAAGAGTAATCGGCCGACCCGGCCGGGTGTGGTCAGACAAGCAGTTTGTCTTCTGGTGGGACGTTGCCAGAGTTCTTAAGTGTTTGAACCACGCCATCAACTTTATCTTGTATATCTGGGCAGGGGTGGAGTTCAGGAAGCAGGCTAGACATATGATTGGACGAAACGTTAATGTCTTTCCACTATCCACATCAATAGCTGGCCGGTAGACTGCAATCATGCATCCAAGCGTGCCTCCAGGTACATCATGACACTTCTAAAGTAGCAACATATGACTTGTTTCAACTTTTCGGGGACAACTAATACAGTCATGTAGGTTGAGGGTGTTCAGTTCGGGTGTGTGTGTGTGAGAGAGAGAGACTCAAGACTCAAATGTTTTATTGTTTTAGGCCAGTGGCCCACAAGAAGAGTGTGAACAGTGACACTGATAGCATGAACATTCAGATTCTATGTAACAGACATGAAACTGCATTACTACTGGACTATGACTATGATACAATATGACAGGAATCAACACAATTAACCAAGTGCAACTTCTCTCCTTTTGAGCGCTTTGTATATGTACACAGCCACATTTTTTACAATCGTTTCATTTCTACACGCAAGCAACAATGACACTCTAAACAGTGACGGGGTGCTATAATACTTGGCTGGGATTAAAAGATTTCTTAGATCGTCATACGCTGGACAAACCAACAGAAAATGCTTTTCGTCTTCATTTGCCATGTGACAGTAGTACCAGTAGGATATGAATACCTGTTCTTGTGAGTAGCAATCGCTGAGACACCCAGTCTGAATTTGGTAAGAATACATTTTACATGCCTGCTAAACGTGTAAGATACATATGGTTCCAGTTCACAGACAGTCTTAAATGTTCTATACACAGAATAAGGCTCTTTGCTACAAATACGATCATGCCAGTCCTGTAGCTTACAGTCTATCAACCGTTGTTTAACATCTCGCAAAAATATATCCACATGCTCAACTCCTTGACTATCTCAGACATGACCAAAACCATAAATCGATAAAAAGTTGCGAACATCAGACGCCCTTTAAGTCTAAATTGAACAGCATAATATATGCTTTGTATGGCAAACGGGTTGGCTCCATTCTTGTCAATTTTAACCAATATTTAATGCTACGCAGACAACATGCAATATTCAAGGGATACCTGCCAGTTTCACCATATACCATATCATTTGGTGTGCGCTGATCTACTCTTAAGTATCTTTTCAAAGCGAAGGTATGTATTTTTTCAACAGCTGAATTTTCATTCCTAATACCCCATACCTCTGATGCGTAAGTGAGAATGGGTACCACCTGGGCATCAAATAATCTAATGAAGGTGTCAAAAGAATGGCAGTCGAGTCTGTTCAAGGTACTTAAAATGCCAACACATGCTTTTTTCGCTCGAGTAGTCAAATCATCCAAGGCGTTGCTGAAATACAGTTTTGTAGAAAAATATACACCCAAATACTTGTATGTATTGACAACTGTCCGACTTTCCATAGAACCATTTTTCTCTAGACGCCAAATACCCACCCTTCCTAAACACAATCACATTGCTTTTATTCATATTAACTTTCAATTCAAGACGCTGTGCAGACGCATACAATGTATTTATCTGATGTTGAAGACCAACTGGGGTTTCCGAGATGAGCGCAATTGTAACACGGTGTGTGTGTGTGTGTGTGTGTGTGTGTGTGTGTGTGTAACACGGTGTGTGTGTAACACGGTGTGTGTGTGTGTGTGTGGTGTTGGGTAGCAGTGGGACGGGGAGGCACAAAGCGAGACACGTGCGACTTATGCCCATAGTGAGCAATGTTCAACAAGACTCAGGTTGCGAGAGTTCGGCCGGGGGACCGGCAGTCGTGCTTGTGAAGTCAACAAAAGCCTGTTGTGTTTTTACTGTGCGCTCTTTCCCCTCTGCAGACACAAGCGTTACATTTGGGGGCTCGTCCTACAACGAACCATGGAGACCAGGAGTTTGGAAGCAGTAAGGCGAGTTTGCGGCACGTCGGCACAGACTCAGGTGGCGGTGGCCATGATGCTTGGGGAAGACGTGAAGCCGGATGCCAGTCAGCAAGAAATGACAACGGTCATCATCAAAAAACTGAAGGCGCTGGAGGGTGACGACAGTGAGGAAAGACACTTACAAATCATCGAGAAGCTGACGGAACAAAACCAACCAATATCGCAGGTGCAAGTGGGTGTTGTTCCAGGACTGCGCAAGGAATTGAGAATTGAAGGCGTGCTCGACGGAAAGAACACGGGGCTGAGTTTCGTTAGCCTAATGCGACAGATCGAGGGCGCTCAAAAACGGGGTTATCCGGAACGAGAAATCATCGATGCTGTAATAGCAGCCATACCTACTGGAGATCACTTAAGACGTTTTCTGGAAGTGTCCAACTTTGATATTGAGGCAATGAAAGAAATCCTCAGGCAGCACCTACGGCAGCCATCAGCAACCGAACTGTTTGCACAGCTGAGTCAGTCGGTGCAGCTACCGGACGAGAGCGCATCTGATTTTGTTCTACGGCTACTAGACCTACGGGAACGAACCAAGTTGTCCTCCGCTGCCAAAGACAACGGACTTGTTTATCCGCCCGAGCTCGTGGACCAGATGTTTAACCAAGCCCTGGCCGCGGGTTTCAGAGACGTGGAAATTCGCATCAAGGTTCAAGAGCTGGTCGCGAGACACTACAGCGACGTGGAACTTATTGCGCGGGTAAACGCTGTCGAATCGCAGACGCGCGACAGAGCAGAAAAGTCCGCACATTGCAACCAAGTGACACTCGGAGAGGTCGACGCGACGTCATCAGCGGTTGCAAAAATGACGTCCGTCATGGAACAGCTGGTCGCCCGTATCGAAGTCCTGGAGCGGCAGGAAACTCGACAACAGGATCAGCAGAGACGGAATCGCTTCAAGTGCCGGAAGTGTATCCAAAACAAGGTGGCGAGATGTGGACACTGCTGGCGCTGCGGTTCAGGATCCCATTTCGAACGAAACTGCGGGAAGCAGAGCAAGAACCAGGGAAACGGGCAAGTGTCTCGCTAGAGGGGGCAGCAGAGACACATCAGCAGTCAGACCCCCAGTCACATTTGCTGGTCAGTTTGGTCACAATATGCAGCTTGCAAGAGGAAGCGAGCAGCAGCGGCAACATTGCAAGTCTTGTGGGCGACAAGTGCACAGTAAAGGGAACTCTGAACGGTCGAACGTGCCAGTTGCTGTGGGACACTGGGGCCCAGGTCTGTCTGGTGTCGGCAAGCTGGATGAGGACTCACCTGAAGGACGTGCAGATCCGGAGCATGCAGGAGTGGGGAGACGACGCAAGAGGCCTGCGGGTATCCTCAGCTAACGGTTCTGCGATTGACTTCAGAGGCTGGTGCGCGCTGCGGGTGGGCATCAACGACGTGGAGGTGGTAGCTCCTTTCTTGGTGACCAGTATGGACAGCGTGACCAGTATGGACAGTGTCCAGACGCCTATCCTCGGCTTCAACGCTATCTGCAGATTGGTGGAAGATGGGAATTGGGACAGAATCAGACACGCGTTCCCACCTAAGACACGCAAGCGCCAGGCCGAGGTGCTTCAGATCGTCACCACCGGAAAACAGGAGGCATCGACGCGTATGGAACAGTGGGATCCGGCGGTGGACCTCGACGACGCTCCAATATCGGAGGTGCAGAAACAGCGCGTGCGGCAAGTCCTGAGAGAGGAATGTGAGGCGTTTTCACGCGACGAGGACGACATTGGTACAGTGGAGGAACTGCAGATGAACATTTCCCTGAAGGACCACTCGCCGGTTCGGCGGTCCTACGTATCGATACCGCCTCCATTATACGAAGAAGTGAAGGCGTATATTGGCGACCTTCTTCGGCGGAAGTGGATTCGACCTTCAAAAAGCTCGTATAGTAGCCCAATGGTGTGCATACGGAAGAAGGATGGGGCACTCAGACTCTGTATTGACTACCGTCAACTTAACAACAAAACATGGAAAGACTCGCACCCTATCCCTCGCATCCAGGACACGCTCAACACCCTGGGAGGGAGGGAAGAAATGGTTTTCCACCTTGGACCAGGGAAAAGCATACCACCAGGGCTTCATGACAGAGGAGTCGCGTCACCTGACGGCATTCGTGACGCCGTGGGGACTGTGCGAGTGGGTCCGCATCCCCTTCGGTCTCACAGGAGCACCAGCTGCCTACCAACGGTTCATGGAGGAAACCCTACGGGAAGTGCGAGACCGCTGTTGCCTCCCGTATATGGACGACAGCCTGGTGTACAGCAGAACGTTCGAAGACCACCTGAGTCACCTGCGGCATGTGCTGCGTCTCCTGAAGAAGAAGGGCATCAAGTTGAAGCCATCCAATTACAAACTGTTTAGGCACGAGGTCAAGTTCCTCGGCCACATCGTTTCGGCGAAGGGCTACAGGATCGACTATGCTGACATACAGGCCATGCAGTCTCTCAGGGAACAAAGACCCAAAAACATCGGCGAAGTCAGGCGTCTGTTGGGATTCCTGGGCTTCTTCAGGAAGTATATCCCTAATTTCTCCGGATGAGCCAAGAAGTTGTTCTTACTTCTGGAGATCAAGAACATGAAGGCAATCAGAAAGAAGAACGGACAGCCGTCATCTGGAACGCCGGTAGCGTGGACTGACGAACACTCCGCGGTTGTTGAAGACCTAGTGGACACCCTTACCAGAGAACCCGTCATGGCCTACCCGGATTTTACACAAGACTTTGAGCTGCATGTTGACGCGTCGCAAGAAGGTCTTGGTGCCGTATTGTATCAGAAACAGGACAATGGGCCGTCATCGGGTATGGTTCTCGGACACTGACTCCAGCAGAGAAGAACTATCATATCCACTCTGGTAAGCTGAAATTTCTCGCCCTCAAATGGGCAATAACAGAGAGGTTCAGAGACTACTTGTACCACGCCCCACACTTCACAGTATACAGCGACAACAACCCATTGACGTTCATCCTCACGACAGCGAAGCTTGACAGCGCCCGTCATCGGTGGGTGGCCGAGTTGGCGGACTTTAACTTTGACATTCGTTACAAGCCAGGTCGGCTGAACGGAGACGCTGACGGTCTGTCCAGAATGCCCCTAGACGAACGACAGCTAAAAGAACATACAGAAACGATCAGCGCGTCAGCTCTTGCAGCCGTCCTGGAGAACAGTATCTGCCAGCAGCAAGGAAGAGCGGCCTGGGTCGCTGTGCTATCGGACGACCCAGCTGTCATGAACATCACTGACACCACGCAGCCGGTGAAACCCATCCCCGTGCAGGAACTGCGGAGAGCGCAGCAGAGAGACTCAGACATAGGTCCAGTACTGAAAGCGAGGGTGAAGGGCAAACAGAAGCCAACAGCGGCGGCACAAAGTGCAGAAGCACGAGTTTTGCTTCGAGAGTGGGACAGATTGGAGGTCAATTCCAGTGGTCTACTGGTCAGGAAGATACAAAACACAGACACCAGCCAGCGAGAACAGCTCGTTCTACCAAAGATGTACACAGAAGAAGTCCTCCGTCGCCTGCACAATGACATGGGTCATTTTGGCGTGGACAGAACAATGGCTATGGCACGGGAGCGCTTTTTCTGGCAGTTCATGGCACGAGAGATTTCTCAATACATTACACAGCGTTGCTCTTGCGTCAAGGACAAGCCGCCAGCTCAGCATGATCGAGCACCACTGAAGAGCATCACCACGAGTGCGCCGTTCGAGTTGCTGTCCATCGACTTCCTGCACCTGGAGAAAAGCAGTGGCGGCCACGAATATGTCCTGGTTTTGATGGATCATTTTACACGATATGCCCAGGCGTACGCGACGAAGAATAAGACCGCCAAAACGGTAGCAGACAAGATCTTCAATGACTTCGTGCTGCGCTTTGGATTTCCCGCCAGAATCCATCATGATCAAGGGGGAGAGTTCGAGAACAGACTGATGCAGGAGATGCAGAGGTTGTGTGGAGTTGCGTCGTCAAGGACCACGCCCTACAGACCAGAAGGCAACGGTCAAGTGGAACGTTTTAACAGGACACTGTTGAACATGCTGAGGACACTTCCTGGAGACAAGAAGAGCAGGTGGCACTTAAGCCTTCCACAAATGGTGCACGCCTATAATTGCACACGGAACGACGCCACGGGCTACTCGCCTTTCTACTTGCTCTTTGGTCGTTCTCCTCGTCTACCGGTGGATATCCTCTTCGGTCTGGCAACCGCCGACAGCCTGCCCCCTAAGTCAACTTCCAAGTACGTGCAAGAGTTCAGGGAAAGTCTGCAGGAGGCGTACAGAAAGGCAGCGACGTCGGCAGAAAGAGAAGCGGGTCATCACAGAGAGCAGTTCAACAAGACGGCGAGAGCCGTGAGCATTAGGCCGGGAGACAGGGTCCTGGTCAGGAACATGTCGGAGAGAGGCGGGCCCGGTAAACTACGGTCGTACTGGGAAGATGCTGTCCACGTGGTTCTCAGGCGTGTCGGGAACGACTCCCCGGTGTACGAGGTACGACAGGAGAACAACAAGAGTCGCAAGACGAGGGTCCTGCACAGGAATATGCTTCGACAGATCGACTCTCTGCCTCCGCAGCCTCATCAGGGGACAAACAGAGACCACGTCAGACAAACAGAGCCTAGAGACGTCGGAGAACCTAGCCCGGTACGAACAGATGATAAACCAGGTATGTCGGGGTATACTCTGGATCCGACTGCTCCGCCATTCATCCCGGCTGATTGGACTGGGAATGCTGCGGGAACAGGAGGGGCTCCCAGGGCCCAGTCTACGTCCTCGGTTCCGGCAGACCCAACTTTGGTAATCGACCCCAGTCTTGATCCCGACTCCGACCCTACCCTACCAGCCGAAAATACTGCTCCAGCCCGGGATCCACAACAACTTGACCCTGCGGAGGACTTTCCGACGTCTCCGGGCCCATCAGTGGACGATTGCTTAGGCGTGAGCGCGGATAGTGAGCACGACGCCTCACACAGACAGTCAGATGTCAGGGCCAACGATGAACATGATTCCTCAGACGGACACTCAGAGGTGAGTGATGATGGTGGATCTCCGGTCATTCGACTCAGACGTCCGGACAGAGCGAGGCAGCCTCCGACGAGACTGTGTTACGACGTGCTAGGCCAACCAAGCGTGAACGTTCTAGATGCGGCATGGACGGTTGGGTGTGACACAGAGACTGTTCCTGCAAGAGAAGTGACTATTGGGGAGAGACTAACAGCAGCTCGCATCATGATGCCGTCCTACCCGTGGTGCAGCGTGATGCCGTTCTACCCAGTTCTCTTTGGACCATGGTTAGCATATTGGTCGTTGTATTTTTACCGGGGCCTGTGTTTTAAGAAGGGGAGGGTGTAACACGGTGTGTGTGTGTGTGTGGGTGAGTGTGTCGTGTTGGGGAGCAGTGGGACGGGTAGACACAAAGCGAAACACGTGCGACTTATGCCCATAGTGAGCAATGTTCAACAAGACTCAGGTTGCGAGAGTTCGGCCGGGGGACCGGCAGTCGTGCGTGTGAAGTCAACAAAGCCTGTTGTGTTTTACTGTGCGCTCTTTCCCCTCTGCAGACACAAGCGTTACACAATATCATCAGCAAATAGGAGAATAAACAATTCTATCAGTTCAGGGCCGCGTTTCTTAAGGCGAGCGTTCCGAAACGTTCCGGGGCGCTTTGCTATGAAACCGTTTGCAAGCAACTTGCCCGCGGCGTGCGAAAAAAGCGCTCGCGTGCGCAGTCTCAAGCAAGTTCGCCGCGAACAAAAGGTCACGTGGTCAGTTTCTATGTAAACAAAGATGGCGGCGCCCACCGAAGGCCTCGTTGAAGTGGAACTAAGAAATGGCTTAAAATGAATTTGCGGGTGGATGGAGACCTTCTGTCCCAACTTGTAATTGTGCAGAATAGTATATGAAAATAATTTGAGCTAATTGCACCGGGCCGTGGTCGCCAGTCATTCAGGGATATGTTGTGCGTGTTTGTGGGGAAGGAGTGGTCAAAGTGAGTACGTAAGGGTGCCTTACGTCTCCGTTTTGCATCGAGCAGAACATGCATACTAGCGGTATATCATGCTCCAAGCCAGTAATTATTGCTCCTTGTCACGGATGCGTGACTTAGGGTAAATCATGTGCTGTTATGATTTCCGTATGACGGGTTGGTATGATTTCCGTATGCATCGTAACTATGTTCTGTGTGGCATACGTGCCTTGTTTTCTGCACGGGCCACGCATGTATCCCTTGGTGAAGGTTTTACACGGGACATTTGTGTATAATATGCTGACCTGTCCGTTTCCCTTGTTTAAGTCGATACAGGTAACCCGTTTTACACGTGATGCAGGTGTATCCTGTGCGATACTCACCCTATTCGCCCTAACAGTATAAAAGCCATTGCTATTCACTTGCTATTCGCATTTGGCCCGGTAGTACCGACACGTCCGTTCAAGAGTCCGGCACTTCTTCTCGTCCGCTGTCTTTACGGTCTACCGTCATAACCCCTCGCATCTTGCATATGGAGGTAAATGGTTCATATCTGTTATTTCCCGTATTATGTTTCAGGTCAGCTATTTTCTCTTGTGTAGATATTACCAACGGTCAGGAAGTTAGTATGAAACTTGACTATTGTGGCCGAAGTGTTATGTCGGCTAAGTATGTTTGGTTATTAGCCGTTTTATCAGTGAGTTTAACACTGACCTGTCTGTATATTCTGCTGACTTGTCCGATGTGACAGCTGTAGGCGTCTACCTTTAGCGTTTAGTATGTGCAGTTTCCTTTAGCGTTCGTAACATAGGAGCGTTCGCTGGTTTGTGCCATGGGTTAATATTATCCCATAGACAGGCAGTGTGTGCTAGTTGAGCCCAAGGACTTACAATAGTGTATTGTTGCACAGGGGTTCTAGCCCGAGTGGCTGTTTTCGGGAGCCAGAAGCTGCCCTGTAGTCCCTTGTCCCGTGGAGGATTTCTTGGCCCTGCGACGACTGAAGGGGAGGGAGCTTGACTGCCCGTATGTGGGATTCAGCGTGGGTGCTGGTCCACTAGAGCATCAGCGGTTGCCGTGATGCTTTTGTAGAGCTGCCGAGCCAGCTCTATTTTCCGCCGCCTGTGGTGTTGTCTGCGGCTTGTGAACTGCACATCTGCACGTCTGCGCGCTTGGCCATCGTTGGAGGTACCATCCCGTGCACGTTAAAAAGCTCTGAGCGCTCTTAGATACAATTATTTGTATTTATATTTTAGGCATAGTATTTATTGCCTTGATTGATTACCTTGCCTGTTCTTGATTGGTATTGTAGCTGTACTGTGACGTGTTATGCAATGACTGTTCGTCTTGTCAATAATATTGTGGTGGTGTGAATCCCCGCACGTCTCAGTATCAGTTTCTGTTGTGCGACTGCGTGTGAGTGAGAGTAAAGAAAGAGCACGCACCTCTTACACCCATACATTACAGCACACACGGTCGTGACAGTGGTGACCCCTTCGGTCTCGTTACGGCTCCAGCAACGTTCGCCCGCATGATGAGACTACTCTCATTAGAGGACCACTCTGCCATGAACTTTTTTGATGACATCCTGATAGCCAGTTGTCGCTGGAACGATCACTTGTCTCATGTAGAAGGTGTCCTTGAGAAGTTGAGAGCTTTCGGCCTTACGGCTCGCCCTTCAAAACTCTTTGCTGGATTTCAAGAACTTGAGTTTCTTGGTCACATTGTGTCTGAAGGCATCCTTAAACCAGAGCCCGGCAAGGTACAGAAAATCCTTGACATTGCGAAACCAGTCTCGAAGAGACAGGTCCGCTCTCTGCTAGGTCTGATCGGGTATTACAGACGATACGTACCCAACTTTGCCACCCTCACCGCTCCTCTTTCTGACCTCACACGGGCTGACCGCCCGAGAAAGATCACATGGACAGCTGAATGTGATGACGCGCTTCGCGCCATTCAGCGCATCCTGGCTACTTTCCCAGTTCTCCTCATTCCAGACCTGTCCAAGGAATTCATTGTTAGAACAGATGCTAGCAATTCTGGTCTAGGTGCAGTTCTCTTGCAGGACAAGGACGGTCTGCTGCATCCCGTGGCATTCGTCAGTCGAAAACTTCTCGATCGGGAGACACGGTACAGCACAATTGAGCGCGAATGTCTCGCTATTGTGTGGTCGCTCGCCAAACTCTCGCGCTACCTCTGGGGTCGTGAGTTCGTACTGCAGACAGACCATAGGCCTTTGTCCTATCTCACTTCAGGCAAGTTCAAGAACTGTCGGATAACTCGCTGGGCCCTTGCTCTCCAGGAGTTCAGATTTCGCATTGAGCCTGTCCAGGGTAAGCTCAATGTATTTGCCGATTGCCTGTCGCGATCAGGATCGGATCAGCTGGTAGTGTAGACATTGGTTGTCTCACTGTTTCGACCCCCATGTTGAGAAACCTGTCGGTTTCTACTGGAGGAGGGGGGTGATGTCACGGATGCGTGACTTAGGGTAAATCATGTGCTGTTATGATTTCCGTATGACGGGTTGGTATGATTTCCGTATGCATCGTAACTATGTTCTGTGTGGCATACGTGCCTTGTTTTCTGCACGGGCCACGCATGTATCCCTTGGTGAAGGTTTTACACGGGACATTTGTGTATAATATGCTGACCTGTCCGTTTCCCTTGTTTAAGTCGATACAGGTAACCCGTTTTACACGTGATGCAGGTGTATCCTGTGCGATACTCACCCTATTCGCCCTAACAGTATAAAAGCCATTGCTATTCACTTGCTATTCGCATTTGGCCCGGTAGTACCGACACGTCCGTTCAAGAGTCCGGCACTTCTTCTCGTCCGCTGTCTTTACGGTCTACCGTCATAACCCCTCGCATCTTGCATATGGAGGTAAATGGTTCATATCTGTTATTTCCCGTATTATGTTTCAGGTCAGCTATTTTCTCTTGTGTAGATATTACCAACGGTCAGGAAGTTAGTATGAAACTTGACTATTGTGGCCGAAGTGTTATGTCGGCTAAGTATGTTTGGTTATTAGCCGTTTTATCAGTGAGTTTAACACTGACCTGTCTGTATATTCTGCTGACTTGTCCGATGTGACAGCTGTAGGCGTCTACCTTTAGCGTTTAGTATGTGCAGTTTCCTTTAGCGTTCGTAACATAGGAGCGTTCGCTGGTTTGTGCCATGGGTTAATATTATCCCATAGACAGGCAGTGTGTGCTAGTTGAGCCCAAGGACTTACAATAGTGTATTGTTGCACAGGGGTTCTAGCCCGAGTGGCTGTTTTCGGGAGCCAGAAGCTGCCCTGTAGTCCCTTGTCCCGTGGAGGATTTCTTGGCCCTGCGACGACTGAAGGGGAGGGAGCTTGACTGCCCGTATGTGGGATTCAGCGTGGGTGCTGGTCCACTAGAGCATCAGCGGTTGCCGTGATGCTTTTGTAGAGCTGCCGAGCCAGCTCTATTTTCCGCCGCCTGTGGTGTTGTCTGCGGCTTGTGAACTGCACATCTGCACGTCTGCGCGCTTGGCCATCGTTGGAGGTACCATCCCGTGCACGTTAAAAAGCTCTGAGCGCTCTTAGATACAATTATTTGTATTTATATTTTAGGCATAGTATTTATTGCCTTGATTGATTACCTTGCCTGTTCTTGATTGGTATTGTAGCTGTACTGTGACGTGTTATGCAATGACTGTTCGTCTTGTCAATAATATTGTGGTGGTGTGAATCCCCGCACGTCTCAGTATCAGTTTGTGTTGTGCGACTGCGTGTGAGTGAGAGTAAAGAAAGAGCACGCACCTCTTACACCCATACATTACAGCACACACGGTCGTGACACTCCTCCTCAAAAACGTCGGCTTCTGCGCTCAAAAGATGACTGATAGCTGCGAGCACTAGAGTTTTCTTCTTCCTTTTCAACCTTGCCAACTACCGTGTTCGTGATTCCGCCGCCATTTTGAAAGCGCCTTAGTTCTAATTGGCCGTTTCCCAACGAGGCAAAGCGACCTCCGCAAGCGCCCGCGAGCGCATTTGCTTAAGAAACGCGGCCCTGGAGACAGAGTGGCACCATGCTTGCCGTTAGATATACCCTGGGCAAGCTTATTAATGAACAATGAGAAAAGAACAGGACTACACACTTCCCCCTGCTTCACGCCACATTAAGTTTTTGTTTTTTTGGTCCTTTGTGTTCAGACATATTTAAGCTATTACTGACAACGAATCTAAGAAAATCTACAATCATATGGCTTGACAAAAAATTAAATATAGAAAAATTAGACACAAAATGTAGCAGACTCGGCTTGCCATAGAAAAACCAGACCGCGCGTCCTGTAACCGGGACGCCGCAACATCGACAGTGGAGCCTGTAACAAGGCGATTGTACAGCTTACACAGTACACACTGTTTCCGGGTGGGCTACGGTGCTTTCTTTCACGCAGTTGTGCAAGAATAAAATCCATTCTGTGCATGAGTCGGATGGAGTTTCTGTGATAAAGAAAACGGATTTCGTTGTTTACACCCTGGAAATGCAAGAAGGTGAGTCAGTCTTTCAGTTTCACTGAGTATGCGTTCCTTTTGTTTGGTTAGACCATTTGTTTGCGAGTGAGTGAGTGAGTTTTTAGGGCTTAAAGCCGCGCAAGCCACAAAGACTAATTCGCGGCTGAGTGTGCCTGCACTACATGAAAAAAACAAAAATGTAACGTTGGACAAAGGATGCAAACTGGTCTACGGGGCTATATAAACCTAGGACATGCAGGAGACGCTGCACCTTCATGCCAATTTATCGAACTCCCGGTTACAAAAAAGCATAGAAAACAAATGACAATTACAACTAGGTAAAACAAAGATAAATACTAAGCGCATATACAGCAAATATTGCAACTTATCATCTCCTAGGCGCAATAAACCAGTTCGCAGCATATGCCCAACATCACTTATTCCTAACCACTGGTAGTGCAGACGTGAGTGAGAGGTTGAAAAGAAGAAATATAGATGAAAGGGCCGAACTTAGAAATCAGCTGAGAGATGAGAGGAAGGACAGAGCGGCTAAATTCGGGAGGTTTTAAAGAGAGAGATACAGGCGAATGGGCTGGTGAGGGATAGACTGAGAGGTAGGAAGGAAAATTCCTTAGTTGCCAATGAAGACAACATGCCTGGGAGGCAGTTGGAGAACAGACCGCTCCAACACGGAACCTCCCCGCCGTGAGGCGGTTCGGGAAAACAACGCACCAGAGAGGGGTGCGTTGTGAAGGTCTTCAACGTGACAGGTGTTCAGCAGCACCAGCAGGGCGCTGCGAACAAAGCCCGCCAGGCTGAAGACCAGGTGGGGGGAATCCAGTGAAGTCGGCCTTCAGAAACGACCCTCAGATGTCTCACTGGACCAAGGGTCAGCAGACACCCGCTTACTGACCTCCCGCCGGAGGAGATTTTAAGAGAGCAAAAGACAGGTGAATGGACCGATGGAGGCAGAAATAAGAGTAAAGAAAGAGCAAAAGGGGTGGGCAAGCTTGGCGAAATCAGCCCCGCCGCGTGAAGGCGAGCCCATGGGGCCTAGACCATTTGTTTGCGATCGCGAGAAGAAAGTGTAGTTTAGATGAAAGAATGCAAAGCTTTTTAATAGAAAAAAAAACAGACAGAAAAGGATTGAAAGAAAGAAGATGCATATGTTTGACGTTGAGGAAAAGTACTGGTGCGGTGAGCGTGCAGGAAAAAGTATGGAAGCCCATTTGAGTCAAAACAGCGACTTGAAGGTTATTAGAAAACTAACCATTTGCAGGTCTCCCGATAGATGTAATGGAGGAGCACGTACATTTGTGTGTGATTTGCAATGAACAATGCAGTGCGGATACCGCATTCTCCACTTTAACTGATAAAGGGGTCAAAGGTAAGGTGACGCTGAACTGGCTTTTAACTTCTGATCACGCCGGACGGCAAACGGCTAAGAGACACATAGTCAGAAAACACATTGTTTTGTTGGTCTTCAGAGAGTTACTTAGTTAGTTATTTAGGGCTTAACGCCGCGCAAGCAACAAAGGCTAATTCGCGGCTCATGAAAGTCCCTTCCTGCCAGGTCCTATAAAACATAAAATTCCCGCGTTAAAACAAGATGTAAATAAATATTAAAAATCTATCGGGTCTAAATGAGACTTCTTTGAGGACTTAAAAATTTAACATAGGTGGTCAGTGAAAGACTGAATATTTGAGGTCCATAATTTATAGAACAGGTTGACCTCTTTCAGGAAACTGAAGATGCTGTCGGGAGGGACATCCCTGAACAGCACCTTCAGTGAATCTGCACAGTAATGTTTGGCACGGATCTCAGTGAGATCTGTACATGAAATTAGAAAGTGCTCAACAGTAAAAGGCTCGTGGCATGGGACACACCAAGGGGGATCCTCCCCCTTCAACAGATGGGAATGGGTGATGTGGGTGTGCCCAATGTGGAGCCGGCTAAGAACTACCTCCTCGCGCCGATTAGGTCGACAGCGAGGGAGGTTATCACAGATGTTTGGAAGAACTTTGAATAGTTTGTTCTCCGGGAGAGCAGCCCATTGGGTCTGCCAAGGTTTAAAATCAGAACAGGCCATGCGCTCATCCTCCACAGGGCCATCGCGGGCAGCATTCGCAGCCCGATCAGCGCACCTGTTTCCTCGGATGCCGACATGACCTGGGATAAAAATATAAACAATGTCCTTGTTGTCGGCAATCAAGGATGCATGCGGGTGATGCAATCTTCTGTCATGCAGACCCTGGAGAGCCGACAAGGAGTCTGACAAGATTAAAAAAAAATACAATCAATAGACTGGTATACGTGCCGAAGTGCGAGTAAAATGGCCCGCAGTTAAGCACTGTACACAGAACTACCGTTCGCTAAGCGTCTAGTAAAAACACGACCGTCCATGACTGCAGCAGCCCCAACACGACCATCCTCAGACTTGGACCCGTCGGTGAAGATCCGGCGGAATCCCGGGAAGTCGGCCAGGATCTGCTGCAGCCCATGAAGATATATAGCATCTGGGGTCTGATCTTTTTTGTGGATGGTCAGGTTCAGCCTGACCTCAGGGGTGGGAAGTGTCCAGGGAGGGGTGGTTGGAAACAGTTTCCTCAACAGTGTCGATATCTACTCCGGCCTCCTGTAAAAGGGGTCGGACACGGAGGGACAGGGGTTTAGGTTCATTTTTATGAACCTCAAAAAGGTCCTCACAGACTGGGTTAAAAACACAGTTATGGGCAGGGTTGTCCGGGTTAGCCTTCAGCTTCAGGACATAGCTGAGCGTGAGACGAAAGCGGCGGAGCGCCAGAGAGGGTTCACCCGCCTCAGCATACAAACTATGGACTGGGCTCCAGAGAGAGAGAGAGGGGGGGGGGTCAGATATCGGTAAGGACCAGTGCAAGAATTTAAAAAAAAACAAGATGGCCACTGACCAGCCCAATATGTTGTTTCCATTTAATCACCTGCTGTCGTCACGGTCGTTCTTTTGTAATGCCATGTATTCGGGAGGACACACACACACACACACACACACACACACACACACACACACACACACACACACACTCTCTCTCTCTCTCTGAATGGAAACAACTGACCGGGCTTGTCAGACCAATCTTGGTTTTGGAAGAGAGACGTCAAGTTGTTTTCTTTGAAATCTATGACGTTTTCCTCACTGGGATGACGCATAATACATTTGACGTAATAACTTTGACTCGGATACAATTCTTGCAATGAAAGCAGCCCCATGAAAATTGAAGTGTTGCTGCTGCGCAGTGTAAAGATCGAATTTATACCGGCTCAATGTGTTTAACAGACAAGTCTGCGCGGCGAACGTTTTTTCACTATGTGTTATGTCTGCTGCACGCGCGCGCACACAGACACACACAGACATACGCGCGCGCGCACGCACGCACGCAGACTTGCGCGAGCCGCGTTTGTGCATGTGCTCCATTGAGACCTATGTGGTGTTCTCTCACTCTACTATGCTATTGAGTGAGAGTCAGTGGGAAAAACAAAGCTCACTACATGAATGAAACTCCCGCTTTCCCCGTCTACAAATAGAGAACTTCCGAAAAGTGACGACACACCCCAACGTCAATCAAACATGACGTCGGCAAACTGACGCTGATACAGTTTTGCGTCAGTGCGCGTGTGCCTTTTCTGCGATGTTTGTGAGGCGTGTGGCTTGTGTAAAGGAAATGTGCTTCGAGTACAAATTTTCGAGTCAACTGACGACAACGGCTGCAGTGAATTTTTCTATTTTTTTTGTATATTTTTTATGGCACCCCAGGCTCATTATCTATGTATAGTAGGAGCGATTTTGAGATCTAAAGTGTGTTCACCAGCACTTTCATCAGGTACGGCTTACGCCAAAAGTATAAAAGCGACAACCTCCAAAATTCACTCAGTTGAGAGTCCGTATTCATGCTATCTATGTCCCAAAAATGGAGTGGTTTAGGTAAATATTACGCCTTTAAACGCCAGAAAGTGATAACTCGCAAATCATGTGTGCAATCGTACCTGGATCGGGCCTTCTATTCAACAATCTTGATTCATTTAGAAACCCCAAATTTGAAATCGATCGGTTCAGTATTTTCGGAGAAATAGGCATCTGAACTGGGTTCACATGCAATGTCAACTCAGGCTCGGTTTACATGAAAACTATAAGAGCGACCATTTTCTAGTAGTGAATCAGTTCAGAGTCCGTATTCAAGCTATCTACTGCCAAAATATTGAGTGATTTAAATAAATATTACGCCTGTAAACGAAAGACAACCAACTTGTCTCAAAAGGGCGATAACTCCCAAATCACTTAAGCAATCATCACACGCTTGAATCGTCTAAAGTAACATTTTGATAAATTTGGATACCCCAAATTTGAAGCCATTCGGTTAAGTATCTTCGAAGAAACGGGCCCGGACACAATTCACACACACACACACACACACACACACACACACACATCCACACAGACGGCACTCAGTGAGGAGGAGAAGCGCGTTCGGAACAGCATACATGCCAGCATCGATGACGCAGGTTTTCTTACGTCATTGTCAGAGTTACACTTGCATAATCGTCTCTGCGGGAGATCGGCAGTGACGTGCGTTTGTACCACAGATGCTTGCCTATGAACGTGGAAATTTTAGCCCGTCCTATTATGTTGTTTCCATTACTATGGAAACAACATAAAAAACAAAAAAAAACCGACCCAACCTGGCAGGCAGATCTCTTGTGGAAGGTGTCTTGGCCTCTTCGACCTTCACGACCTGCATGGTCAGGAATGATGCAAGCAGTGCACAAAGGGAGTCCCCCTCGCGTGTCTGGTATTGTTTTTTTTTCTGCCAATGATAGACCTTAGTCCAAGCTGCATGACCTGTATCTATTCAACCATGTTGTTTAACGCAAAAGAGGCAATACGACACGACTCTACCCCTGTTCTCACGTTTGACCAGCCCATTTGCTGGAAAGCCAAGAGCATCAAGGGAAATGAACCTGAGAACAGAACGCGTCAGAAACAGATGTGAAAGACTGAAAAGAGCAGAATACATCTGAAACATTTGTTTTTGCCACCAAAGACACGGTTCTGTGTGCGTGACCTTGACCTTAACATGACCTTGACCTTCAAATTTTGGGGGCATTTAAAGAGTATTGAGTCTCACAAGAGCCTGACATCACAAACTGAACCAGATTGAATAACCAGGACGCATAGAAGGTATACAAAATGTAATTTCATTTTGAACCCATTATGGCTGATGTATTACATAATGAAACTCACACAATATGTGTAATTCTCGTTAGATACACCTAGATTTTACCAGTGTTGTTTGTCTATCATAGTTATACAGAAATATGATGAAAAACAGACTCTTGCAGTTTGTGTGAGGTTCAGGTACTTTTCATCGTAGATTGATTGGACAATGGATGTAGTCTGTCAGTTCAGCTCCAGCTCTAACTCTGGCTTTAACAGATTCATACATGCTGCGTACACATTTGAGGAGTTTCCCTCTTATACCATTTTGTTCAAGTATTGGCCAAAGTAACTTACTAGATACAGAATCAAAAGCTTTCTCAAAATCAATGAACGCAACGTACAATTTTCTATTGGATACAAGTTGTTTCTGTACAATTGCAAAAAGAGTAAAAATGTGGTCTACCGTTGAGCGACCTTCTCTAAAACCTGCTTGTACCTCACCAACACTATCGTGCAGTTCAATCCATCTCTGTAGTCTACTGTTGATTACTGAAGTATAAATTTTGCTGCAGACGTCCATTAAAGAAATACCTCTGTAGTTATTCGGGTCGTTCACATCGCCCTTTTTGTGCAGAGGAAAAATGATTGACTCTGTCCATTGCTCTGGAGAAATTCCATTCGAAAACAAAGCATTGAAGAAATTCACCAGAAAAGGAACGAATACACCTTCAGAATATTTAAACACTTCACCAATGATTCTGTCGGGACCTGCGGCTTTGTTGTTTCCCAACATTCGGACTGCTCGTATAATTTCATCTGAAGTGATAGCATGGTTCAGTACATCATCAGCATCATTGTCATTTACAACATCGTTCGTGTGATCACTAATACCGTCTGGAACTTCAGAAGCTACTGTTAATACTCTGCTGAAATGTTCAAACCAGTTTGTAACAGAGATGCTGTTAGATAGTGCAGGCTTTAATGTTATATTTTTGATATTTTTCCAGAATTCCTGTTGATTTTTAGAGTTCAATAAAATATCTCTCTGTTTGTGCTTGTGTTCTTTCTTTTTTCGTCTAACAAGATGCTTATATTCTCTACGTGACTTGTGATAATCATGGGCACAGTTACTGTCATGTGTTTTACGGAATTTACGAAGAAGGCGTTGGACTAGCTTCTTAGAGTCTTTACATTCTTTATCAAACCAAGTATTTCTCTGTTTATGACGGTTGTTAGCTATACGTCTCTCCATGCATTGTGCACACGACAGAAGACACGTATTAAACAGACAGAGTGCCTGATTCACATCTGTATCAATTAAACGGGATGCCTCCTGAAGACATGCGTCTGTTTCACGCGAATGGACAGCATCAAGGAACGTCTGTACGTGCTCGGCTTGCCACTTGAGCCTAGAAGAGCTCTTTACGTTATCAAAATCAGATTTACAATTTCCTTGTTTAACGCTGCTGAGCTGTGAGACCTGAAATAAAAATTCTAAAGGCATGTGGTCAGATTCTATTCTCTCAGTTACAAACATTCTGCACGTGCTCAATAATGTCACAAACAGATCTTCCGATGCAACTTGCTTACTTAGGCCCTTGGCTCCACGTGGAGCATAGGCCATCGACAACCCTTCGCCATCGCACTCTGTTCTGGGCTAGTCTTGCCACTCCAGTCCAGTTGGTACCCTGCTTACATAGCTCTGCCTCAGTGTCCCGCCTCCAGCTGTTGCGAGGCCGGCCTCTCTTCCTTTTCCCCTGCGGGTTCCATGTCAGGGCTTGGCGTGTGGTGCTGGATGCTGGCTTCCTGAGGGTGTGTCCAATCCAGCCCCACTTCCTCCGCAGGATCTGCTTGGCCACTGGTTCCTGCCCCGCTCGCTCCCACAGCTCTTCATTCCGGATCTTCTCTGGCCATCGGATGTTGAAGATGCGCCTCAGACAGGTGTTGAGAAATGTCTGGATCTTCTGCTGCATCGTCTTCGTTGTCCTCCATGTTTCGCATCCGTAGAGCAGAACTGACTTCACGTTGGAGTTGAAGATGCGAAGTTTGGTTCTTATGCTGACAACTTTGGATGCCCAGACGTTCTTCAGCATGACCATTGCTGCCCTTGCCTTGCCGATTCTGGCTGTGACGTCTCGGTCTGTGCCTCCCTGTCCATCAACCACACTCCCCAGGTAGACAAAAGACTCCACCTCCCTGATGGGCTCTCCACCGACTGTGACTGGTGTGTTGGCAGTGGTGTTGATCTTCATCAGCTCGGTTTTCTTCCTGTTGATCTTGAGCCCTGTTCCGGCTGATGTGGCTTCCAGGCACGTAGTCTTGTCCTGCATCTGGCTGTAGCTGTGAGACAGGAGCGCCAGGTCGTCCGCGAAGTCGAGGTCATCCAGCTGCGTCCAGAGTGTCCACTGTATCCCGTTTTTCCTGCCTGCTGTAGTGGTCTTCATGATCCAGTCGATGACCAGGAGGAAGAGAAACGGGGACAACAGGCATCCCTGGCGGACTCCGGTCTTCACCTCGAAGCTTTCTGACAACTGGCCGGCATGGGCAATCCTGCAGCTCATGTCTTGGTAGGTGCACTGGATCAGGGAGATGATCTTCCCGGGAACTCCATAGTGCCTTAGCAGCTTCCACAGCGCCTCTCTGTCTACACTGTCGAAGGCCTTCTCATAGTCTATGAAGTTGATGTAGAGGGGGGAGTTCCACTCCAGTGACTGCTCCACAATGATGCGTAGGCTGGCAATCTGGTCAGCGCAGGACCTGTTCCTGCGAAAGCCTGCCTGCTGGTCTCGGAGCATGGGGTCGACTGCCTCTCTCATCCTCTCCAGTAGAATTCTGTTGAGAACCTTGCCTGGCACTGACAGGAGCATGATCCCTCGGTAGTTGCTGCAGTCCCTGAGGTCCCCTTTCTTTGGCAGCTTGATGACGATCCCTTCTTTCCACTGGGCTGGCACCTCTTCCTTCTCCCAGATCTTGCTGAACAGGCTGTGCAGCATGTTGACGGCTGTCTCTGTGTCTGCTTTAATGGCTTCTGCTGGTATCTCGTCTGGCCCTGCAGCTTTCCCATTTTTCAGTGTCATGATGGCTTTCCTGATCTCCGCCTTAGAGGGCTTGTCGCAGTTGATGGGTAGTTCTGTCTCAGCTGGTGGGATGTCTGGTGGTGTTTCAGGGATGGGGCGATTTAACAGCTCCCTGAAGTGTTCTGCCCATCGCTTCAGCTGTTCCTCAGTTGTTGTCAGTGGGTGCCCGTTCTTGTCCTTCACTGGTTTGTCTGTCTGCTGAAATTTGCCCGCGAGCTTCTTGGTCACCTGGTACAGGTCTTTTAGATTCCCTTGTCGGGCTGCTTCCTCTGCTTGACTGGCCAGGTTGTCGATGTAGTCCCTCTTGTCCTTCCTGGTGCTCCTCTTCACTTCTCTGTCAGCTGCTGTGTATTCCTCTTGTGCCTTTGCCTTAGCTCTTCTTGTTCGGCTCGTGTTCAGTGCAGTTTTCTTCTCTTTCCTAACTTCCAGCTTCTGGATGGTATCAGCAGAGATCCATTCCTTATGTTGGGTCTTTCTCTTGCCAAGGACCTCTTCGCATGTGTCGTGCCAGAGTTTCTTGCTGTGTTCCCACTGTGTCTCGATGTCCATTTCACTGTCTTCTATCAGGTCTTGCAGTGGCTGGAACCTGTTGGAAAGGCTGATCCGGAATGCTGCTTGTGTGTCTGTGTTCCTGAGAAGTCCAACGTTGTACCTGGTCCGTGTGCTGTTGGCGTTGGTGTGCCTCTTAAGCCGAAGTCTCAATGTTGTTGCAAGAAGGTGGTGGTCTGATGATACATCGGCACCCCTCATCACGCGCACATCCCGCCACGATCTCCTGAACTTCCGGCTGATGCAGATGTGATCAATCTGGTTCTCCGTGACATGGTCCGGCGATCTCCATGTGGCCTTGTGGATGCGCTTGTGTGGGAAGATGCTGCCTCCTATCACTAGCTGGTTCAGGGCACAAAAGTCTGCAAAGCGCTCGCCATTTTCGTTCATCTGTCCCAGTCCGTGTGTTCCCATGGTGTCCTCATAGCCTGTGTTGTCTGATCCAATCTTGGCGTTGAAGTCTCCCATCAGTATGGTCATGTCCTTGGCTCCTCCTCTATCTATCACTGTCTGCAGTTGTTGGTAGAAGTCATCTTTTTTCTCCTCTTCCGCATCATTGGTGGGAGCGTAGCACTGGATGATGTTCAGCTTGATGTCTTTTTTCTTGGTGATGAATTTGGCTGTGATGATGCGGGAGTTGACAGGTTCCCAGCCGATGAGTGCCCGCTGTGCCTCCGGTGCCAGCATCAGGGCCACGCCCTCAGTGTGGGGGGCTCCATCCTCTGTGTGTCCAGAGTACAGCAATTGCTCTCCCGATGAAAATCTCAGCTGTCCTGTCTGTAGCCACCTTGTCTCACTCAGTCCCAGTACTCCTATCTTGTAGTTCTTCATCTCTCTTGCTACTTGTATGGTCCTTCCTACTTCATACATTGTCCTGATGTTCCATGTGGCTACTCTCGTTGTTGTCCTGGGTGTTAGAAGGGGGGTCGGCCTTGCAGCTTCCTTTCGGCTTTCACTGCAATGCGTCATAGGTCTCCGGGATGGAGACCCTTCCTCGCCCAGGTGAATGTCTCGGTTTGTTGCTGTCGATGCTTCAGTAACTTAGTGTTTTTTACAGGTAGGGCTGTTAACCCTACGCAAACCCGTTTAGCCTCTTGGAGAGGTGGTCCACATTCGTCTGACCTCTACCCTTCGACCTGTCCAGCTTGGGTGACCCTGCCAGGAGCATGTGCTCCTGCTGGCATAGTTCTCTGGGTCATTGAGGTACACAAGCCACTACCCCACGACAAGGGTTGGACCATGTAGGGCTTCCGATGCAAGAAAGTAATCAACTACACTGTTTCCAAATTCAGATAGGTATGTATAACAACCACTGAAGTCGCCATTAAACACTCCATTAAAAATACCAAGATTAAAGATTGAACACACATTGAGAAGTAAATTCCCATACGTATTTATATTAGCATCTTCAGATGACCTGTTATAGCCTGGCTCATCGTGCAAGCTCCTTAAGGGGTCTATACATACGTCACCAAGCTGCGGAAAAACACTGGCTGTTCTGGCATTAAAATCACCACAAAGCAGAACATATAAATCATAGTCAGCAGCTAAATCTGCCAGACATTGCTCCTAAGCATTAATGCCATTATCAACATCATTTACTTTATAGTAGGGCGAACCCTCGGGCGGTATGTATGCGCATACAAGTATGATATCCTTATGAAGGCAAAATACGTCTTTTCGAATATTTAACACAACCATGTTGTCATAACTAACTTCGATCTTCTGTACATATGGCAAAATACTATTTCTAACAAAAACTGCGACACCGCCAGAGGGTCTACCAAAATATGATAACTTCTGTGCTGGAGAGCAAAAATGCAGTATGCTGAGAAAAAACATTAGTAGTGACGCAATCAACAAACGTTTCTACAAGACAAATAAAATCAAACTTAAAAAGATATTCCCAAAAATCGTTGTCGGCTAGCTTTGAGACAAGTCCACCAATATTCCAACACAAGAATTTACATGTACCGTCCGCAAACAGCGCGTCGCATACAGATTTAAAATTACTAACATTACTGTCAGTATCAAAATTTGCATTTCGACTCACGTCTGTGTGCTGTGGACCGGCCGGCTTCCTATTTCCGGTGGCTGACGTCTGACCAAGAAGATGAGAGACGTGTCTGACCCTGCCTCCGCTCGTTCTGTCTAACAGAAGCCCTGGTGGCAGGCCGGTTTCCTCCCTTTGCAGGCCCATCTCGCTGTAGGTTGCCAGCACCACAAAGATCTCTACCACGACCACGCATGCTTGGGGAGATCCAGGTAGGTGAGACGCCTTGCGCAGTGGATGCGTGGTTAACATCAGCATCACCGACAGCGACATCTCCAGCGGCGCTCAGAGATGAAGACGATGACGATGGCGATGATCGCGGGGACCGACTGACGCCGTCGTTGACAACTCCCTGAGCTCTGTGTGGCTGCGTGGAGGGAGAGGCGTGCTGGACTGGATCTGGAACACTGCCTCGCTCCTCACTGCCCCCTCCCTCACCGCTGCCGCCTGCAACACCCCGCATGTCTGCAAACCTGTTGTTTTCGGTGATGATCAGCCGAGCGCCTCGGAAGAAGCCAGACTTCCCCTTGCTGCGAAGATCACGGAGCTGCTGAGACTGTCGCAAGGTAAGGTCGTCGCCAATGTTGATGTTCCGCCTCCTCAGCTCCGCTCTCAGCGACCGGTTCCTGACGATGGCCATCTTGTCCTCCCAGCTCACCATGCGCACGATGACCGGTCGCGGATTGTTGCTGTTGCGGGACTCACCGTCACGAGCGCCAACTCTGTGAGCCCTCACCAAATCTGCCGCAAGCCAAGAATCGTCCTGCGAACAAGTGTTCAGCAAATCAACAACAGCTTGCTTACATGCATTAAAGTCCTCTCTTGGCTGCTCTGGTATGCCATACAATTTAAAGTTTTCGCGACGGGAGTAGATCTCTTGTTTCTCAACAGCTTTCTCAAGACCCTCTACTTTTTCTTTCAAACTTGCATTCTCATCTCTCAAATCATGGATAATGTCCGAGTTGGCCTGAACAGAATTCTCAACAGCAGTCATTCTCTCATCAAACCCCTGCACATACTGTTTGATTTCTCGCAGTTCAGACATGACCCTTTCAAACATCACCACTGTAGTGATACCTGTATCTTCAATCGTTTTGTTCCTGTTGTCGTTGTTGTTGCTGTTGTTGCTGCTTGTACCGCTTGTGTTGTTGTTGTTACCATTCGATGGTGGTGGCCCAGGGTTGGGCTCAACGTCCCCACATCTCAGCAGCGCGCCAACAATGAACACAAAAACGAATGTGCACGGTCGGACAATCTTGGGGTGAGTGAACACGGGCGAAAGATCACGAAAATCGTGACACACGACGTACTTCCAATAGTCCATGGGACATGATGCACGGACTCCAGCTGTATGTGTACGATCGAAGTCCCAGTGCTTCGGAACTAAACGTACGATCCTGTGTCGTGTCACGCTTGACCGACTCCTCTTCTCCATGAGAAAAACAAAGGTCGAGTAAAACAAACCACACGCTGAGCGGAATGTCTCCAGACTTGCAGGCATTGTTTAGATCACATGCAGCAATCGACTCATCAGAAAAAATGCAGTAGTAAACAGTCCTTGACAGTAATTTGCAGTTAATTATGCAGGAGACTTTTCAGGAAGATGTTTACTTGATCGTGAACACTGTTCAGAGACCGTGTGTGTGTGAGAGAGAGAGAGAGTCAAGAAAACTTTATTTTTCAACGGTATACCTCTACCGTTGAAAAATAAAGTCGACCCCATGCATCCAAGCGTGCCTCCAGGTACATCGTGACACTTCTAAAGTAGCAACATATGACTTGTTTCATCTTTTCGGGGACAACTAATACAGTCATGTAGGTTGAGGGTGTTCAGTTCGGATGTGTGTGTGTGTGTGTGTGTGTGTGTGAGAGAGAGAGAGAGAGTCAAGAAAACTTTTTTTTTCAACGGTAGAGGTAATTAACGTAAAACAGCCAATTTTCATACCTACCGTTTCTAATTCTAGTAGTATTTATTGTAGTAATGTCTATCTAAATCACACACACACACACACACACACACACACACACACACACAACTGTCCAATGTACAGCAACAGGAACAAAACAGAAATAGCAATGAATCCATAGTTAAAAGAAACTACGTGCACTAATAAAGAATATTTAAAAAGCGTGAATAACATACCAATTATGTCAATACATGTAGGAATGGGCGAGAATAAACGTGGGACGATTAAAACATCGTGTGACATAAGATTTTTGAAGAAGAGCAGTTTGAAAGTTGGGACAGAGCAAGCGTGTTGAACATGCGCTGGAGGACTATTCCATAATGCCGCCCCTGAAAATGAAAGACTATATTTGAAAATGTCAATTCGCGGCTTTGGGATTGTACACAGGCTGATTGAACAGCCATACCGGGAAGCTGAGCGGTGGCAACAGTCGGATAAATAGCTAAGAGCCTTTTTGGTCCAAAGCTTATACATGAACATTCCTTTGTTGTATAGCAGGTGTTTTGACAGGGGAAGAAGCTGCAGCTGGTTCAGCTTCTCATCAGCTGTAAGATGAGGGTACGGCAAAAGTAGCTTTGCTCCACGTCTATGAAGGGAGTTAAGCCCCTTTAAGTGAATGTGACTGCGACCATCCCACACCGTTGACGCATAGTCCAAATGAGACCGTGTGTGCGCGTTTAAATGCATTTTACGACTGTCCAAGTCAAGAAAATGCCGTAGTTTGGAGAGGGCGAATAGCTGTCTGGATAGCGTTTTGCCTACGGTGTTAGTGTGGGCTTTCCAACTAAGCTGATTATCAACTGTGATGCCGAGAAGACGATGTTCGGACACCTGCTCTATAGGCGCGTTGTTAAGAACCAAACTGAGTGACAAAGGGCTGAGTTGGTGCCTTTGACGGGTAGCTATTACCATGGACTTAGTTTTTACGGGGTGTATGGACATTGAATTAATACAGCACTAGTCCGACACGCCGCTTAGGCCTTCCTGAAGTCGACTACGAACAACAGTGATATCTTTGTCAGCGGAGTGGAGCGATGTATCGTCCGCAAACATGTCACACTCAATATTATTGCTAGTCAGATGCAGAGGTAAATCATTAATAAGAATGTTAAATAGTAGAGGGCTAACGATGGATCCCTGGGGTACGCCGAGAGATATGTTTCTGACATTAGAGAATGACCCATTTACAACTACTTTCTGCTGCCTTTTTTCAAGATATGACTGAAAGAAAGAGACAGTGGGTTCACTACATAAATAACTTTGAAGTTTCTTGATCAAGATGGTATGATTAACGAGATCAAACGCTTTTCTTAAATCAGGAAAGATGGCCCCTGTTGTCTGTGCATTGTTCATGTTGGATAACCAAGTGTCTGTGAGCCGAGTGAGAGAGGTGTGGCAGGAGTGCAGGGGACGAAACCCTGGCTGAAAACGGTGGATAAGCTGTCTGCTTTCTAGGTAGGCTTGTAAGTGTGTGTGTACGTGTCGCTTCAATGGCTTTGAGAAAACCGATAAAAGGGAAATTGGTCGGTAGTTATTTGGGTCTGCCATCTCTCTTGATTTAGGGAGCGGAATCACTTTTGCATTTTTTAACTGTGAGGAAAACACTTTTTGCTGGATAGAGAGATTATAAATATAAGTAAAGGAGTTAACAACATATGGTAATGACAGTTTTAAGATATGGGGACTGATGTCATCTGGTCCACTTGATTTTTTGTTTTGCATGCTACTAATTAATTTCCCTACTTCATGGACCGCTATGGAAGATATACTAAAGGGTGTTCAGGCTGTTACAGAAGTCGCAGGCACAGGCTGTTCGTCTGTTACAGAAGTCGACTAGGACATCTGGACAGATATATTCACGTGTTTTCTGCAACTTTGCTAAAGATTCAGCCAAGGAGATAAAGTGGTTATTATATATATGGGATTGCCTATGGCCCCTCTCTCTTCCTCAAAACTTCAAATTTTATGGGCAGCCTCTACATTGCATGTCTTGAGATTGGTTGTTTTTCTTGTCTACCCCTGGGTGCTTCAATGGGTGAATAGTCCAAAGGGTGTTCACGTGCTGTTCCAGATGTAATAGCAGCAGGCAGTAACAGGGTTCCAATAAACCTGAACACAGAAAATATAAATTGATGACACTTTTCCAAAATAGGGGTGACCCAAAACACAAAGGAAAAGAAGATTTAGTTTAGGCAAAGCCATTAGGAGTCATGTGTGACCTTGACCTTTGCTATAGGTCACTCAAGAAGCCATTCTTACAATGCAGATCAGGCAGAAAGTTTGATTTCTAACAATTTCAACATGCTCCTGTGACCTTCATCCTGAAGCCAAGGTCATCCAAACTGTACACATTACAGTTATTTATACCAACTTCATTTGTGCTAAGTTTGTGTTGCCTGATGTCTTTGTTGCTGAGAAACAGAGAAAACGTTTAAAATTCTCACCATGATTCTGTGACACTGACCTCTATCAGTCTATGGGAGGTCATTTCAAGTGATGTGTACCAGCTATCATTGTGCTAAATTGGATGTTTCTACTATGTAATATACTTCCTGAAAAAATCAATGATAAAGTTTACCACAGACAGACGGACAGACGACAGAGGATTATTACAAAGACTCATTTTCTTACACATGGGTAAAAAATTGACAGGGGTCAGTAACAGTACAATACGGATTCTTACTACACAGGAGAGATCAAAGAAAAAGAAGCCGCTATGGATGATAAAGAAAAATATCATTCAAGGCATGTTCATGTACTGACATTCCAATGTGCACTCGCAAATAATTTGCAGAGATTTTTCTGTGATCTAGGGGAAATGAAATTTCTCCCCCAAAAGTGAGCAAAATCACTGTGCACCGGCCGTGACGTATGCGTTCCAAATGTTTCAAATGACGCACTTTCTGATTGATGACGTAACTGGAGTGTGTTTTTGTGAACTCGTAAACCACTGAGTGGGTTATGGAAAGTCATAACTCACACTTTCGTTCTCTGTTTTATTACTATTTTCGGAATTAAAACACTCAGAAAGTTTGCACTGGCGAGCGGTGTAATTTTTCTCCCGATAGAATTGACACTGATGTTGACCCAGTTTTACAAATCTGACGTCATCTTGATGTTGTACATCCCATTTAGGAACTTTTCAAAGAAAAAAAAAGTATTTCTCAAGAACGCACAGATTACGTGTAAATGCATAAATGACATAAATACATCGCGCGTGACTCCTTTCTTGCAGTTGTGTTACTCTGACTACAGCAAGCAGTGATGCCGACAAAAACTAGTGTCTAACCAATTCAAAGTTGAAAGTGCTTCTCTGTGTCTCATACTTGAAGGCATAGAAGGGAGTAGCCAGGGACAATGGAAGCACGATCTTGTGCATTTCCATCCAACGGTACATCAGATCCGTGGCCTGACAGAAGTAAATACTTGTGGATCATAGCTGGACCCTTCATCTTGACTTTAGGAATCGTTGGCAATTCCCTGACACTGATAATCTTGCACCGGCTGCATGTCAACTCGGCGTCTCACGTGTTTTTTAAAACACTGACCGCCACTGACCTCCTCATAATGATCACCATGTGCTTGAGCAAATGGACAAAATATACGTTTGATTTTAAATATCAGGAGCAGAACAAGGCTCTGTGCGCGTTTTTCTTGTGGTCGACAGAAGCGTTGGGGTGGCAGTCAGCCTTCATGCTTGCGATTCTGACTGTCTATCGAGTGATTGTTATTTTTCGGCTCGAACGCTTGCGTGCAACGTGCAGAGTCAAAGTCGCCTACATCATAGTCGCCAGTGTTGTCATTATTTGCATCGGCTTCAATTCCTACATTCCTTTCGTTACCGGTATGCAAGATTTCGGGCGAAGGAGGAAGTGCGTTTGGAGTAAACGTTTTAGAGAAACTGCCCAATTACCAGTGGATACCTTCAATACCGCAATCAGCATTAATGTGCCTTCAGTCATCATGGTCATCAGTAACTACTTTCTCATCCGGAAAGTGATGGAATTAAAACGGTTGGCCCACCAAGTCAGCACCGCTCAAAGGACTCACATAATTTCCCGGATGACTTACACCACCATAGCAGCGTCTATTGCCTTTGTTGTGCTCATGCTTCCAACGCAAGTGGGTCTGATATATGCAAGAGTAATAGGCCGACCCGTGTGGTCAGACAAGCAGTTTGTCTTCTGGTGGGACGTTGCCAGAGTTCTTAAGTGTTTGAACCACGCCATCAACTTTATCTTGTATATCTGGGCAGGGGTGGAGTTCAGGAAGCAGGCTAGACAAATACTTGAACGAAACGTTAGTGTATTTCCACTATCCACATCAATAACTGGCCGTCAGCCTGCAACCTAACTCGGGAACTAAGCCAATGATAACTCTTGGCCTCTTGGTCCATGCCTCCACAGAACCGGTAGGAAACGGGAAATTTGTGGCGACTCAAAACGATGTCCTTTGTAGAACAAAAAACAGTCTAGAATGGTCAAGAATAAGCGTAGTGTTTACGGCAAGCATATTCTGGCAGTTAAACTGACTGTGAATAAATCGCAGCAAGGGCTTTTGTTCCATTCGAGAGGCTAGCCGACGATTGTTCCTCGCCATGTTCGATTGCGTATGGCTACGTAACACAGATGCAAATTTGGAGGAAAACGCTATATATTCCTCTTACACATAACGTTGCAGATGACACCCCAAAAATGCTTTAAAATTCACCAAAAATTCACAAAAATCAGGCAGCCATAGACTTTTCTGTAGAGCAAATTTCAACAAATTCCAATATTCCGTTTTTTGGCAATGTTGGCAGCGACCACATACCCCCTCATTCCACGGTCGTCTGCTGGCTCCTGTGCCAGCCGCGCATGAATACAAATACTCCACAAGCCAGCCTCATTTTTCCCTAATTTTAAGATTACCTGGCACGAAACTTGTTTACAAAGCCAACAAAAAGCACCAGATTGCTTGCTAGGTACAGGCTACTGTTGTTCTGTACTTGTACAACGAATTTATGAAGTTGGAAACACCAATATGCCGAGTCAAAATGTTTCGTCGCCGATGGTGTTGACATCGGGAGGGAGTTCTCCCCGAGGAGTAGTAATACATGTACTTGCTCATCGATGACGATTTTTTTTTTTTTTTTTGGGGGGGGGGCAAAAAGGCTGTATCTCTGTTCTTTCTGTCTGAAAGAACCTGTTTTTCAGGGAACCATGCCTGATTGTCATGTGATGTCGTGCTCTGTGTCACATGATTTCTCAAGTAACAGTACAATACGGACAATTACTACACAGGAGAGATCAAAGACAAAGAAGCCGCTATGGATGATAAAGAAAAATATCATTCAAGGCATGTTCATGTACTGACATTCCAATGTGCACTCGCAAATAATTTGCAGAGATTTTTCTGTGATCTAGGGGAAATGAAATTTCTCCCCCAAAAGTGAGCAAAATCACTGTGCACCGGCCGTGACGTATGCGTTCCAAATGTTTCAAATGACGCACTTTCTGATTGATGACGTAACTGGAGTGTGTTTTTGTGAACTCGTAAACCACTGAGTGGGTTATGGAAAGTCATAACTCATACTTTCGCTCTCTGTTTTATTACTATTTTCGGACGTAAAACACTCAGAAAGTTTGCACTGGCGAGCGGTGTAATTTTTCTCCCGACAGAATTGACACTGATGTTGACCCAGTTTTACAGATCTGACGTCATCTTGATGTTGTACATCCCATTTAGGAACTTTTCCAAAAAAAAGTATTTCTGAAGAACGCACAGATTACGTGTAAATGCATAAATGACATAAATACATCGCGCGTGACTCCTTTCTTGCAGTTGTGTTACTCTGACTACAGCAAGCAGTGACGCCGACAAAAACTAGTGTCTAACCAATTCAAAGTTGAAAGTGCTTCTCTGTGTCTCATACTTGAAGGCATAGAAGGGAGTAGCCAGGGACAATGGAAGCACGATCTCGTGCATTTCCATCCAACGGTACATCAGATCCGTGGCCTGACAGAAGTAAATACTTGTGGATCATAGCTGGACCCTTCATCTTGACTTTAGGAATCGTTGGCAATTCCCTGACACTGATAATCTTGCACCGGCTGCATGTCAACTCGGCGTCTCACGTGTTTTTTAAAACACTGACCGCCACTGACCTCCTCATAATGATCACCATGTGCTTGAGCAAATGGACAAAATATACGTTTGATTTTAAATATCAGGAGCAGAACAAGGCTCTGTGCGCGTTTTTCTTGTGGTCGACAGAAGCGTTGGGGTGGCAGTCAGCCTTCATGCTTGCGATTCTGACTGTCTATCGAGTGATTGTTATTTTTCGGCTCGAACGCTTGCGTGCAACGTGCAGAATCAAAGTCGCCTACATCATAGTCGCCAGTGTTGTCATTATTTGCATCGGCTTCAATTCCTACATTCCTTTCGTTATACAAGATTTCAGCTCCGAGAATAAGTGCGGTTGGAGTAAAAGTTTTAGAGAAACTGCCCAATTACCAATGGATTCCTTCAATACCGCAATCAGCATTAATGTGCCTTCAGTCATCATGGTCATCAGTAACTACTTTCTCATCCGGAAAGTGATGGAATTAAAACGGTTGGCCCACCAAGTCAGCACCGCTCAAAGGACTCACATAATTTCCCGGATGACTTACACCACCATAGCAGCGTCTATTGCCTTTGTTGTGCTCATGCTTCCAACGCAAGTGGGTCTGATATATGCAAGAGTAATAGGCCGACCCGTGTGGTCAGACAAGCAGTTTGTCTTCTGGTGGGACGTTGCCAGAGTTCTTAAGTGTTTGAACCACGCCATCAACTTTATCTTGTATATCTGGGCAGGGGTGGAGTTCAGGAAGCAGGCTAGACAAATACTTGAACGAAACGTTAGTGTATTTCCACTATCCACATCAATAGCTGGCCGTCAGACTGCAACCTAACTCGAGAACCAAGCCAGTGATAACTCTTTGCCTCTTGGTCCATGCCTCTACAGAACCGGTAGGAAACGGGAAATTTGTGGCGACTCAAAACGATGTCCTTTGTAGAAAAAACAACAACAACAACAACAAAAACAGTCTAGAATGGTCAAGAATAAGCGTAGTGTTTACGGGAAGCATATTCTGGCAGTTAAACTGACTGTGTGAATAAATCGCAGCAAGGGCTTTTGTTTTATTCGAGAGGCTAGCCGACGATTGTTCCTCGCCATGTTCGATTGCGTATGGCTACGTAACACAGATGCATATTTGGAGGAAAACACTATATATTCCTCTTACATATAACGTTGCAGATGAACCTGATTACCTGGCACGAAACTTGTTTACAAAGCCAACAAAAAGCACCAGATTGCCATTTTTTACTCTGCACACAAATTTTAAAAGGGGCAAAGATTTTCAACTCTATTCAGCCAAGTTTTTACTACATGCCCCGGAAGCTAATACCGCTCTGTAACCTGTTAACAGCCCTTAAACTCATTTCTCTGCAAAGATAATTTGCCACTGCAAACCTCATCCATTTTCAAGATAAACTGCCAAAGGTTAGCTCTCAAAACTTCTTGGTTCTCTTACAGCAGCACTTTTACTGTTCCAACCCATACATGAAAAGTCAAGCAGCAGAGGCACACTTTTTCATGACTGCGCAACTATTCAGACCAATAAAACACACGTTCTTTTCAAATTATCAACTCATTATTTTCACAGCAAGTTGCTACACATGTCCTGTGTGTATTAAGCCTAACAAGATAACTTTTGGGCAGTTGATTATTTTTTGTGATTTTTTTTCCTATACCACCCCTCAAAACTAGTCAGATTTCACAGCTGCGAGCTAACTGTTTCAGTTCCTGAACATAATCAAAATCATCTGGGATCTTCAAAAATCAGTCAGTACAGTCTCTCAGGCCATGTTTACAGCATCCAATAGGTATGTTGAACCTACCCCCCTTTGGAATCACCAAAACAGTTGCCACACTCACACCAAGTATGCAGCCAATCTACTGGCAAGTTTTTCCAAGTAGCCCAAAGAGAACAGCCTGTATGCCAGCTGATTTCTCATGCAGACCATGAAACCTGCTGAAACCACTTTTGGGATAAGCTTGCTGCTTCATCAACAGTAAAATGTGTAATTATCTGTCCTTGGAACTGCACAGGTTGCCCAATTTTTTTTTTAAATGCATGAAATTTCACCCAAAAAAATGCACTGGAAAAGGGGATGGGGGGAAGGGGGAGGGGTGGAAGGTGTAAAGGTGAGGGTTAGGGTTGCAGGTTAGGGTTACTAGGGTCAGGTTAGGGTTGAAGCGTTAGTGTTGGGGTCACATGGGTTAGTAGTGAGAGATGAGGTGGGGGGGGGGGAAGAGGGTAGGATGGGGTAGTGCCAAACTAAACTGAACAGAGCTCAGGCTTCATGGAGTTTGTGTGGACTGGTTGGGGGGTGGGTGGGTGACTGGGGGTAACTGGAGGGGGGGGGGTGTGGTGGTGGTGGTAATGGAGTACTTTAACTATACTGCTTATCATGTGAAAAAGAGGAATTAGGTGCCTAAACCCGAAATGGACAGATTTGCATTTTTGCCTCAAAAATCAACCTAAAATGTCAAATTTGGCCATTTTTCGGCTATTTCGAGGCAAAATTGAGAGTTTTTAGCGTGGCACATCACGTGGGTATCCGGTCAAGTCGGCCCAATTCCAACTCGGACCACCAACTCGGACCAGCCCTTGAGACAGGTCGGACCATGGCCATAGTCAGCTCGGCCCACGTACAGAGTCAAATCGCACCACGTATAGGGTCAACTCGGACCAACCTCTATACCACCTCGGACCACCAACTCGGCTCGATCGATGAAGCTAAAGCTCTTTCGGTCGAACTGGGACGAGCTGGTTATGGTCACCCGGAGGATCACACTTTAAAAAAAAAAGAAGTTTATTTCCGACTAGGCCCAGTTGGTTATGGTTATATAGGAGGTTCAAACTTCGGCATCCCCCATACCCCCCCCCCCCCCCCTAATTTTCCGGCTGGGCCGAGTTGGTCATTGTCATATAGGAGGTTCAAACTTCGGCATTTTCCCCCCTCAGTTTCCGGCTGGGCCGAGCTAGTCATTGTCATATATATATATATATATATATATATATATAAAAATTTTTCCTGACTTGGTTATGGTCATAAAAAGTTCAAACTTGGACATTTTCTTTCCTCAGTTTCGCAATGGGGCTTTGCTCGCTTTCTCTCGCCGCCGCCCGAGTGTCCCGAGCTACGCGCCAGGCCCTTAACAGGCGCCAGACCCTTAAGTTAACTCTCCGTCTTTGTGAAAGATAGGATGTTTACGCTTAGACGTATGGTCATATAGAAGGTTCAGGCTTAGACATTTTCTTTCCTCAGTTTCGCAAGGGGGTTTTGCTCGCTTTCAGTCTCCGACTTTGTTTAAAAAACAACAAAAACAAAAAAAAACGATGTGCACGCTTAGACTTTGTTTTTCACTTTCCGACTGGGCCGACTTGGTTGTGGTCATTAGGAAGTTCACACGTAAACATTTTTCATGACCCAATTAGGTCCGACTGGGCCGAGTTGGTTGTAATCGTTAGGAGGTTCAGACTTCGACTGGGCCGAGCTGGCTATGGTCGTTAGCAGGTTTACACGTAGACAATTGTTTGTTCTCGATTGGGCCCACTTTGTTGAAGATACGATGTTCACGCTTAGACTTTTTTTCACTTTCCGACTGGGCCGAGTTTGTTATGCTCATTAGGATGTTCACACGTAAACATATTTTTGTCCCACTGGGCCGAGTTGGATATGGTAGATTCACACACACACACACACACACACACACACTCTCTCTCTCTCTCTCTCTCTCTCTCTCACACACACACACACACACACACACACACACACACACACACACACACACACACACACACACACACACACACACACCGGTGACGTACGCTGACTCTGACATCCCGGCCGGCGTTGTCAAATCACTTTTTAAACCTTCAGCTATTATGGCAAGCCGTTGAACAGTGTTACCCTCATGCGTAGTCTGGCCTTATTCATTTACAAAACTCTTGAGATAAGAAAGAAGTGTGTTTTGATGTGTATTTTGTTAGAAAAAAGTGTGTTTTGATATCTGTATTTTAACTGTTAACTCGAGCGTCTGGGGTCTAGTTCTAATGCACTAATGAACAATTTACTGTACGATCACTATAGTAGTATGCAAGGATGATTGCTTATGTGCCTACCAACTGCTAAAATGCAATATATTTGTAAATAGTTTTCCCGATTTCTGTCTTTATACCCGGACGAATGTATAGCATGTGTACATCAGTGGTACCAATGCTCTATATATGCTGCGCCTTGTGCTAGATATGCGCTGTTTTGTATTTTACATATGTATATATGTGTGTATTCACTATTGCGGTTGTGTGCCGGCGTGCACTGTTCCCCCATGAGTCCATGGGCCATGAGTCTCCACTAAATAAAGCATTTGTAGTTGTCGTTGTCGTTGTCATTGTCAATCTCTCTCTCACACACACACACACACACACACACACACACACACACACACACACACACACACACACAAGGATTAGTAGCCACATATACCTATCAAATATCTGCCTTAATTCACACACGCACACACAAAGACACACGTTCACACGCACTGACATGCGCGTGATAGTGCGTCTTGTGAAAACAATGGTCAGTGATTTGACAGGTGTAAGGGATAACGGATTCGGAACTGACACTTAAACCGGCTGAGGTGATCACCACCCGCTTAACTGCAGTTGTGTTTACAGGACTTTCAACTGTAACAATGCGATAATTGGCCTCTCTTTGTCGGTCGGTCGCGTGTGGCCCTCCACGCGGCGACTCGCAGGGTACTGTCGAGTACTGTGCCGTGAGGGATCGGTGGTAAATAGGCTGCCGACGAAGTGTGAAGCGCAGACAAAGCCAGTGGTGGTCTAGCCAAGAAGATGGGCGGGGTGTGAACGAAAGACGGCCGCTCAATGAAAACGTCGCTAAAGTAAGGTTCTGCTGTACATTCTTTTATTTCTTCCGTATGGACCGAGTTGGTCATAGTCATATAGGAGATTCAGGGTGGGTGGGTGTTTGGGAGTTTAACGTCCTTTTCCACCACATAAGGGTGATATCAAAGACAGAGACATGTTATGTATGTCTCTGATTCAGAAACACGCCTACTTTCACTCTGAAGACAGCCTGCCATCACTTGCGCCATTGAGGATCCCTCTGGGTTCAAAGCTGGTCACGGATGACATAGTGCGCGACCTTGCGTTTGAGAGCACCGGGACAATTTAGGCTCATCACGGTAGCGCAGTGAGCGCCATTTCCCCACCGTGCACCTCTCTATACGTCTGTGCCGTGCACAGAGGTACTTTCCACTGGATGACTCTGTACCCCAGAGAGTGCGTGATCAGTGTATTGAATTATGTACAGTACTAAGGGAAGCAACACATTTCGCCGTACAGTACTAAGGGAAGCAACACATTTCGCCGTGTCTTCTGATATTTCGTTACTTTCGTCTGTGTGTTGTGATATTTCGTTGGACCAGTTTCCAGTTTCTGCGTTGTATTGATATTTCGTTGGAGCATAATTACACTTTGGCATGTCAAGAAACATGCTCAGTTACGGAGGTCACTCCGGACAACACTGACGAGTCTGCACAAAATCGTGACGTCACAGGAACTGGACGTTGCATATCGTTTCACCGTCCCCACCGTAGTGACGTCAAATCGTCTTGCCTTCGTGGAAATACCTTTCAAAAGACTGAAGTCTTTCTGATTAGTGGGGAATCCAACAAGGGGAGAGCATTGTAATTCCAGTCAGATGCTAGACTCCAGAGTGCAGTCCCTTTTCGGCGGGGCGTGAAAATGTGACTGCTTACAGCCAGCGCCATTTTCAAAAATGGCGAATTTTTTTTTAGAAAAGCGAAGACTTGTGTGTCATATGAATCGATTTGAAACGAAGTCTTGAATATCCGACCACTTTTGGTTTGAGAGCACCGAGACAATTTAGGCCCATCACGGTAGCGCAGTGAGCGCCATTTCCCCACCGTGCACAGAGGTACTTTCCACTGAAAGACTCTGTGCCCCAGAGAGTGGTCAGATGCAACTCTGTCCCATGAGATGTAGACTCCAGAGTGCAGTCCCTTTTCGGCGGGGCGTGAAAATGTGACTGCTTACACCCAGCGCCATTTTAAAAAATGGCGAAATTTTTTTAGAAAAGCGAAGACTTGTGTGTCATATGAATCGATTTGAAACGAAGTCTTGAATATCCGACCACTTTTGGTTTGGGCAAAATCTTTGCCAGCGGACAATTATTGTTGCGATTTGATGGCACTGTTTACGTGGTACACTGATCCAACAGGATGTGAGTAAACGGCAAGGGGGTTGCACTCTGACAGGCCAAGGTGTAGACTCCAGAGTGCAGTCCCTTTTCGGCGGGGCGTGAAAATGTGACTGCTTACACCCAGCGCCATTTTAAAAAATGGCGAATTTTTTTTTAGAAAAGCGAAGACTTGTGTGTCATATGAATCGATTTGAAACGAAGTCTTGAATATCCGACCACTTTTGGTTTGAGAGCACCCAGACAATTTAGGCCCATCACGGTAGCGCAGTGAGCGCCATTTCCCCACCGTGCACAGAGGTACTTTCCACTGAAAGACTCTGTGCCCCAGAGAGTGGTCAGATGCAACTCTGTCCCATGAGATGTAGACTCCAGAGTGCAGTCCCTTTTCGGCGGGGCGTGAAAATGTGACTGCTTACACCCAGCGCCATTTTAAAAAATGGCGAAATGTTTTTAGAAAAGCGAAGACTTGTGTGTCATATGAATCGATTTGAAACGAAGTATTGAATATCCGACCACTTTTGGTTTGGGCAAAATCTTTGCCAGCGGACAATTATTGTTGCGATTTGATGGCACTGTTTACGTGGTACACTGATCCAACAGGATGTGAGTAAACGGCAAGGGGGTTGCACTCTGACAGGCCAAGGTGTAGACTCCAGAGTGCAGTCCCTTTTCGGCGGGGCGTGAAAATGTGACTGCTTACACCCAGCGTCATTTTAAAAAATGGCGATTTTTTTTTAGAAAAGCGAAGACTTGTGTGTCATATGATTCGATTTGAAACGAAGTCTTGAATAGCCGACCACTTTTCGTTTGGGCAAAATCTTTGCCAGCGGACAATTATTGTTGCGCTTTGATGGCACTGTTTACGTGGTACACTGATCCAACAGGATGTGAGTAAACGGCAAGGGGGTTGCACTCTGACAGGCCAAGGTGTTGCACTCTACAGGCAAGTATTATTGCACGGTGCAGACGATCACGTACCTGCCTTGTGGTGGAATAAGAGACGATTACAAAAGCATACACACACGTGCTCTAAGACTGAATGTAATAATAGATCTGTCCATTCAGACAGAGACATGATTGTTATGTATGTCTCTGATTCAAAAACACGCCTACTTTCACTCTGAAGACAGCCTGCCATCACTTGCGCCATTGAGGATCCCTGTGGGTTCAAAGCTGGTCAAGGATGACATAGTGCGCGACCTTGTGTTTGAGAGCACCGAGACAATTTAGGCCCGTCACGGTAGCGCAGTGAGCGCCATTTCCCCACTGTGCACAGAGGTACTTTCCACTGAAAGACTCTGTGCCCCAGAGAGTGGCCAAGGTGTTGCACTCTGCAGGCAAGTATTATTGCACGGTGCAGACGATCACGTACCTGCCTTGTGGTGGAATAAGAGACGATTACAAAAGCATACACACCCGTGCTCTAGGACTGAATGTAATATAGATCTGTCCATTCAGACAGAGACATGTTATGTATGTCTCTGATTCAGAAACACGCCTACTTTCACTCTTAAGACAGCCTGCCATCACTTGCGCCATTGAGGATCCCTGTGGGTTCAAAGCTGGTCAAGGATGACATAGTGCGCGACCTTGTGTTTGAGAGCACCGAGACAATTTAGGCCCGTCACGGTAGCGCAGTGAGCGCCATTTCCCCACCGTGCACAGAGGTACTTTCCGCTGAAAGACTCTGTGCCCCAGAGAGTGCATGAGATGATTCAGGAGTTACCTCTCTTCTCATGTGTGCCGTAGGAGGGATCAGATTCAATTCATTTTCCTGCAATGCACACCAACGCAAACTTCACACACACACACACACACACACACACACACACACACACACACACACACACACACACACACACACACACACACACACACACACACAAATCACTTTGACCAGTTTCTCCATTCTCTGCGATTCACACAAATGCAGGACTAGACAAGGAAAGAGACAGAGAACACGATTTTACTGTCCATTCCCAACTTTTGTCTTTTGTTGTTGTTGTTGTTTGTTTGTTTTTTATTACAAGAATACATATATCGTCGACGTGAGCAGTGGCCGGTAAGGGTGGGTACGTGTTTGAGGGTTTAACGTCCTTTTCCGCCACGTAAGGGTGATATCAAGACGGGGCAACGAAAACAAAGGCCAGCACAAGTATTCGGCCCAAGCCGATGTGGCACGTCAACATGAACAACAATTTATTCCCAGTGTGTAAGTACAGTCACGTTACATACTTATTCTTTTAACGTGGTAGATAGTCTAGTCCACCTGGGTATAGAAAACCCAGTAAAACACGTTAAAAATAATGAAGGTGGAAGGAAACAAAATCCGTGACCACTTGTCCACCGCGCGCCCTAAGTCACGTGGTTCGTCGTAAAAACCCCACCACACACTGCTCTGTCTGCGTAGCGTAAAAGACGTCGGGCGGCGAGGTTTGAACCCGGAACCCGTCTCTCCCCCTGATCCTCGCCTCTCTCGCCCGCCGTCGCCATTGCTGGTGGATCCGTTCACAGAAGTCTGAATCACATCAAAAGGACTTCATTTTCCTATTTTACACACAATACCGCGCAAAAGAGAACACTTTAGTATGGACACAATCAGGTCGCAAGTTATCATGGCGCCTCGGCACAGACGCGATGTCCGCTTGCGATCAAAGCATACAAACCCATTGCCAAATCAGCATGTTACAAAGCTTTTAGGTAACAGCACACACACACACACACACACACACACACACACACACACACACACACACACACACACACACACACACTGGTCAATATTCACAAAGTTTGTCGGTCGATGACTGTGGAGAAGCATATTTTTCAACAATAGCCAAGCAGAGGTGTGTGTGTGTGTGTGTGTGTGTGTGTGTGTGTGTGTGTGTGTGTGTGTGTGTGTGTGTGTGTGTGTGTGTGTGTGTGTGTGTGTGTTCACACCTTATTACAGTGTATCGCGTGGTCAGTTCAATCTGATGCAAAGAGCGTGTTTTGTATTTGACGGTGAAACGTGACACGAGGATTTTCGAGGTTCATTTGCCGTCGGCGTCATATCAGCAGTTTTCTGTTTGTTTGTTTGTTTGTTTGTTTGTTTGTAATCACGCACTTAAGAACAAAAACCAAGGCTGGGCTAGCAATAATTGTGTGAGAGTCTGATCATTTAAAAAAAAAAAAAAAAACTCAACCTTCATTCCAATAAGCAGTGCGTTTGGCGTAGCGTGTGTAATTAGTTTTTCTAACTCCCGACCGCCATACTTTCATCTTACTGGATCGTGTTTTCTCTTCCCGTCATTGATTAAGGTCAAAGACGTGATGTTTTTTCTTGGCGCACTGGCTGACGTAACATACAACACGACACAGCAAACCCTCAGCAGAACAAGACAAGATGCCGCGCGACAATAACCTCACACAAATAACCTTTACACTCTTGTTTTTCGCACTATATATATTTGAACTGTGCCTGCTGCGCCAGCTAGCTGATGGTGTGTGTGTGTGTGTGTGTGTGTGTGTGTGTGTGTGTGTGTGTGTGTGTGTGTGTGTGTGTGTGTGTGTGTGTGTGTGTGTGTGTGCGTGCCTGCGTGCCTGCGTGCGTGTGTGTGTGTTTTCACAATTTGATAGTATTCCGTGGTCGGTAAAACTAGAGACATAAAATGAGTAAAACAGGCTTTATCTCTAGTAAAATGAGTTTTCTGTGGCCCAGTACTACACCAATACCGGTTGGCTCACCATTGTCTCGGGACTTGAAGACTTCTGATTGGCTGTGTTGGCCTGTAAATTTGATGATGACATTGACGTAGTCAGCATCTTTCGATGACGTCGCGAGAAGACGGTGACGAAAGCATACTGCATGTAAGCCGCAAACACGAAGACGAGGCAGACAGACATCCACACGTCAATCGACTTGATGTAGGGCACCCGGGGTAACTGTCGCACACACACACACACACACACACACACACACACACACACACACACACACACACACACACACACACACATTTATCAAAGCTGTCATACACTCAGCGCAAGTTCTGCCATCTTATCTTTGTAAAGGAGCAAACCGTTACGCTGGCTCACAATCGACGTGCAGATGCGTGGGCAGTTTCAAAGTATGCGCGTCAGTGAGCCGTTTTCACGTGTTCCGATCTGTGTGTGTGTGTGCGCGCGCGCTAGCGAGGGTGTGTCGTCAACAAAAGAGCTGAGAAGAGAGGGCGGGTGGATGGGTGTTTGGGGCTGGAGGGGGTGGGGGGGTTAAGGTCTTTTTCCACCACATCCAGGTAATATCAAAGGCGGAACAACGAGGAAAAAGCCAACACAAATATTTGGCTCCTACTCACAGCCGGGACTGAAAAGAGAGACAGACCGATGAGGCATCGAAAAGGTCTAACTTGCATCCTCAGGAAATGATTTGACAAACACTTCACGGTTTCGTTTTTGATTTTTTCTACCAGTTCTTACTGCTGACAGCTGTAATACTGACTAATCACAAATTGAAATAGCGTCGCATATAGGCATACTGTGTCTAAGAGAGAGAGAGAGAGAGAGTCTACCTGCGATTGTACCCCCGAGCTTTGCGTCGTGATGGTAAGGACAGTGAGCAGTCCTACGGAAATCCTGGCCGGTATGGCCTGAGCCTCCAGCCAGAAAGAGACCCAGGAGAGGCTGACTGTAAGAACGGAGGGAATGTAGATCTGGGTCATGTAGAAGCCGATCTGACGGGACAACCTCAGCCGCGCCTCCAGACAAGGGAACGTTCCTGCACAAGGACAAAATTATATAGTTTTGAAAACACGCCCTGTAGACTTAAACCTGCTCTTAACTGGGTACAGCGCGCGAAACACACATGTGCACATCACAGTCGCTGCGCTCGGTGTGTCTACTAACCGGCTACACAACTGAACACAGCTGTGCTCGGTGGCAAACCGATTGAAGATGCACTGCCATGTTTGCGCGCCGAGTGACGTAGTACAGCCATTCAGAATCTGTTGTGGAAATCACAGTCACAGTTGTGGCTATTTGAAATCCAGGTTGCTGTGATGACGCCACAGCGGCGGTAACCCCCAAAATCACAAATGTGTCGCAACTGTGGAGAGCACTGTGGCGCTCCGCTGTGCCCAGTTAAGAGCCGGCTTTACGCGATCAGAACACAGATCACACTTTGCAGCGGTTCGTAGACCCTGTAAGCTTTCAAAAAGAAACAAGTGTATATGGTCGGTCCATACATGTAGTTGAACACGTTCCAGCAGGCGTCTCGGGGAATACAAGGGAATACCTGGCGCGAGCACACACCCATCCAGTCCCGGCTGTACTACTCCTTCCCACGAACACTGAGGGCTTGGAATAAACTTCCAGCAAGTACCACCTCACTTGAGTCCGTCCGAGAGAGACTTGGCTGCAGTCTCCACAACCTGCAGTCAACCCCCGTTACCCCCTAATTGTACCCCCCCCCCTCCAATGTACACAGTTTTAACTTTTTAACTGTCCATCCTGACCACCTCCTGATATTGAGTCACACCGCACGGTCGAAAACAAATCAGTAAAAAAAATCCAGACCACGAGAAGACCGGTCAGTATACGCCGCTGAAGCCACAGATGAACATTCTATACACTGATACAAGTGAAAGTATGACAGAGGTCTGAAAAGTCCACTTACATAAAGTATATTTCCGAACTCTAAATCTCGACTCCTAGTGATGAGTTACCGAGACCGGCCTATGCAGCTAAAAATAGAAACTAGCACTTAACTCGATGCTGACTGCCTCACAAAATATCTGATGGACATGGACCAAGTATCACACAGCATATGGAGTGAAAAACAAAGTGTTCGGAAACCACATAGTAAGGCGTCAAGAAAAACACTAACAGTACACAGACGACACTGAATGTGAACTCTTCATTACAAACACTCGACGTCACAACGCACGTTATACCAAAACAAATAAACAATGAACAACAACCGGCCCCCGTAGTGTTGTGGTTAGCACTTCGGACTATGGGCCGGGAGACCCGGGTTCGAGTCCCAGCCGAGGCAAGCGGGATTTTTCCTACCTAGGTCGGCTCCTACCCAGAGCGGGTGTGCTATGGGCCCAATGGGGAGGCTGTTGCCACACAGCCGAGCTTCACCCACTTCACGGGTGCGACTTTGGGGGGTGCTTCCCTTAGTATGACACGTCTTATGATGTGGATGATTACACGGCCGGCACCGCAGGTGCCGTAGTTCCCGAGCCTGGTTAATGCCGGGATATTTATGACAGGAAGCGTGGAATGCGGCCCTGTCCCGCAGTCCCAAACCACACGGACCTCCATAGCATCATCTTACCATCATCCTCATCTCCATCATCATGCATAATAAAAATTGCCCCAACTTCCGAGCCCTCCGTGGATTTCACCCATTACCAGGGAGGAACACCACTGGAACCAGCAAAGAGTTGTGGCAGCCAAAACAAAAAAACAAAACAACAACAAAAAACAATGAACAACAAAACACAACAGCAGACAAAACGTCCAGTACAGACAAAAGACGTAAAACTCGATATAATTACATCTAATCTAATACTACAACAAAGATTCTGTTCTAAAGTAAAAGGTGACGGTTCAACTCAAAGAAAGGGCAGAACACAAAGCCAGTACCTCACACCAACTAAAACCCCTGCTAGAAGAAGCTGCCTAAAGTAAAGAGTGACTACGATTTGTGAAACAATTACCATACCTATACCTGCTGCATAAAATGTAAACAATGAACACACAGCATCGAATCAGTTACAATCATAACTGTCCACTCATTTTCGTTTTAAAAGCATAATCAAAAATCAATTTTCTATCGGAAAACAAGTTCAGATTTTTTTTTTTTTTTGTAATCAGAAAGTCTGCTTTTACATAAGAAATATTTTCGATGCCGTAAAAATATTTACTGTATGTACATACACTGAATATTACTACCAGGCAGAAAAGTGCAGCCGCGATAGCCAAACTTAAACAAAGCATTGGACTTTCAGTTCCCGGGTCGCGGGTTCGAATCTGGGAGTTGTTAATTTGCACTGGCTTTTTTCTCGTTGACCCGTCTTTGATATCACTCCTTATGAGGCGGAAAAAGACGTTAAACCCCAACCAACCAACCAACCAGGCAGAAAAGAAAACCTGACAAGGTTTAGTGAGGAAATCAATCAGCTTTCTTCCATTTTTGCATCTCCACCACTAATACTGGTTATGATGGAGTATACGCGAAAATTCCGTCTCCCGCACTCTTACTCGAAAACACGCGGTGAACGTTATTTCTCTTGCTGCGGTCCCTCAGTGTGGACCACCTTGCCTGCCTCCATCCGTCATTCCCCAACTCTGTCCTGCGTCAAGTCCCGTCTTAAAGACCCATCTCTTTCGGAAACCGTTTGATTACTCTTTCCAAAGCGTGTGTCTGCGTGTGTGAGTGTGGGGAAAGGGGGCAGCACGTTTTGTTGTTATTTTCATGTGTGTGTGTGTGTGTGTGTGTGTGTGTGTGTGTGTGTGTGTGTGTGTGTGTGTGTGTGTGTGTGTGTGTGTGTGTGTGTGCGCGTGTGTGTGTGTGTGTGTGTGTGTTACGCGCCTAAATCTCTCTAGAATAGGCGTTCTAAAAATCGTCAGTAGTATTATTATACAGATGTACAAGCAAAGCGACCTGTTGCGTAAGTGGCAGTACAATCGTGTGCGGTGATCTTGGTCAGCACGAAGTCCGGGATATGGGCGTTCTCCAGTATCGCCAGCGACTTCCTCTCTGACGACCACGCGAAGTACATGTCGTCTGTTGTGTGGCTGTCTAAAACAAAGGGATAACTATTAGGCATGTTTCAACGGTTGTTAACCACAGGTGTCTTTTTCACGACACAATCTCATGCTTGTTCGTTAATACTCGTATTTCAAAATGTTATTAATATACGTACACATTTAAAATACGTGTTTTGTGTGTTTTAAAATGAAAATAAACAATAATAAATGTGACCCGTTCTCACAAAAGGGACCATAAGTCGAAACTTACCAATTTTGAGATATGTAGATCACTGCAATACATTGGTTATGCAGTTTAATTCAATTAATTAATTAATTAATTTAAATGAAAGCTGTACTACTAAAATTGACAGAGATATCAGCAGTTGAAGTTGGCTACTCACAAGGCGGCCATACTGACCCCCGGCACTCTTTTCGCCTGTAGCGGCGTTCGGCCTAGCGCGACTTATGGTCCCTTTCGCGAGAACGGGTCACAAATGGTACTTGCCGGGCGCATTTCTTTAGAATAAAACTCAATGTGCCAGTCACTCACCGACACTCACGCATATTTAACAAACTGTGGACATGCATACACTGGTGAAACTGACGAGCCACTGACACAGGAAATTACTGGAATGCTTTACAAAAGAGGAACGTTTTAAGGTTGCTCTTAAAGACAGACAGTGTGGGGCATCTCTCAGCAGGGGCGTAGGAAGCACGGGGGCCCTGGGGGCCCAGGCCCCCGTTCGATTTTTGGAAGGGGGGCCCGAATATCTTTGGCCCCCCCTTGCTTTTGATAAGAGGAGAGGGGCCCCCCTGCTCTGCTGTCGCAGGACACAATCCTTGGCAGTCAACACACACACACACACACACACACACACACACACACACACACACACACACACACACAACAACAACAACAACAACAACAACAACAACAACAACAACAACCCCCCTTCTTCACCCCGGCCGTATGGCTCACCCAACTTAGTGGGCCCCCCTTCCTCTCAGCATCTTCCTACGCGCCTGTCTCAGATTTGCTGGCAGCGAATTCCAAAAGGTTGGTGCCACAAAGCTGAAAGAACACTCGCCAAAGCACTTCGGGTTGCGCTTGGGAATTTTGAGAAGCCTCTCGGACGACAACCGGAGGGTTCGCGGCGTATTTTAACGTTTAATAACATATTTTATATGATCACAATTTTGACAATTTGACCAAGGCAAACATAGATGCCATAATGTAATGCGAAATACTCGAAAGCAAAAGAAAAGAATCTACCAATCGTAAGTTCGCTTACAACTCTCCATTCTGACGTGGCATGTCTGTTCGTCCAGCGGAAATTTCCTCAGATCCAGCAGACACTGGAAGGTCACGGTCAGCCTGAATGTGATGCAGGACGCGACGTTCATTAGTTTCTGCTACAGTAAAAAGTCCTAGAAATCACATTGGACTTCTTCACTATGTGTACCTATCATCTCCTGTTATGTCCCGTCATTTCAGTTCACGGATCGCCGGGGAGCCGGGGTGGTCGAATGGTAGAGCGTTGGACTTCTAATGCTCGGGTCGTGAGTTCGATCCCGGCTGGGGCCAAATATTTGTGCTGGCTTTTTCATCGTTGCCCCGTCTTTGATATCACCCTATGTGGTGGAAAAGGACGTTAAACCCCCAAACACCCACCCACCCACCCTCACGGATCGCCCTTGTTTTACATCTAGTCCGCACATACAGCCAGACCTAGTTCGTATACTAGTTCCAACCCATTCTTCATTCACTAACTCTATAGAGAAACAACTTTAAAAAACGCCAATCATTTCTCACCGTTGACTGTACAGAATGGTTCCGTCAGGGTGGAGACGGATCAGCAGGTTGGGCACGGTGACGTCATGACTCTCCTCCTTCTTGCCCTGCGAGAAGTAGATGTCGGGCAGCCAGAGAGAGTCGACACGCCGGTGGTTGAGCAAGAGACTCGTGTTCATCCTGCTGAACGCGGAGAAGGCGAGGCGCGGGTCCTGCCACTGCTGCCGGAAGTAGAAACTGGCACTCATTTCCTGTCATCAGTCATAGAAATCCATTCACTCACTGAGCTGTTTCGGCGTAGTAAGGTTTCAAAATAGATTTCAACAGGGGTGGTGTTTCGATCGTTCTCAAATACGAGAGAGAGAGAGAGAGAGAGAGAGAGAGAGAGAGAGAGAGAGAGGGAAAGAGAGAACGAACGAAACTTTATTTTACAAGGATAAAAGATTACGTGCACAGACCTTTTTTAGATCTTGTCCTTGCTAAACTACAAATACTAAACTTGGAAAACTGCATCTGTTTCTTCACACACACACACACACACACACACACACACACACACACACACACACACACACACACACACACACACACACACACACACAATTAGCGTAGGTATACATAAACAAGAAAAACATTACATCAATGAATGTGTCAAATGCCAAATAAAGTACGAACGTAACCATTACGAGGTATTTACTAGATATTTCAATAGTCTGGCTTTCAAAGAGAGAGAGATGATGATGATGATGATGATGATGATGATGATGATGATGATGATGATGATGATGATGATGAAACCTTTATTTCAGGATAGAGTTGTTAGGCACTGGAAGGCCTCTCTTACACACTGTCCTGCTAACACTACAACAGAAAATTCAACTAAGTACTAGGACCACATTAACCCTTTCACTGCCGCCGTCGCAGGATTTCATGAATCGCACCAGTAGACCCACTGTCAAATTAGTTTAAAAAAGTTAAATCTAGACTTTTCAGTAGTTGGGGGGGGGGGGGGAGCTCTTTGGATGCAATACGGCAGGTTTTGATTCCTGTTTACAGCAGTGACGTGACGAGATGTTCTCCGTGAGTGATCCGAAACGCGTCCGGCAGTGAAAGGGTTAAACCAGAACCTATGTGGCAAATCAAGGAGATTAGTACAAAACAAGCAAGTACAACAAAACATTTAACAAAGGATGTATAGGAATCCAGCATCAGTAAGGCGTTACTAAACACGCTGCTCACGTAAAACAATGCATCAGTCATGCATTTATTATTTACAGCCTATCGTGAAGACGAAAGGGACTGGGGACTTCATTAGGTAGGAATGCATTGCTCTGCGAAACTTCGAGCTACTTGAAATGGATTTAAGGCTAGGTGGCAGGGAGTTCCACAACTGTATCCCAGAGAATGACAGACGAGAGAGAGAGAGAGAGAGAGAGAAGGGTTCAACGTCTTTATCCGCCAGAACACACATGTGTGATATCAAACACGGGGCAACGCCGGAAGAAAAGACCAGCACAAATATTTTGCCATTTGGACGAACAGCCATTTCTACCATGAGATCGTCAAATGTTTACTGTCGATGCTCGTCTGACGGTGAAGGTATATGGGAGTGAGTTTTACAATGCTGAGAATAGCCTAGACTATCGTGGTGACTATCCTTGACATGCAGAATACCTTGACGGGTCTCAGCTTCTACTTACCATGTCCAGTTCGTTGACAGGTCCCAAGGTGTTCAGCACGACATCCACCTCCACACGCGTGGCTTGACCTGCACATCCCACAAAGTACCACGTGACTCACTATAACGTTTCTGTCAGCAGGCATATCTTTTTATGTTGGAAACCATTGCCTAGTTCGGTTGAAAAAAAATATGAAAATTATTGTAAATAATTAATTTCGTGTAAGGATTCTCATTTCCTCACTCAACACACTCGCGGTCATGTGTAGCAGACGATCTGCTTAGCGGTTACCGGTACTTGGCAAGAAGGCACACGTACCTAGTAAGGGACTGCACTCTGGAGTCTACGTCTTCACTCTCTGGGGCACAGAGTCTTTCAGTGGAAAGTACCTCTGTGCACGGTGGGGAAATGGCGCTCACTGCGCTACCGTGACGGGCTAAAATTGTCTCGGTGCTCTCAAACACAAGGTCACGCACTATGTCATCCTTGACCAGCTTTGAACCCAGAGGGATCCTCAATGGCATGCTGTCTTCAGAGTGAAAGTATGCGTGTTTCTGAATCAGAGACATACATAACAATCATGTCTCTGTCTGAATGGACAGATCTATTATTACATTCAGTCCTAGAGCACGGGTGTGTATGCTTTTGTAATCGTCTCTTATTCCAAACGAAAAGTGGTCGGATATTCAAGACTTCGTTTCAAATCGAATCATATGACACGCAAGTCTCTACTTCTCTAAAAAAAAAATTCGCCATTTTTGAAAATGGCGCTGGCTGTAAGCAGTCACATTTTCACGCCCCGCCGAAAAGGGACTGCACTCTGGAGTCTACTACTACGACACAGTGGCTGGCCAGCGTCTTCTCTCGCTGCGGTATTTTGCATACAAATTTTGCCTGTAATACAGCCATGCAAAGCTTTTCCCACCACCACCCTATAACTTCTCCAAAAATAAAAGAGGTTCGATGACCTGCAGTAACAGTTATTGTATGAAAATCAGGTTTACACATCGGGTCAGTCTCCTGTGTTCACTCTGCTTTGTCACGAAGATTTTGCCGCGCTGGTATTCAAAAATGCCACAGCGAGGGTGGGTGGGGTGGGTGTTTGGGGGTTTAACGTCCTTTTCCACCACATAGGGTGATATCAAAGACGGGGCAACGATGAAAAAGCCAGCACACATATTTCGCCCCAGCAGGGATCGAACTCACGACCCAAGCATTAGAAGTCCAACGCTCTACCATTCGACCACCCCAGCTCCCCAAAAGCCACATTGAGGAAAAAAGGAGCGACATTAGACGTACAGAGTTGAAAAGAACTTTACACTGACCACTCGCCAGTGCAAACTTTCAGTGAGTTTAAGTATGAGCGCTTTACGTCCGAAAATAGTAAGGAAACAGAGAGCGAAAGTGTGAGTTATGACTTTCCATAACCCACTCAGTGGTTTACGAGTTCACAAAAACACACTCCAGTTAAGTCATCAGTCAAGTGCGTCATTTCAAACATTTAGAACTCATACGTCTTGACCGGTGAATAGTTATTTTGTTCACTTTTGGGGGTGAAATTTTTTGTTGCTTGGATCACGTAAAATATGATCGCACAGAAGTATTTGCGAGTGCACTTTTGAATGTCAGTACACGAGCACTTGCTTTAAATGATATTCTTCTTAAACATCAAGCACTTTCGACTGCCCTGCGCATCATTTCCTCAAAAGTCAGTGCGCAGAATTTTGAGGGGGATACAAAAGTCACTAGTCACCCTACCAGAAAAATAAAATGTCGCCGAAAATGTATGCATCTAGAGCAGGAGAGGTAAGAGTCTGAATGCTCGTGGTATAAACAGCTTACAAGATTAGTTCTCGTGGTTTACCACCAAAGAAACCACTCGATGTTTCAATTTTTGCTGTAGCTACCCCTGCCGGAGGCTCGGTAGCTACGTTAAGAAATTGAAACATCTCGAGGTTTCTTTCGTGGTAAACCACGAGAACTAATCATGTAAAGCTCTATGCATCTGTTCCTGTCTACTCACCCAGCTGGTAGTGTGGCCGCATGGTACGATCATACGTCCCGTTGTCCAGCAGTGAGTCAATCTCCCGCTTCACCTCCAGTGTCGTTTCCGTCTCCTCATCTCTGCACGTACAAAAATACAGGTCAGTTACGATAACGTTCAACTTTCCCTGGTGTCGCTGCAGCCAAATGGTAGAACGTTAGATTTACACATCCACGACAGCAGGCACCCCGGGTGGGCGGGTGGGTGGGTGTTTGGGGGGTTTAACGTCCTTTTCCACCACGTGCGGGTGATATCAAAGACGGGGCAACGATGAAAAAGCCAGCATAAATATTTAGCCCCAGCCGTGATACGAACTCACGACTCGAGCATTAGAAGTCCAATGCTCTACCATTCGGCCACCCCGCCTCCCACAGGGGACCACGGACACGATAGAGGCTGCTAGCATTAATATGACATTCGTGATATCAGGCGTGCAAGTTATGGATCGTGATTGTCTCAGGTATGGGACAGCCAGGGCCCGTATGTAAAACTCGAGATTAATTTAACCCACGGCTACGGGCCTAACCGAGACTACGATAAAAGAACCCCAAAAGCAAAATTAAATATAAACAAGGAGGAACGGCCCCGTCCTACAAAGTTGTTTCTCCAAATTTCATTTTATTTTGTCTGTTTTGTTGTTATTGTTGCCGGTTCTCCCCTCTCCATGTTCTACCAATGACACTAGATCCTCTACGACCTCGACCGATTAGTCACGTGACTGGGGGTGGGGCCGGGTGGGGGAGAGCGAGAGAGAGAGAGAGTGGGTGGGAGGGTGTTTAGGAGTTTAACGTCCTTTTCCACCACGTAAGGGTGATATCAAAGACGGGGCAACGAGAGAAAGGCCAGCACAAATATTTGGCCCAAGCCGGGATTCGAACTCTCGACCCGAGCATTGAAAGTCCAACGCTCTACCATTCGGCTCCCCTGGCTCCCCAGAGAGAGAGAGAGAGAGAGAGAGAGACGTCAGTTCCGTGAACTAAACATTTGACGTCAGCCTCAGGCAGGTCGTCATACACAGACGGAGAGATGACGTCAGTTCCGCGAACTAAACATTTTGACGTCAGCCTCTAGCACTGCGATCGTCTGAGGAAGCTTGTTTATGTCTTGTGATTTCCCTGTTGGCTTTGTGGCTTCCCCGATTGAATTATTTTTCACATGAAATCTGGAAGATCTAGAGGGCTGGTGAAATGTCGGAGACAGTGACGATACTTGCTTATTTTGTCTGGGAACTAAGCGTTTGACGTCAGCTTCACACTGGTGGTATGACAGATGATGCTTGTGCATGTCTTGTAATTTCCCTGTTGCTTTTGTGACTTCCCTGGCTGAATTAATTTTTACATAAAATCTGGAAGATCTAGAGGGCTGGTGAAACATGGACTAGAATACCTTGTATTGTACTTATGAAATCGAAAATTTGGAACTCTTTTGACCGGTGCTTTTCGCAGAAACTTGAAAAAGTTATGTTTATCTAAAAGTTCAGTTATTCTAAATGCTAAAGCTATAATAGTGCAGTAGTTCCTGTCATATGTGCAGTTGTCACACTAGACAAAAACGCCGGGATGATAAGTAATTTGCAGTAGTCTTTTCATAGATATTTGATCTTATGTGCAAACCACCCCTACCTCGAAAATATTTTTTTTACACAAAACCAGTCAGAGCTACAGAGGTGTAGCACGAATACAGGCAGTGTGATTGGGTGAACTTCCAAAGTCTAGAAAATGAAGGAATTTGAACAACTTTTTCGAAAAAATTCGTAACACGACCGATTTTTTAAAATCGGCGATAACTCTTCTGAAAATGCGGCAGGCTAAAAATCGTGAAAGGTAGGTCTGCAGAAGGTGATTTCCCATTTTATCTCAAAGTAAAAAGGCCTCCATCGAGGTGGTTTAGGAGATAGCTATCATTACATCCGTCCACACACACACACACACACACACACACACACACACACACACACACACACACACACACACACACACAGACACACGTCTCACAACTCCCGCCAAAAAGAACGCAGCAGCATAGTGTGCACGTCAAGTGTCTATGACGCAGGTTTCGTTACGTCACTATGTGCGTGAAAGTATTATTGTGTGGAGAAACGTCACAGTCTTGTTTTGTATCACTGAAACTTGCTGCTGCGCGCAGCAAAATCTGCCCCGTCTCATAAAGTTGTTTCTCTATAGAGAAACAACTTAAAAAGGACGCCAAGAACGGTAGTGAAAAAAATCCTTCTCTAACGGCTTAGGCACCATGGTGGAATGGACCCGCTTCCTGGTTAAACAAACAACAACAACAAAACCCAACAGAAATTTAACCCTAGAGCTAGTTTAGTTCGAGGTTAGACTTCAACCCGAGGCCAAAATCCCTAACCTCGACTTAGTTTTACATGCGGGCCCAGGGCACTAAGGATAGCGGAGCTGGTACTTGCAAGTGTGATTGTGGCCCCGTTTACATTAGCTTAAAATACCGCCCTGAGAGCGCTCTGAGAGTGCCCTGTCGCGTTTACACTTGGACAAACCGCTCCGAAAGCGCATCGCTCTCAGACTACCTTCAGTGGGTAGTCTGAGGGCGCTCTAGCTTAGGGCGCTTTCGTCACGTCACGTGGGGCCCTGTGTCACCGTAGCAACAGGCCATTTTTGCAAATGGCGAAAGATCGTTTTGTTTTTTGGTTTTTTTTCTGCCAGGCATACAAAAACACGTGCTTTCTGGGCGCTGCCATCTTGAATGTCACATTCCCCGAGAGCACGTGACGTATCAGCTCCCCTTCCACGATTGTGTAATGTAAACGCCGTGGAGCGCTCTCAGTACGGTGCTCTTTAGGGGCGCCCTCAGAGCGCCCCGTAATGTAAACGGGGCCTGTGACAGGCCTTGGTGGCGCTCTGACGGGACTTTGAATTTTGAGACTTTGAGCTGGGTATCTGTTGTATTTTTCTCCTGCTATGTCGCTCTCTCGGTGCACTCGCAGAGAAGACACGGGATACAACAGGCTAGAACTCCAATACTTTATTAACAGAAGATGCGCAAGAACAAACTCATGAAAGAGGAAGAACCCAGAACGCTGTGCAGTGCCGCTTATATACTAACAGGTCAGATCTAGAACATTCTGTAACATACTGGCAAGTACGGAATCTTTCCGAGGTTACGTAATCTGCTGACGTTACTGCACTCGCATGTTCTGGGATGGTCTAGAAATTTCCATCGAAATGCAGTGACTTTTCGCGATCTCTACAACACCTCCCTACCAAAATTGTTGTTTCACAACAAACTTCAACAACAAAGTCTGTCTCTGGGTTTTGGTGTTCTTTTGGATCGTCTGGGGTTGTCTGGACCATACTCTGGAACAGGTGGCTTGGTCTTGGGCAGTCGTGGTCTGCTCTGGTTCTGTGTCGGTGGCACATTCTCCAGAATCTCCATCGGATGGTCGATCGGGAGCTCAGAGGCATCTGCTGAATCGCCAGGTTCGCTGTCCTCTTCAGAAGCGTAACGTGGGCGCAACTGTTCCCAGTGTCGTCTCCAAACTGGGCCACGAGGAACTACCTTGACGTTGAAGCAGCGAGTACCCGTAGACTTCTTGACCACTGCTGGTACCCATCTGGGCTGCTTGGCATGGTGAGGTCCATAGTACAGTGCGTATACTGGATCTCCAGCCTTGTATTGCCTGGTCACCTTAGCGACACCTCCAGAGTCTGGAGTCACCTGAGTTTTAGATGCCTCCTTGGATTGCTTGCCCTGAGCTATGTGTGCTGGCGAGGGAAGCAAAGTGTCGATCCTTGTCCGAATCTGCCTGGACATCAAGAGTTCACTCGGAGAGAATCCGCAGGATGTCGGCATTCTCCGGTACTGCATAAGAAACTCTTGAAGTGCTCGCTTCGGGGGCAGAGAAGACTTCCTGAGAGCTTGCTTGAAAGTCTGCACCAGCCGTTCTGCAGCTCCATTGGTAGCAGGATGATAGGGCGCTCCTGTCAGGTGCGTAATCCCACGTTCCTTGCACCAGCTCTGGAACTCTTCAGAAACAAAGGTGGTTGCATTGTCGGAGACCAACGTGTGTGGGTATCCGAAGTGAGCGAAGTCTTCTTCCAGCAGGTCTAGAGTAGCTCTAGTGGACGTGGATGACGTTGGGTGGATGCATGGGTACTTTGAGTAAGCATCCGTGATCACCAGCCAGTTGGTGCCCATGAAGTTGATGGCGTGGTCCAAGTGAACTCGGCTCCATGGCTTCTCTGGTAACATCCAGGGATGAACTGGCGGTTTGGATGGCTTGTTTTGATGTTCGCCGCAGGAGTCACATCGTCGACTCGTCATCTCTATTGCAGCGTCGATACCGGGCCAGTATACTGCAGTTCTTGCCAACTGCTTCATGCGTTCCATGCCGAAGTGTCCGATGTGCAGAAGATCAAGGATCTTGGGCTGCAGGCTTTGTGGAATCACAACTCTTGTACCATAGATGAGGCATCCGTTGCAGATACTGAGAGAATCAGACAACTTCTGGAACTTTCTGACTTCTTCGTTGATCTCAGCGTGCTTCAGCGGCCACCCTTCGCGCACGTAGCGCATCACTGTAGCTATCACTGGATCTTTGCCTGACTCTTGACGAAGGATGTTGGCGTCGAAAGGTTTGACTTGAAGACTGAGAACTCGGATGGCGCACACCATGTCCGTGTCTTCCCCACTCTCCTCCCTGTCAAAGTCGATGTCGTCTCCAGAAGGCAAGCGACTGAGGGCATCGGCATTGCCGTGATCTGCAGTTTTCCGGTACTCGATCGTGTAGTCGAACTGGTTCAGCCATAGGGCCCACCGAGCTAGTCTGTTAGCTGCAAGAAGTGGTGTCCCTTTCTTTGGTCCGAACAGCGCCGTCAGGGGCTTGTGATCAGTCACCAGTATGAACTGTCGTCCGTACAGATACTGGTAGAATTTCCGCAAACCATAGATGATGGCTAGGGCTTCTTTGTGGATTTGGCTGTAGTTTCTTTCTGCAGCTGTAAGAGTCTTGGACACATTGGCAATTGGGCGCTCGCTTCCATCCGGATAGCGATGAAACAGTACTGCTCCAATTCCAACGTTGGATGCGTCACAAGCCAGCCCCACAGGCTTTTCTGGGTCGAAGTGTACAAGCACTTGATCAGAGGAAAGCACCTGCTTCAGCTGTTCAAAAGCTGCTTGTTCCTCTTCTCCCCACTTCCAGGGATTTGCCTTCTTTGTCAGGCGGTAGAGCGGCTCTGCCATAGTAGCCAGGTTTGGGATGAATTTCCCGTAGAATTGTACTGAGCCCAGAAAAGACTTCAAGCTTGAGACATCCGAAGGTGGTGGCATCTTCAAGACTGCCTCGACTTTGGATCCTTTGGAGATTCCTTCAGCCGATAGAGTGTGTCCAAGGTATTCCACACTGGGTTGAGCAAACAGGCATTTTTCACGACGGCATCTGAGCCCTTTGTCGTTCAGACGCGTGAGTAGTCGTTCCAGGTTGCTCAGATGATCTTTGGCATCCTTCCCGCTGGTGAGTATGTCGTCTTGGAAGACGGCAACTCCAGGCAGATCACTGGTCAGATTTTCCATGATCTCCTGAAAATAACCAGGTGCTGACTTGATTCCGAAAGGTAGTCGTTGTTGCAGAAGTACCCCACGGTGAGTGCTGAGGGCTAGTCTGCGTTGACTTTCTGGTGCCAGCTTGATCTGGTTGTAGGCATCAGCGAGGTCGATCTTCGTGTAACCGAATCCTCCTCCCAGCTTTTGCATCAGTTCCTCTGGGAGAGGCATTGGGTGACGGTGATCAGCAAGTTGATCGTTGATCCCGACTGAGTAGTCACCACAGATCCGCAGTTTTGGCTTCAGGGCGCCTGCACTGTTTGTCTTACGAATTGGAACCACTGGTGTTCCATAGTCGTTGAACTGGACTGGCTTCCAGACTCCTTTGGCGATGCCTTCTTCGTAGCCTTTCGTCAGGTCATCACGAAGAGCGAACGGAACCGGCCTTGCCTTGTGAAAAACCGGCTTCGCGTCGGACTTGAACTTTACTTCCAGCTCAAAATCCTTCAGACATCCCAATTCTTCCTTGAAGAGATCTGGGAACTTGTCGCAGAGAGTGTGGCAATCCTTTTGAAGAGAAGCATAAGTTGTGCTGGAGGTCTTCGGATGCGATTCTTTTGCACCCTCGCTCTTGACTTGACTCTCTATGCTCTTCAGTCCAAGGGCATTGTCCACTGAAATTCCCAGAGCCTGGATCGCGTTTCGTCCAAGTAGGTTGAGATCAGGGATCTTGGTGACGATGTAGGGAATGGAGCTCTGTTTACCAGTCACTGGGTCCTTTGTTTGGCCCTTGAAGGTGCCCAACACGGGTAGGTCATGCTTGCTGGCAGACTCGTACCGATGCGTGACGTCATCCAGCTTCGGTTTTCCCAGTTGTTTCCAGACTGGCACAGAAACAAAATTTCCCGTGGTTGCAGTGTCCAGCTCCATCGTGAACTGTTGATCCTGGATTGTGACTGGAACGTCCAACCTAGGAGTATCTTGGGGAACTTCGCCGAGGATGGCTTTGACAAGCTCTGCTTTTGTGATACTTTTCACTGAAGATTTCGCAGAATGTCGTCCCCCTTGTTGCTGTTGATGCAGTTTTTTTCTGCAGACAGCCTCCAAATGTCCTATCTTCTGACAGAAATTGCATTTGGAGTCTTTGTAGTAGCAGTCTGTTGCTCTATGAGACTTTCCACACCTGTAGCACTTTGCTGAATCGCTGGTCGTGGAGTTAGACTGCTGGTGGTTCTTTGGTCGACCCCCTTTGTTGTTCATCTTGACTTTGTTGACCGGTCTGGGCTTGGAACCGTAGACAGTTTCCTTGGCCACCTTTGCCGCGTCTTCAGTCTCTATGGCGATCTTGACAGCCTTGGCAAAATCCAACTCGGTATCCTTGACCTTGAAAAGAGCCTTCAAGACAGCTTCGTTGTTGACAGAACATATGAATCTCTGCCTAAGAGCTTCATCTTGTGGATCTTGGATCGAAGGAAAGTCACAGGTAGCCGCGTCTTGACGTATACGGGCTGCCAGCTCCTGGAGTGTTTCGCCTGGCTTCTGTTCCATGTTGCTCCAGAACTTGAAACGTTCTCGCACTATGAACAGTTTTGGGTCAAATTGTTCTTTCATGAACTCGACGATTTGGTCCATCGTCAGGTCGTTGATGTCCGTTTTTGGATTCTGTTGAGCAGCCAGATTTGCCAGTTGCTTGTAGACAGCCGGAGTCTGATTGGTGAGGAAGACTTGAGCCTTGCGGTCGTCAGGAACGGCGTTGGCGACAAGAAATGTGCAGAATCTTGACCAGTAGTCAGGCCACAGTTCTGAAGTGGAATCAAAGGCAGCGAAAGGTGGAATAGCGGCGGTCGAAACAGTAGAAGTGTGAGGACGGGTACTTGCGCTGGAATCCCCAGTCGGTGTCTGAACTTGAATCATCTTCATCAACGCACCCATCTGCTCTCTTTGGACTGCTAATTCTTCTTCATGCTGCTTTGCTTGAATCCTCATCTGTTCCTTCATCTGTTCCTTCTGCTGTTCATTCTGCTGTTCCATTTGTTCCTTCTGCTGTTCCATTTGTTCCTTCTGAATCTTCATCTGTTCCTTCTGCTGTTCCATTTGAATCTTCATCTGTTCCTTCTGCTGTTCTAATTGCTCTCTAAGCAATTTTATCAGCTCCGCTGTCTCTGCCATGGTCAGTCGTCAATTTTCGCTGCTGCAACAGTTGAAGGGGTGCAACTTCTGTAGTTGGAGTTTCTCGAGTACTGGAGAGTACTGTCCCTTCGTAGGTAGATCAATGTCGAATCCTGTCGGCGACGCCAAATATTTCTGTTGTATTTTTCTCCTGCTATGTCGCTCTCTCGGTGCACTCGCAGAGAAGACACGGGATACAACAGGCTGGAACTCCAATACTTTATTAACAGAAGATGCGCAAGAACAAACTCATGAAAGAGGAAGAACCCAGAACGCTGTGCAGTGCCGCTTATATACTAACAGGTCAGATCTAGAACATTCTGTAACATACTGGCAAGTACGGAATCTTTCCGAGGTTACGTAATCTGCTGACGTTACTGCACTCGCATGTTCTGGGATGGTCTAGAAATTTCCATCGAAATGCAGTGACTTTTCGCGATCTCTACAACAGTATCTATAGACGCAAGATGGGTAACTGGTCAGAGGTTGACTGCCTGTGTCAGCGCCAGCTTGAAACTGCCATTTTTACCACACTTCGTAGATCAAGTCACATGATGACTCGTTTGCCGATGTACAGTGTCTCAGTTTAGCTGCAGTGTACGTTGTATACAATGTGACTAAAGACACTGTACACTGTACGCCGGATGCGATACGGACAAACCTAAGCGACGATGACCGCTTCAACAATACTAGTCTAACAACCCATTTCAAGCACATATAATTAAAGTGCAACTAAGGTCGAGAGAGAAAGAGGGAAGCATACAATTTAATGCTTCATTGTGTGTGGCCTTGGAAACGGCTTGCCAACGCGGACACCCTGACGCTCAGAGTCCAACGACAGCTCAGACAATAGAATTAGAGAGCCACAGAATCGACCGTATTTGTCCATCGTGACGTGGAGGTCCCACTGTGAGGCCATAGCACCTGATCAGGTCAAAATTAGTGTCTCTGTATAGCGTGCGGCTAGCGCGTGATTTCTGGCTTGTTCTGGGGCTGTTGTCTGGCACTACAACACACTCGCTTTGCCAATAACCGTTTAGATTCTTGTGTGGTCTGATTGTTTTACCAGAGCGTGGTGCTGTGTTGGTGAAAGTCGCGGCACGGGGCTTTTGTCGCAGGTACGTTTAATTTGTCGCCGATTGTATTTATCACGCCATTGAACGGAGCATGCACACGTAAATTATTTACGGTGGAAACATGGAAACAAAAAAATGTTTCAACACGTGTCTTCCCTGGGGTCCGAACGTCTGGCACCGTCCTCTTTTTCTTGTTAACCCGCTCCCTAATACAATGCTTGTAGTCAACGCCAAAGATATCCAACTTGCCCAGCTGCCCCCCCCCCCCCCCCCCCACAAACAAAAAACAGAAACAAAAACAAACAAAATACTCCTCCCCCCCCCCAAAAAAAAAGACCAAAAACAAACAAAAAACAAAAACAAACAAAAAACCCAAGAAAAGAAACCAAATCTTATTCTTACCCTCTGTGGTTCTCAACAGCCCCGGTGCGTGGTTACGAATGCCAAAATACTGAACCGCTGGCAAATTGCAAACCATTGTGAATGAACGATGATAACACAGCATATGCGGAGTGTGGCCAAGATATATACCGACGATATTTTCACATACTGACTCGTATCTGTCATAATCGCAAGTTGTGCACATGTGCACGCATACTCAGTGTTAACTCCGATAGCTGCTCCACCCTGTGGTGGTGGCTGTAAGCCGGTATGAACGAGGAAATTCACGAGACTTGGGTGAAGGGAAACACAGGACACACCGAAGTTCCGGTAATCACTTTCTTGAAAGTCTCACTAGGTACGAAAGGCATACAGCAGCGTCTCAACCCTGTTCCGGGTCCGTCGCTAACTCTATGCCCCTCCGACGACACCAAAGTCGGGCTAACCGAGACCGAGCCGAGCTAAGTGATACCTAAGAAGGAAAATAAAAAACAAAAATACTCGGTAACAAGGAAAGTGGACAGTTGCGATCAACTTTGAGGTCCCCGTGTCATTTCACAGTGTGCACAGAAGCGGTGAAAGCTGTCGCATTCACCAACACAGTATATTTTCAGCCTGTTTAGAGATTATTGTCTGCATGAGTTGTCCCCCGTGCATACACAGACCCGCAGCGTGCATGCAAGTTTTTCTTGGCAGCCTTGTGCTCTGCCACAAAAAAATGCGTGGTTTTTTGCGGCAAGGGAGACACCTCATGCAGGCAATAATCTCTAAGCAGGCTAAATATGTACAGTACTGTGTTGGTGAACGCGACAGCTTTCACCGCTTCTGTGCACACTGTGAAATAACACGGGGACCTCAAAGTTGTCACACACACACACACACACACACGGGTCACACGAACACCCGCGAGAGCTGGCGACTAATCTGCATGGCAGGAAACTGATGAGACTGTGACAGCTGCCGAAAGAGGGAACGGTTGCATTATTCAAACCCTGTAAGAGATGATGCTCGCTTTCTCAGCGCAAATGCCCGGTGAAAAACATACACTAATACTTTGGCCTTGCAGGTGTCTGCTAAATTAGGCGAAGATGATCGGCAGTGAAAGCTTTTTCTTACAATTTATTATTGATTATCATCTAGGCTCCGACTGAGTGGAAGTCTGTACAGATGTTTTCTATAGATTTTTTTTTTTTGGTGGGGAGGGGGGGATGCATTGAAGACATTTTTCTTTCACACACACACACACACACACACACACACACACACACAGGGTGGGTGGGTGGGTGGGTGGGTGTTAGGAAGTTTAACGTCCTTTTCCACCACGTAAGGGTGATAATTATCAGAGACGGGGCAACGAGAAAAAGGCCAGCACAAATATTTGGCCCCAGCCGGGATTCGAACTCACGACCCGAGCATTGAGAATCCAACGCTCTACCATTCTGCCATCCCTGCTCCACACATACACACACACACACACACACACACACACACACACACACACACACACACACACACACACACACACACACACACACACACACGAGAAAACAACAACAAAAACAACGCAATCGACTGACTGCCAAAACAATGAAAGGCAACATTTCCTAGTAATGCAGTTTTCCTATTATAGTCCTTTCTGTACCTGCAGGGGAAACAACGTTTAGTTAAGAGTTCCATGGGACTGAAGTAGAAATCTCGGTTGTTTTCACAGCTTTGATCTCATCGGCATCAAGGACCCTAGATCCGCTGACCTACCTGATGTGGGGCTCCTCGAGGGTTCTTGGCGGCATCAGTCCTACCCTGGTTTGCTTATACATCTCAAGACGTGTAATGCGAATTGATTTTGTGAACCGACATAAAACTGGAAGCAGGATTTTGTTCCCCGAGTAAACGGTGCACGGTCAATGAACACTACCTCCGACAGCAAACGGATGGCGGTTGAAAACCTCCCTTCGATCTAATGTGACACACATCAGTGCTTATGAAAGGTTTGCGTGATCATGTAGCGTGTTGCGTAGCACCGTGATCTGTTAGGAGGCGCTTTTCGCTCAGTGCTGCCGACTTCAGCCTCCTGGGTTTCTTTCGGGGTTACCCCACCCTTATCTCCTGGCCCATACGTCCTACCCTGAGAGCACGGGGGGGGGATTGTTTAACCAGGGGTCCCACCCTGAGGCTACAGCCAGTTGGTCCAGGACTGCTTATTGCAATCTCAACACAAAAAAGAAGCCGCTAACGTGTTTTTGTTGTTGTTGTTGTTTAATAGCGATTCCTGCATAATACAGGAAACATTGTCACAGTTGCAGTGTTTTCAGCGCTTCAAAGACCCTTATAAAACCAGAGCGTGAGTTTGCGGTGACTTCATTGTGCTTTTGGTCAGTGAGCGAGACACGTCGCTACAGCGTCTGGCGGGTGTTGTGTGCTGCACCAGAAGACTAGTCACTGCGATCTTTCTCGCTCATTGACAAAACGCAGACTGAGCTGTGAAATCAGGCTGCCTCTGGCTTGTCGAGTAGTCGGGGGGTTTTGTTGTTGTTGTTGTTGTTTTAACACACTGTTTGTGGCTCTTTGTTGAGATTTCAGATCTTTAAGGGGGGGCTAACGCTACCATTTTCATGCGCACGGATCGTAATGATGTGTTTTCGTGGTATCACATCACTTAAACACCTGGACAGTGACAGCATCTGTAGTGATGGCCAACTCAGCCAACAGAAACGTACTCGATGACACGGCAACCACACTGATCGCGCAAGTCGTAGAATTTGAATGTTCGACCGCTCGCGCAAAGTGTAAACAACACTGTATCGCATTAAGAGCTGTACTAATCATAGAGTATTTCGGGCGTGCAGGCGCACACACGGGCGAAACTGTTCGAAAACATAAATTGGCCCAGCAAAGATGGAACTAGCCCGTTGAATATCACCTCAAAACCATCTCCACTCCCTGCAGTCCCTGACCGCCCACTAATATCGTCAGCCAAATCACGACGGCAGACTAACTTCATCCCAGGAAAGCGCAAATGCCACTTACTGTGACATTCACCTCCTTCCCCAGGATATTCACATAGGCTGTGTTCGCTTCGCTGACCTTAACTACGTTTCTCTCTCATGGCTGGAAGTCTCTCATTAAAACTGCATGTCCCGTACAGTGACCTACCATTATCAACTCTCCCGGGAGTTGGTTACCTCCCGTGGTTATTAGTTCCGGTCTTTAGGCATAGCCACCAACGAACGGTCATACTATTGACGTCTTTGAATTACCGGTAATGGCTTTAGAAATGTAGGACAGGGGACAGTTCTGTACATGCTGCCATACACTGTCTTTATTCTGTATGATTTCCTCTCTGCTCCCGCTAATGTACGGGGAGCCGGGGTGGTCGAATGGTAGAGCGTTGGACTTCTAACGCTCGGGTCGTGAGTTCGATCCCGGCTGGGGCCAAATATTTGTGCTGGCTTTTTCATCGTTGCCCCGTCTTTGATATCACCCTATGTGGTGGAAAGGACGTTAAACCCCCAAACACCCACCCACCCACCCCGCTAATGTACACACTATATGGCCAGGTATAATAATAATAATAATAATAATAATGAGTATTGTATAGGCGCTTTACCCAATTTCGTGAATCGGCTCAAAGCGCCGCGAACTGAACCCAACACGCACGCTCACGTGAAGCACACGCATTCTCTCACACACTGGACATAAACATCATTACAATCACGTGGTGCGAAGGGTCAGCTCAGCTATTTAAATTTCGGAATTTAGAATTGCTTGTATTTTTCAAATTTTGTGGGCTGAACATTTCCAAAGCAGAGGGGGAGGAAGCCGGAGTACCCGGAGAGAACCCCCGACAATCGGCCCGAATGAACGGTGCCACATACGAGAAGGAAAAATTCTTTGCCCCGAGTGGGACTCGAACCCCTGACCTCTCTTAACCACTCGACCACCGATCGCCCATAGAGATGCTAAATGGTAGGTGATGTCTGAATGGGTGACAGTTGTGCTTTGTAATTACTGAGTCACTGAGCTGGAGAATGTTTGACAGATGTTCACTAATATGCGCTCTGGCGGTTCCACTAATTCTGTTAAGATTACCGACTGAATGGTCCTATGAAAGAATGAAAATTGAGGACAGTCTGCTTTCGCTGAAATGGGGCATTGTAAAGTTTTGGAACAATGCACCTCGGGTCGGGTACAATGTCCCAAGCTTCGGTGTACTGGTACCTACGTTACGAGAAGTGTTCCGGACCACAATATACCTGACCAAAGCACTTTGTCCGTAATAGTATCATATTTGATTTCAGTCTGGACTGACAGGAATTTCAGGTTAGCACGGGGTGGGTGGTGTTCGGGAGTTTAACTTAACGTCCTTTTCCACCACGTAAGGGGGCTATCAAACACGGGGCAACGAGAGAAAGGCCAGTACAAATATTTGGTCCCAGCCGGGATTCGCACTCACAACCCGAGGTCAGAATGGGAAAACAAGGGATTTGGTCTAGTGGTTCAAGAATCCGACTTCGGATCCTCAGTCAGCTGCTTGGTTCGAATCCCTGGTGGGCAGGAATTTGGTTGGATTTTTCCCTTTCCAAATCCGGTCAAAATCATGTGCAGACTAGGTTACATGCCTGTCTCGCCTTCGGGTACACACGCACGCACAAACATCAAATGTTAATGTTAAAAATCCAATGCCAAACAGGAGGGACCGCGGAAGGGAAAACAAATTCACGCTATGCATGCAGGACAAAAAATAGGTGGCGCTGCACTATGGCGACGCGCTTCCCACGGGGGTAGCAGCCCGACTTTCCCTTACCGCGGTTGTGGGACTGTAGATACAGAAACAGAAAAGTAATGAGATTGATGATTAGATTTCAAATTAGAAAATCGACTTTGGCTTGGAAATCAAATTGTGGCTTGGAACAAGATACCTAAGGTATCTTTGTTGCTTGGACACATTGTGTCGTGGGATAATGTAACTCGAAGGAAATTCTTCAAAACCTGTTACGACAATGGCCATTTCAGAATTACTGTCAATTCTGACTGCATTGTCCACGATTATGTTCCTGAAAGGAAAAATAAACCCATCTTTATGGACATCGCTTTTGAATCGATCGTATGAGGCCAAGAGATCAAAAGTGATGTGTTATTTTTGTTCTCGCTTTTACTTCACAGTCTGCTGTTTCAGGCTTTTGTGTGTTTTAGAATCGAGTGACCTCGTCGTGACGGAAAAGACTTTCAGCTATTTCTCCAGATCTCGTCCTTTATCGCGAGATCAAAGACTCGCAGTAAATGGTAATCCTCGTCTTTGTTTCCAATACAAACTTGACTCCTCTTTGCAATGTGCTGTATTTAGCAGGATCGATCGGTCTCGATAAACTGCGAAAAGGCAAAACATAATAAGGGCAGAGATTTCAACCGAAGTTTTGAGAGGATAATTACTGAGAAAAAAAAGGTGAACTTTTGGAGTGACGCACATGACTGTATTTTGATACCGCGGCAAGACTCCGACAGCAGCATTCAGTATCCATGGTCAATATTGTCCAGAAACAGTTAACAAAATAAGATTTGGGCCGGTGTGCAAGTTGTCACAACTGAATCGCCACAACGAACTGTTTCTTTTCTCGTCCATAACATGCGATTTAACGATGAAACCAGCCTCTTCCCACACAGTGCCTTGTTGGTGGGCTGGTTTTCCGGAGTAAATCACATTTCTTCAGGCCTATTTTGCCTTTTTTTTCTCCCCAGTAACACTCCTAACAAAAAGAGCTACCAGTCGTACACACAAACGGAGAGAAAGACAAACAAGATAGACAAAGAAAAACGTAAAACGTACAGAATAAGACACAAATTAAATATATCGAACGCAAACGAAGAAAAGGATCGTTAAACCCTTCAAAAACGAGCACTATGGTGATGAAGACACAGAAAAGAGTTTTTTTTTTTCCTTTCTGTCACGCCAAATGGTCGTTTAACCAATTGAAATGTCACAACCATGGCCGCGGGCAAGGTACCTTCTGAACGTTTGTTCAAACGACCGCAAAGCGATGTCCCATGCAGAAAATGCACCTCTGCTGTTTATGAAGGCGATGACAAACAAAAGAACATTACGAATGAACCCAACTGTGAGTGTGCCGGGGCTTTTGTAAACACAGCAAGATTGATGGGGTCTCTTTCAGAAAGTTGAACAAGATAAGAGATTGTCCTGAAAATGGAGTTCCTCAAAATGACAGCAGTGTGTATAGAGCTAGCGCGCTTCAAACTGAGTTGCAAATCGACCATGTCAGAATATGAGATCAAAAGTGTTCTCATGTACAATTGTCTGCCCTTCCTTCCCCTAGACTGAGGTAGTGGGTATGTCGGGGAAATCTGTACACTGAGGCAAAAACAGAAAAAGCAAATCAAACCAAAGCAGACCAAACCAGACCAAACAAAAGCAGACCAGACCCTTCCTTTTACCAAGGGCTGTCTGACGTATATTTGGTACAAGGAAGGACCAGACCAGACCAAATCAAACTAAAATAACCTAAACTAAACAAGACCAAACCAACCCAAACTAAACTAAATTAGTCCAAACCAAAACAAACCAAACGTAACTAAACTAAACTAGACCAAAACACACCAAACCAGACCAAACTAAACTGAACTACATCAGACCAAACCAAACTAAACCAAGCTAAACTTAACTAGACTAAAACACGCTAAACCAGAGCAGACCAAACAAACTAAACAAACTAAACTGAATTAGACCAAACCAAAGCAAACCAAACCAGACCATACCAAACCGAACTAAATTCAGGTGAACTAAATTAGACCAAACAAAACCAAACTAAGCTAAAGTAAACTAGAGTAAACCAAAACAATCCAAACCAAACCGAATCAAACGAAACTAAACTACACCAGTAGACCAAAACAAACCTAACCAGACCAAAGCAAACCTAACCAACCTAAACTACACTAAACTACACCAAAACACACCAAACCAGACCAAACCAAACCAAATCAAACTAGACTGAACTAAACTAACTAAAGTAGACCAGAACAAACCAAACCAGACCGAACCAACCCAAACCAAACTAAACCACCAAACCAGACCAAACCAGACCGAACCAACCCAAACCAAACTAAACCACCAAACCAGACCAAACCAAACCAAACCAGACCGAACCAACCCAAACTAAACTAAACTAAACTAAACTAAACTAAACTAGACCGAAACAGACTAAAACAAATCAAACTGCACTAAACTAACAAGACCAAAACTACCTAAACCAAACCAAAACAGTCGTGTTAGTGTGACCTATCCGACCCTTTATCATTGGCTCGACTCTTTTCTTTCACTTCTTGCCTCCCCCAAAACAAACAAACAAACAAACAAACCGTACAAACAAAAAACCGAACAAACAAACAAACCAAACAAACAAAAAAACAACTACAAGAAAACAAAAACAAAAAACAACAAAACAACAACGACAAACAAACAAACAACACACACACACACACACACACACACACACACACACACACACACACACACACACACACACACACACACACACACACACACACACACACACACACACACACACAACAGCAACAACAACCAACAAACAAGCAAACAACTACAAGCAAACATACAATTGGTTTTCCTGATTTTTGTTTTGCCTGCTGTCTGGTGTGGTCTGTTTATTCATCTGTGTATTGACGTAATCATTGAGGTATTTGTATATATGACGTATTCTGTTTACTGATGCCATCTGTGTATTTACGTAATCTGTGGACTGAGATAATCTGCATATGAAACAACCTGCCTGAGATGATAAGTGTTTTACTGACAAGCCTCTTGTCGGTTTGAAGTGTAGGGGTAAACTCAAAACCCTTTTCACCAGAATCTCGCACAAATAGTCAGGACAACTCTCAGAGGTGTCCGCGGTGCCTGGAGTGCATCAAGTGCGAGTTTTTTACCTAATCCATAACTGACAGACATAGGCTCCGTTCACACACACACACACACACACACACACACACACACACACACACACACACACACACACACACACACACACACACACACACACACACACACACACACAACTTACTTCTTGAGAATTCGTACAGCTTAAGAGAGATGAGGGTGGGTGGGTGTTTGGGGGTTTAACGTCCTTTTCCGCCACATGGGTGATATCAAAGAGGATCAACGAGGGAGAGGGAGAGGGGGGCGGTAGATGAAACAAAACGAAATGAAAGTTTAGGTTTCAATGATCTTTACAAAGCCACAAAGTCCTGTGTTCGATCTTGTCCTTGCTAATCTACTCACCCACACACACCCATTCATACACACAGCAGCAACAATAAGATAATCTCAGAGAGAGAGAGAGAGAGTTTCTATTGTTCTGTGTTTAGCAGCATCCTGCTTTATCCGATGTCCTGGTTAAGTCACCCAAGCCGTTGCTCAGACACTCACAGTACAAAGAGCTACTCACTTATAACAGACCTCCCAACGCTGGGTAGAGTTAGTCTGACATGTTACTACCGACCACAGTAATAGATCCGACTCCAACCTGTCAACACCTCGTTCCTCTAATATCTGTATAACGGCTGCGTGTAAAACACACCCATAAGCGGTCACCCGTGGTAGAGTACAGCAACGATGAATAGTAGGGGGCGCACTCTTTGTGTCGACAGGTACGTGGTCTCACACGGAGCAGTGTTTTATCACTTCATTAACACGAGCAAGCGCCTGCAGTTTGATGTACATGAAACTGACTCTGATCAGAGTGCACCGTGAAATGTGGGAAACCGGAGTGGGTAATGTATAAAAATAATAATAATAATAATAATGAGTATTGTATAGGCGCTTTTCCCAATTTCATGAATCGGCTCAAAGCGCCGCGAACTGAACCCAACACGCACGCTCACGTGAATCACGCGCATTCTCTCACACACTGGACATAAACACATGACAATCACGTGGTGCGAAGGGTCAGCTCAGCTATTTAAATTTCGGAATTTAGAATTGCGTTTATTTTTCAAATTTCCAAAGCAGAGGGGGGGGGGAGCCGGAGTACCCGGAGAGAACCCCCGACGATCGGCCCGAATGAACGGTGCCACATACGAGAAGGAAAATTTCTTTGCCCCGAGTGGGACTCGAACTCCCGATCTCTCGCACTGGTGACAAGTCTCTAAACCACTAGACCACTGACCGCCCCGGTAATGCTGGGTAATACAGCGTGTGGCTAAACTGCATCCAGAAATACAGTGAGAAACAGTACCCTTAATAATAATAATAATAATAATAATAAAGGGTATTTGTGGCGCCCCATCTCACAAGAGCTGAGGGCGCGTACATAAACTACACATAACACACACAAAAAAAACATAAACGTATGTAACGTACCACACACACACACACACACACACACACACACACACACACACACACACACACACACACGCACGCACGCACGCACGCACGCACGCACGCACACACGCACGCACGCACACACACACACACACACACACACACACACACACACACGCACGCACGCACGCACGCACACACACACACACACACACACACACACACACACACACACACACACACACACACACACACACACACACTGATTTTTTGCAGGTGACATGCAGAGATAGAGATCGGGGAGGGGAGAGGCGGAGGGGGGGGGGGTTGGTTCTACTGCATGGAGAAAAGATTGTTTTAAAGTGGGACTTTAAAGACTGCTAACGACTGAGCATGACGGATGTGAGAGGGGAGGCCGTTCCAGATTACAGGACCAATGTATGAAAAAGCACGCTGGCCTGGAAACTTTTTCCGACGAATGGAAATACGGAGAAGAACCCTTGATTTGTCCACCACCACCCCAACATACACACACACCCTCCTTTCCATTTCCCAACTGATACGCACAGATCAGTTCCGCCGAAGATGTTCCAAGAGAACGTGTCTGTGAAGCTGAGGAAGGTTCAGTTGCAGTTTTGCATCCATCAATATATAATCTGAGAAGAGCAAGATTTCGTAAGAATAAGGATTGATATTTATATAGCCCTTATACTCATCGAACTCTGAGCGCTTACAAAGTTAAGAACAACAAGATCAAACAGAATCAAATAAAAACAAAATGGCATGAAAATAATGCCAGAGAGAACAATAAAAGACAGCAATTGTGGCACACACACACGCACGCACACACACACACACACACACACACACACACACACACACACACACACACACACACACACACACACACACACACACACACACACACACAGAGTTCTGCCAATCCCTTCGATTACTGCTTCTGGGCTGGGAATAAATGTGTTGCTAACAGTGAAACCGACGGAATAATAAGCAACGTTGCTTCTTAAGTCAAACCGTTATTCCAATAGCAATTATCATGATTTTAACCGCAACCGACCTAAAATCCGCCTCGAGTCATATCAACGGACTTTTTCCCTCTCTCACTCATTCTGGTTGAGACCGGAAAGAACCGACGCAACAAATTCGATAGAATCATTGGACAGTTGAACAGGAAATTTGTTATAGTGTGTTTGTCCGGGAATCAGTTGAAGAGATGTCTTGAAAGGTCATGTAAAATTATTCTGAAATCTTTTATTCAAATTCGAATTCAAATCTTGATTGTTTAGGCTATCGGTCCGTCACAAAGCAGATACTTCTGCGTACATTTCCCGTGAAATTACATTACTGGAAACGCAATACAAAGTCAGTATACAAAAAAAGGTTACAAACACGGAATGTTCTAATCAGGGTATACGTTTTTAATGAGCTGCTTTACTGAGCTGTTTTAATGAGCTGTCTTAACGTTTTTTAATGAGCTGTACCAGTTTTGTTCTAATGAGAAAATTTGTTACCGCGGTATTGTTGTAGGTTGTCTATAAATAGGAACAAAATGTTTAATCCAAACGTCGTTTTGAAATAGGTAAATGGTAAACTACAAACATCATACATGTACACCTGCAAGCATGCACCACGAAAAACTTGGAAGCAAGCAAATACATAACTATGAAAATAAAATCGAAAACCGGACATACCCCGACACCTACATTTCCATACGTGATTCCATATTGATTCGACATCCAGAGCGTCTCCCCCCCCTACCCCCCCCCCCCACCCGGCCCCTACTCCCCCTTCCTAATCATCACCACTGACCACATCACTGTACCATCCAAAAATAATATTTAAAAAAAAAAATCGGGAAATAAAAACCTAGCGTCCACTTGATAATGAACACAACAGATTGAGGAATACTTGCTCAATGATACAACCTAACACACAAACCCAGTACCCATCACCGCCGTACGATCAACCAAAAAAAAAAAAAAAATGCCGAGAGACTGACAAACCCAACAAGCAACTGACAATTTGTAACCTACACTGAGGAATACATGATTTCTGTTCTTGTCATACGACAAACACCAATACTTACTGTTCTGCACTGCCACATTGGTTCCACATCCACAGTGCCAGACACAGCAGGAAACAAACACGACCAGAAACCATTCCGCTACTCAGTCCGACCACTGGACAGAGACGGCTATGGATCCGATGTCCTCTCTCGGTCGACCACTCGCACTTCGTCAGCCTGTCGTCTGGAACTCGCCACACTCAGACCCGCCACGCGAACTGAACGCTCCTTGTAAATGCTGTGTGCCTGATCGAGCTGAGGCCAACAGTAACGTTCACTGGCCGTTGGATTTGTTTGTTGGCCTGTCTGTAGCGTGAGATCTTTAGTTCTAGTCACCAGCTTGGCTGCCATTGCTGTGGGGCTGCACGAAAGAAAAAACAGTCCTTTTGGGTGCTGTACAACAAAGTGAATACAGGTTTCTTTTGACAGGCAGGTGTCAAATATGCTGTGGTGTACAGTAGTGTATAAGCCTTGAACGTGAAGACGTATTACCGTGTGGCAAACTGTAGTTGAGAATGTTTTATGGTGGAATATGTGACTCTCTCTCTCTCTCTCTCTCTCCCTCTCTCTCCCTCCCTCCCTCTCTCTCTCTCTCTCTCTCTCTCTCTCTCTCTGTGACATTATTGTTCTAGTAAATTTTCAGTACTGCGGTGTATACACCCAGCTAGTCACAGTGACATACTTTTAAAACAGGTTAGTTCTACCGTGTTTTTTTTTTTTTTGTTTTTTTTTTTTTTGGGGGGGGGGGTGTTTTGCTTTGTTTTCTTTGTTTTCAGTGGGGTTTGGTTTATTTGTTTAGTTGTAGTTGTTGTACTGCTTGAGGGTAGAGTTGTCCCTGTACTGCCCTGCATAGTATACTGAGCAGCGTCTTCAACCGTTCACGGCCAAGCTGTGACTGCCACGTGACAGATAAACACTATAGTCGGTTTCGGGTTGCAGAGGCCAGCGGTGTTTTGGGATATTCTTTTGAAATTTGTTTGTTAATACCTGGGGGGAAGTAAGTATTGAAAGCTACTGAGCTAACCCTTTTCAACTACAGACGGACATTAAAATGTTAGATACTTTGGCGTTAGTGAGGGTGTGCCGGAAAATGTTTGCAAGTCTCATTCACTTGGAAGCTTGCTTTCTGTCAGTCTCACAGTGTGGCTTGGAATCATTAGAGTCAACAACAGGAACAAGCTTGCTAGTGTTGTCAGCCTTTCCGGTAAGATCATTGGCAGACCGGCCCCCATAATGTAGTGGTTAGCACTTCGGACCGTGGACCGGGAGACCCGGGTTCGAGTCCCAGCCGAGGCAAGCGGGATTTTTCCTACCTAGGTTGGCTCCTACCCAGAGCGGGTGTGCTATGGGCCCAATGGGGAGGCTGTTGCCACACGGCCGACATTCACCCACTTCACGGGTGCGACTTTGGGGGTGCTTCCCTTGTTATGACACGTCTTATGATGTGGATGATTACACGACTGGCACAGCAGGTGCCGTAGTTTAATACCGGGATATTTATAACAGGAAGCGTGTAATGCGGCCCTGTCCCGCAGTCCCAAACCACACGGACCTCCATAGCATCATCTTACCATCATCCTCATCTCCATCACCATGCATAATAAAAATTGCCCCAGCTTCCGAGCCCTCCGTAGATTCCACCCATTACCTGGGAGGAACACCACTGGAACTGGCAAAAGAGTTGTGGCAGCAAAAAAAAAAAAAAAAAATCATTGGCAGACCCCAGGATCAGCTTGGGGAAGTCTACAACATGTCGGTTTGTAGGAAAGCTCTAGTCATCATAAGTAAGATTGCCTACAAGTAGTGGTATTCGTTTTAGAGTAGCAATGACCAATCAAAAATTGAACTTAAAGGAAATTATTAGAAAATGTTTTAGGAATATACAGCTCTGCTTTCTGAGTACAAAACAGTGTGAATTTTTAAAATTGGTCCATAAATTTTCAAGATACGGCAATTTAAAGGTTCGAAAATTTGCCTCAAATCCTGTCACTGCTGGTCTCAAAGTAGGTTGAAATGTTGGCCACTTTTTGTGGATGGAATTGTCTGTTTTGTTAATAAAAACCATCGCATCGACCATACGCTTCTCTCGTTGACTTTCTCCTGCATTCACGGCACTGCTCCACTATATCTGGCTGAGCTCATACCACTCTATAGACCCTTCACGCAGCCTAAGATCTTCTTCCCAGTCCAGACTTGCTGTCCCAGTTACTTATGACAACACAAACAAGAAACGCTCTGGTGCACGGGCTTTCAAGAGTGCAGCTCCTTGCCTCTGGAACAACTTGCCAGCTCATCTCAAGTCAGGTTCTGCGTCAGTCATGACCTTCAAACGGAACCTCAAGACGCACCTTTTCTCTCAGTTCTAATTCTCTCTCTCTCTCTCTCTCCTCCCCCCCCCCCCCCCCGACCCCAAAGGCGCCGTGAGCATGCTTACTGCATGGAAGTTTTTTTTCGTAGCGCTATACAAATGGCCAATCATCATCATCATTACTGACTTTGGTCAATGGCGTTACATGGTGTCTGTATTCACGGTCGGTGATTGAAAACAGGTCAGTACGTCCATTGATTCATGTACTGGAGCGTGAAAACTGTCATGCCCGGCGAGTGATTGTGACCTGGTCAGAACACCAGGCTGGCTGCAACAGGCCCACACTAACTCTACCTGCCTCGGACTGTGACAAGCGTCGGTTATTGATCACATGTCAATTACGTCACACACCAGATTATACAAGATCCGGGGTACCAAGAGCAAAGGTCACGGGATGGGCTTTCCGGTCCTAATCACGCCCGTGGAAGGCACAGGACATACAGTTTGTGTGTGTGTGTGTGTGTGTGTGTGTGTGTGTGTGTGTGTGTGTGTGTGTGTTTTGGGGGAGGGGGGTGTGACAACAGGCTTGTCAGATCTTTTCTGGAGTGTCTAGAGGAGGCTGGGTGAGCCGAGGAGCCGCTGTTGAGTCAGTGTGGCCTCATTCTGAGTTTCAAAACGATTCATACAGGGGTGGGGCGGGTGGGTGTTTAGGAGTTTAACGTCCTTTTCCACCACGTCAGCCAGAGGGGTGTCTCCATGACCGTCTGTCCCATATGTATTTTGTTTGTTTGTTGAGTTTGTTTTGTTTTTGTTTTGTTTTTTTTTCCTCAGGAAAGATCGACACCTTCACCATACAGGGCATATATGACTGTAAATTCCACTGACGTCCTATGGCAGTTTATCTAGCAAATAGAAACGGAAACGGTAATGACTGCGAAGTGGTTACAAGTTAAGCAAATAAAAGCGACATAAAAGGGACAGAAACCACTTAACTTTGACAAGGGACGGCACAGGTCGACGTTTCGGCTTTCGCCTTCTCCAGGACATAAACAAATGGGACATAACTTCAACAAACAAACAAAAGGTAACTCTGCGGACGTACTGACATACACGGCGCGGGAAAAAAAAAAAACAAAAAAAAAAAAAAAACGGTGGGCGAGAAAAGGACCAGAAAAAATAGTAAAAATATCACAACACCCATCCTTTGGTGACAAAAGACCATGGACTGTGTGTGAAAAAAAAATTGTTGGGCAGAAAAGAACAAAAAAGAATAGTGAAAATTAGCAATCACAACACCCATCCTTTGGTGACACAGGACCATATCTAGCAAATGCTCGCTCTCTTTGGCTGCAGCCTCCAAACAATCAGTGTGTTCACAGACCGAACGTATAAATGTGATTGAAGATCACGTCAGTTCCTTTCCAATGGTCCATTCAGTTACAAAAACCTACAATCTTTTCAGCGCGATGTTTGCCGGAAGAACTTGGCCGTGAGAGGGGGTTTTTTTTCCGTCAACAAAAGATCAGTTCGCCAAAGCCGGCCACTTTATGAGACACGGTCCGCAAGTTCCATTCAGGCGGACACTGAAACTTGTGCGGTTAAGTAAAGGCGGAAAAGCCGTCCGTTGAAAACGCTTTCTTTTGATCAGCTGATCGATCGATTCAGTTCTTTCACAAGACTTATGATTCAAGCTCAAAGCGTTTCCGGCCACACGGCAGGTACATAAGAAACTCTCTCTGTCTTTCTCAACGAGTTCATCCTCTCTATTTACTATGAACAAAGATTTTGGAAACATCTGATTCCAAGGTCTTTGCTATGAAGTTGTTTCTCTATAGAGAAACCTTGGAATCAGATACACCTTGATAGGATGGGGCATATTTCGCTGCGCGCAGCAGCAAGTTTCAGTGATACAAAAAAAGACTTTGACGTTTCTCCAGACAATACATGCTTTCACGCACACAGTGACGTAACGAAATCTGCGTCATAGACACCGTGCCGCGGCACTGGCATTTTCTGGACTTGGGAAGTTCATCCAGTTATACTGACTGTATTCGTAGCACAGCTCTGTAGCTCTGACAGGTTTCGTGTACACTGAAAAAGTATTTCCGAGGTAGGGGTGGTTTGCATATAAGGCAAAATATCTGTGAAAAGACTCCTTCAAATTACTCATCATCCCGGCATTTTTGTCACGTGTAACAACTGGACATATGACAGGAACTAATGCACTATTATAGCCTTAGAATTAAGAATAACACAGCTTTTAGATAAACTTTTTTTTTCAAGTTTATGCGAGAAGCACCGCCGGGTCAGAAGATTTCCAATTTGGCGATTAGGTAACTGGCACAATTCAAGGTATTCAAGTCCACGTTTCACCAGCCCTGTAGATCTTCCAGATTTTATGTAAAAATTAATTCGGTCAGGGACGTCACAAAAGCAACAGGGAAATCACAAGACATGAACAAGCATCCTCTATCAGACGAGCAGCGTGAGGCTGAAGTCAAATATTTAGTTCACAGACAAAATCGGTGAAGATCATCAGTGCCTCTGACATTTCACCAGGCCTCTGCATCTTCCAGATTTCTTGTAAAAATTAATTCAGTCGGGGGAGTCACAACACCAACAGAGAAATCACAAGACATGAACAAACATCTTCTGTCAGACGACTTGCATGAAGCTGACGTCAAATTACATCGCGAAATTGACGTCATCTCTCTCTCTCTCTGTACGACCTGCCCGGCCATTGAGACTGACGTCAAATGTTTAGTTCACAGAATTGACGTTTTGCTCTCTCTCGCCTAAGATTCTGGATCCCCTATGGTGTAGCGGATCTAATGTCTTCGGTAGGTCTTACAGATTTGAAAGAATTAGAAAGTTGGGGAAAACCCACCGGCAACGATAACAACACAATAGCACAAAAATCACTTTGGGAGAAACAACTTTATGGGAGGGGGCCATTTATCCTTTTTTTTTTTTTTTTTTCTCAACTGACGACTTCATCACTGAGTACTGAGTCAGTAGAACCAGCCAACTCTGACCAACCGACCACCGAAACCACTGACTGACTGAGCCGACCGACCGACTTGACCGTGCTGAAATCGACACTGAGCCGGCTAACCAACCAACCAGCCCGGCAACCAACCAAACAGCCAGCCAGATAGCCGCCAAAACTACTGCCGCGTCAGTGCACGAAAAAAAAAAACAACACACAAACTAAGCTTACTGCTTGGTTACCGGCCTTCTCATACAAAAGCTGGCAGATCTATATTTAGAAAAGTGGTCCGGGTTCTAGACTTCTAGTTCAAGTCACTGAAGACTGATCATGTAGTCCAGTGGTTTTCGCTGGCAGGCCCAGGCCGGCCGCCACTGCCGGAGTACACTGGGGATCATGTTGTCAGTTGCAAGACCTTCAAATTTCTGAACGCTTAGTAGAGACAAAGAGGGCACTAGTCCCGAAATCTCGCTTGCGGAAAGGCGGAAATTTTGGGAGTTCCGATGGCCCGTATAGCCTCATAAAATACTTGAGTACAAGAAAAATACAGGGTGTTGTTTATCCACTAAGCCACCTGGGCTTGCATACGAGTTGTCTCCCTTGTGTCCCACAATTCCGTGTACAATATGTCAGCCTTCCTTGGAAGAGCAGCAAGTGCGTAGTTTTAAACGCTTTTAAACCTGTAATTACTATGGTTTGATGCTTTTTTGTAGAAGACAGTGTTGAAAACGTTGTGCCGAAGTGCATAGCCACTTTTGCGTGACGACAGTATGGCAGCAGTGGAAGTTTTGCCATGTTCAAGGAGTCGAGCTGAGACGTTGCTACGAGGGGAGACACTATGTCGACACTTTCACTCTCTTTACCGCACCAGCGAAGACCAACAGAACAGGTATTTTGTGAAGCGCTGACGCTGTTGCATGAGAAGAATAAATAATTACGTGACAAATTTGCTTAACGCAAGTGAGGAATTTGAAGATGCGACTGCGCACCTTTTCGCCAGCGATATGATCAGAATAGGTCTTCGTCATTTGCAGCCGATGACGGAATGTCAAAAATAATACTGACGACGAATATATCAGTGCATATTAGGGTCCATTGATTGTTTCATTGTGTAGGGTGTAAGAACCCATAAGACATATGAACGATAAGACTGTCAAGGCAAATAACAGAGTTAACCAGATTTGCATAAGCAGAATGTTTTCATAAGACTCAGTAAGAGCTCATTGGAACTTTCAAAGTCCAATCAGATGAATACATCGTCATGATTGATCCATAATAATAATTTACATGCTACCGGGATGTGCATAAGTTGTATACAGCCCACTGTGTGAGAAGTGCACAGCTGCTTCCTTTTCACCACCCACACTGTATCAGTTTCACACACCCACCTACCTTGCCCACACTTTTCACACGAATAGACATGCATTCATCATGCAAACACACACTTATGCAATAAAATGCCTCCCTTGTGAACTATAATCAACAATATATCTAGAGCTGTTTCTAAAAATTATAGACCAGGTTAGCATATATATGTAATCAGGGTTGCACATTTAAGTCGGTCCCAGGACTTAGACCTATAAAAATTTCAAATGTCCTATTTTGCCCACCTCAAGCGGACATTTGTCCTATTAAAATTTATATTGCCACTAAGTGGCCAGGACACTGTGTCCTATCACTTTGCTGTTTCCAGGACACTTTGTCCTATAGAAGGTGTGGAAAATGTGCAACCCTGTGTAATAATAGGAGACTAAAGTAAGAGGAAAGTGTTGCTGCTGTTGGTGCACAGTTACATTTCTGCATGTCTGTTAATAATATATTCGTTATTTTGACACAACTGTTCCTATTGATTTCCTGCAGGAAGAAGGCTGAGAAAAAGAAGAGCAGAAAGAAGTCAAAGTCCAAAGCAAAAGAGAGAAAACAGGTCATTCTTAGTCCACATTAGGACTTTTATGTTCTTAGAGTTAGAAAGAAATCGAAATCCCTCTATTATCACTTATTCATGGTAGTGAGAAACTTTGATCTATTCTGTATTTATACAAACAAATTCACGTAGTCCACGATAAAGCTAGTCTGTGCGTGAGCAGTTCCTTGTCGTTTTGATTTTACCAATAATTGACATTTTAGAATTAAAGCCTTCCACTAGTATCGGTGTAGGGGAGACACCAAAGCATCCCAGATACTGAATGAAATGAAAATAAAATAAATGAACATTGTAGTAGAAGAGGGCTGAGAGCTGTCATGGATGAAAGAAGTACATGTTCAGTTTTTTCCTTTCACTTTTCAGCGAGAGAAATCCCCTGAACTTCCTGAACCAGGCCAGGCAGGGACGCCAGAACTTCACGGCAATGCGTCGGCGTTCACAGTGTTTGCAACAGTTCGACAGTCGGTTCTCGTTCAGGGGATCCGGGATGCCTCGCGTCTTTACCATCTTGCCAGCGGAGGGCCTGGCTCTGATACTGAATCTGACGAAGATGCCGACGACAAAAACAAGGAGACATCAATCAAGATACCAAAAGTGAGGCTGCTCAGTTCAGTGAAAGTTTTTAACCATAGATCATGAAATGACAGTTGCATGTCAGACGTGATCCCTGTGACCGTGGGAGTATTTCTCATCCTGTGACAGAATCTTCTACCGTTCCCCCCCTTTGGTCTCCAGGTTGTGTGTGGGTGTAAGCTATAATGGGTGTAGTTGTGGTCACTGTTTTCATGCCTGTGGTAGTGGGAGAACTTTTTTCTGTGTCTTGGCTTGACGCTTTGTTAATTTTTTTTCTTTTTTCAGATCGTGGGACTTGGTTTGCATGGGGTGTTCGAGCTGATCCGTGAGACGCGGGGCAAACACCCGGAACTCTGCTTGAAATCACTACGTGCACTGCTGGACGTCCTTCAAGGTCAACAGCCAGAGGCCATGAAGAATGGCCGATGAGTCAATTCTTGACCAGGTTTGTCGATCAGCGTTTGTCTGATATTATTTTAAAATTAAATGGGTACTTAAAATCAGGGCTGATTCCGTGTCAGCTGAAGCCAGTAACTGATAACTTGCTTTGCAGACAAACTTTTCCAGCTTTTGATGGAGCTTGCCACAGACAACGCAGGCGATGTTCAGGTCGAGGGAAACTTCCTGACATCTTTGGCTTGCTCGGCTCTCATCAGTCTCACCATCTCCCTCGGTGACACGGGCAAACTGCTCACCGCTATCAAAGCCATGCTGATGTCATCACCGGGTCTGTCTTCCCAGAAAACACAGGTGGGGATCTGTTGTCACTAACTACTGTCTGTTGCTCTACTGTTGAACATGCTATAGTTTGTAGGAGTGCCAATCGGTTTTGTTGTTGTTGTGTTAATACTTTATTATTGGGAAATTTGGGCTGCTCCGTCTGGGGAATCGTGTCGGCACGGTGCAGCACCACCCAGTACCTATCCTATTTCTCAATTTTGCTTGGGAAGAAAGCCAGATAGCCCAGTGAGAAACCCTCCATGAGCAGCCTGGTAGCCAGGAAAAACCGGTACAGTATCACATATCACAAGTTTGAGCTTGGCTTGAATCCCATGCTTCATCGGTGTGACTGTGGTTATGGCTGTTCAGTAGCGCAGCGGCTAAGTCCGACATGCTACCTGCTTGACCACCGCTCACTGAGAGAGGGTAGGACTTCAGTAGTAGGAGTGGATAGGTGTTGTAGGGGGAATGGGGGTGCCCAAGCATGGCATAGGGAATTAATAAAATTTAAGATAATTACGCTGTTGGTACTTGGTTCATTTTGATCCATTGGCTATCTTCCACATGTCTTTTGGTTTTAGGAATCACCCGTTTGTTGCTGTCATTCTCGGTTGAAGTTTATGTTGTTATCACACTGTCTGGGGTACTCATGTCAAGTGCTGTGGACACACTGAGACGGTTTCTGCAAAATGTTGTGTCTGCACAGGTGCCAGGGATCTTGTCGCTGCTACAGAAAAGCGTCCAGGCCATACTGCTGGGCCGAGCGCAACTTCCAGACTGGTTCAGCTGTGGAGTCCGTACACAGTGTCAGACCACCGCCTTCAGTCTGCCCAGTGCTGCAGGTAAGGACATGTGCGTGCGTACGCGCGCGTGCAGATCAGACATCAAGAGCATTTTTTAAAGGGGAACAGTGAAGAACAGACTGTAACACAGAACACAGACAACCTGTGAAATGTACCAGTCCCCAGATTGAAAAAAGAATAAAAATGTAATAAAAAAATTGGATTGGTTGATGTTTGCAGGTTCAGCAGAGGACACGGTGGACAACTGCGCCATCGCTAGTGATGGTAGCTACCTGTACGTCCTCAACAAGAAAGGCCTTCTCAAGGTCGGCTCGGGCTACGGGGGCACCATCAAGGTGAATTTTGCTTTTTAAAAAATGTTACCTGTTTAGGCAAAGTTTTTCTAGCGAATACGTCAGCAGTTCTTTGCCATTTTGCTGATCCATTCATTACATTCTGCTGGTGTTTTGTCTGTGTGAATTAATCTTCTGGTCTGTTTTGACACAGGGAAGCATTGTGAGCCACAAAGAGAACTTCCAGAGCAGCAAAAACCCATGGCTTGCCTTCGCAGGGGTGAGTTTCCTGATACAGTTTGTTGAGCATTTACACCTTTCATCTTATGGTAGCCAGGCAGCACAGTTTGTAAAACCGCCGTCTTGTGGCTGAGAGGAGGTGGTTGGCACTTCGCTTCCGTGGGAGCAGAAAATCTGTGTCTGTGTGTCATGAACTTGTCTACCACTGTCAAAGATGAATGGAACGTGGCCGTCCTGACAGTCTGAATAAATTGAACAGGCTGGGGAATTTTCAGTCATTTGGCAAAATTTTCTGTCCTCTCAGCCAAAAAATGTATGTTTAAGCCAAGAGAAGGAAGGAGGCAAACTGTTGCACACACTGTCATGATACTTGAATGCCATATGGGACGGTCTAACTTCATTTTTGAAGACTTTCATGTCAGTATCAAGGCAGTATTTTACTTCTGGGTGCCAGGAGAGGCTACTACAAATGTGATGGTATGCCTTAAAAAAAATGCAGAAATTTGTTCTCTTGCAATGGGCATAGCCCCTTTGTTCCCCCAGCAGGAAACTGCCTCTACACCCCAGCCTAGGTTTCAGTCTTTTTTTTTTCCCTCAGTAATTCCCCAGCCTGATTGAAGCCGGTCCGCTGTTAGTGATAGATTGTTGTTGTTTCGTGAGTTGGGCTTTTTACCATTAGGTTAGGAAGCTAGAAATTTAGTATTGTGGGCCTTAGGCACGTTAATTCTATTTATGATGCCACTATGATGTTTGGGTTTTTTTCCCCCTTGCAATAGAAGGTGTGTGTCTGTCTGTGGCTTTTTATGAAGGTGAAACTAAACTGTTGATTGCAGGGTAAGTTGATCTGTCGGTTGGACAAGCCAGCAGCTTCAGATCTTGTTCAGGTCGACAGCTCCAGTCTGGAACTCAGCTCCGCCTGTAGTCTGGATGGTAAGTCATTATTTACTCCCTTTGTCGTTTAATCGTGATAATAATAATGATAATACTTACATAGTGCTGTGACCTGTTAATAAATAGAATCAAGAATCAAGAAAACTTTATTTTTCAACGGCAGAGGTAATTAGCGTAAAACAGCCAATTTTCATGCCTGCCGTTGCTAATTCTAGTAGTATCTGTTCTAGTAATGTCTATCTAAATCAACACGCACACACACACACACACACACACACACACACACACACACACACACACACACACACACACAGAGTCCCTTGTACAGCAACAGGAACAAAACAGAAATACCAATGAATCCATAGTTAAAAGAAACTACACACTAATAAAGAACATTTAAAAAGCGTGAATAACACACCAATTATGTCAATACATGTAGGAATGGGGGAAAAAACACACACACAAAAAACACTGAAATAAATGTTCTAAAGCACTTTAAAATAAAATAAAAGAAAAGAGTCATGAGGTCGGGGCCTAGATGCAGCGACACGCACAATATACGCTCGGACATGATGCAAACAGTTACATGGTGTTACAGGGCTGAAAACAGATTGGTTTGAAGCTTTTTCTTGAAAGTTTTAAGGGAGGGCAAGTTGCACTTAATTGTTTGAGTTCAGTTCCATTCTCTTTTCTTTTCTTTTTGTTCTTGGTCATTTTACTGTTGGTAGTGACTAGAATAACCAGCAGGGGAGGGGGGGGGGGGGGTTGAGTGATTTAGATCTATTGTGAGTTGCTTAACCAGCAGGGGAGGGGGGGGGGTTGAGTGATTTAGATCTATTGTGAGTTGCTGTGGTTTTGCAAAAACTCTCATGCTTGATGGTTCTACTGTATAAGTAGATCACCGTGTAAAAGATGTTTTGTATCCATGGTTGTGACTTGACAAATAATCAGCAAATGTATATATGCACCATACTCACGGTTGACTGATTTTCAGGTCATGGTGTTGGCCCATCCATTTTGTTCAGTGATGGGGACAACATCGGACAGATTGCTCCAGCAAGAGAGGTACATATTTGTCTACTGGTCATTACCAGCTTACTCTGTTCTGAGTGTTCTCTTTTAACTCACCTTAATATTACAGTTACAGTTATATGGTATAAATAGTAATGGTATTTGTAGGGCGCATTTCTTTAGAATAAAAACCAGTGAGTCAGTCACTTACCGACACTCGTACACGTTTTACAAAAATGAACATACACTGGTGAAACTGGCTACTTACACAGAAAATTACCGGAAGGCTTTGCAGTAAAGGAACATTTTAAGGTTGCCCTGAAAAACAGACAGCGTGGGCACATTTCTCAGATTTGCAGGCAGAGAGTTCCAAAAGCTTGGTGTGACAAACCTGAAAGAGCGCTTGCCAAAAGATTTCAAGTTATGCTCGGGAATTTTGCAAAGCCTCCTGGGCGACAACATTAGACATATCATAGTACATGTACCCTGTGTTGCAGTGGTTCCATGGCAGGGTCCATACAGGTCATGGAATCCTGGAAAAGTCATGGAATTTGGAAATAGCTTTTCCAGGCCTGGAAAGTCATGAAATTATCTCAAGAGTCATGAAAAGTCATGGAATTTTGTGGAAGCCATTTTGAGCCCAACATTGAAACAGTCAGCTTGGCGATTACTCACTGGACTGATTGCCAAAAATACCGACAAACTGCCTTCCCATAAGGCTAATGACTAACTCTGAACATTGGTCTTGCTGACTGCGATAACTTGGATAAACTTGTAATTTCTACCCTCGTGTGTGTCAGGGTGAAAGAGGGCGAGGAAGGTGTCATGGAAAACAGGAGAGTTGGCCCAGAAAAGTCATGGAAAAGTTATGAATTTTTGAGACTGTGAACCTGTATGGACCCTGCATGGTGAAAGATGGAACATGTGGAGGAAAAAACAAACAATAAAACAGTGAGCAGTGATGACAGTGTGTGTGCATGTGAAATTTCAGCAGGACAGTTTCGTGGTGCGGACCTTCAGCCCTCAGAGTTCCCCCATGAAGTTGCTGAGCGAGATCCCACTGAAACTGACCCGCAAGTGTCTGGATGTGTTCGGCTCCAGTCCCATCGATGCTGAAGTCACACGCAAGACCATCTGTAAGTTGTCAGTGGTTTTCATTCCACAATCGACTGCAGTGATTGGTTATTTGCTAAACCACTTGAAACATTTGCTTTGCTTTCTGTTTGATTGTCACATGAGATCAGATCTCTAGCTATTTACTTGGGATTTTTTTTGTTTCTAGTCCTGTGGTATGCATTGTTTTTTTTTTTCCCCTAGTAGTTATTGTCAGGTAATGTTCATTGATTATGTCACTTAATATGCCTCAGCAATACATGCTTGTGTGATTTCATTTACATGGCATAAACTATTGTAATCACTGTAATGAACTTAGTTCTATCGGCAGCCACTGGTTTTGACGAGGACTCACTGACGATCTGCTCAGGAAAGGATTTTTGTCTCATCAAGACTGTTGGGGGGAAGGTAAACATCACCTACCTCTTAGCTGTGCAGGGATGATTATTTTCATAGATCTACATCATAATTATTGTTCTGTCATTACCTTTGAAGAGATCAACTTCACCAGTGCCATTTCTTGCCTTAGTACGTGAGTTAATTATGAAAAATTTTCAGTTGTCCAGTAGTCGGGGCTTAAAATCTTTTGGTGGATTTCCACATTTCGTTAAAAATTGTCCTCTCTCTAAACAGTGTGTTTCTTCCTCTGAGGCTCCTGGCTGGGACCAGATATTTGTGCTGGCCTTTTTCTTGTTGCCCCGTCTTTGATATCACCCTTACATGGTGGAAAAGGACATTAAACTCCTAAACACCCCCCCCCCCCCCCCCAAGGCTCTTAAAATCATGTAAAACGCATCAAATTGCACATATTTTACCCCATTTTTCTGTAGGAAAAGCGTTTTTCACATGTGAAGCACGCAGAATCATTTCAAACTGGACATATTATAGTTTGATTTTTTTTTTAATTTCCGGGGGAGATGCGCGCTCATGACTTTTGCCACTTCGTCACTAAATGCCACGCTCTTTTCCTCCTTTCGGATCATGGACCACTTTTAGCTTTGAGTACTAATGAAGCGGGCTGGGGACTTTTCAATCATTTGGCAATTTTCAGCCAAAACTCCTGTTTTCAGCCAAAAAATTTAAGTTTCACTAAAGGAAACTCCCGAAAGGCATGGGAAAAAGCCTGCACACAGTCATGTATAGATAATGCAATGTAATGCAATGAGGCGCAGTCTAACTTTAGTTTTGAAGACTTGCATGTCGGTACCAAGGCAGTACATGTATCTTACTTTTGGGTACCAGGAGAGGCCACCAAATGCCGTTAAAAATGCTGAAATTTGTTTTCTTAAGTGGACCATTGCCTCTATAGTCTCTCAGCAGGACGTTGCCTCAGCACCCTGATCTAGGTTTCAGTCTTCCCCCCCCCCCCCCCCCCCCCCCCACAATTCCCCAGCCTGATGAAGGGACCACTGGCTGAAACTGTTCATCTCACCTGTCTAGGTCCTGTACACTGGCAAGGCGTCCGCCCTGGGCATCAAACAGGGAGGACCAGGTGCGGGGAAGTGGGCGGAGCTGGCCATCACCAAGTCACCCAAAATCAGTCAGGTGGTGACAGGTCACGACAGTATGCACGCCCTCATGCTGGCTGATGACGGGAGTGTGTTCTTTGTTGGGATGGCCAAACGTGGCGAGGATGGAGACGCTGGTTCTGGTGGGTTTTAGTTATAGCTTTGCAGACATTTCACTTTCTCCCACCTGAAATCCTTTCAGAGGTGTATTTTCACCAGTGGGTCACACAACTCGTTTCAGGCATTCTCTGGGTGGTGGTCAGCATTCCTGGGTGATAATTGTCCGGGATATAGTACCCGCCGGCATAGTTTCAAACTCAAGAAGCCATCTGCCAAGAACAGTGTCTAACTCTAAGCAGTGTCTTTTCTGTCTGCACGGTGAAGGCACAGAATTCACTCCCACGGTCTGCGGTCTCCCCCCACCCCCACCCTAAACACCTTTAAGAGCAGACTAGACAAAGCACGGCAACATTATAAGTTCATCCAAGAATCAGACTGGTTTAAGGCCCCCGAACCCGCACATTTAACAGAGTACATTCAGCAAGAAGAAGTTACTCTCAACAAAGGCTTCGAACGACTAAAAGGTGATTAGCCTGCTACAGTTGAAGCTGTAAACTTAACTATAAACATGGTTAGAGGGATTGACGGATGGGTTTATGGATTTTGCACAGATGGTCACAGTAGTGAGGTTGATTGCATCATTATAGGTTATCACAGGTTTTCTGTCATGACTTGCAGTTGCATATATAGTCGACTGATGCCCGATGGTGATCTCTTATGAAAAAAAAGGCTTTTTTTTTTTTCAAATGTTTTTCAATTCAATTCAATTCAATTCAATTCAATATAACTTTATTGTCTGTCGATGGCAGAAAATTTTCTTCTGGCTCACACACACACACACACCCACCCACACCCACACACACACACACACACACACACACGCACCCCTACATTAATTTATCTAGACATATAAATCCATACATATTAAACACAGATCCTAAAGTAATGGGTGATGTCCAAGTCTAATACTATGCTACTAAACTAAGAAATCTAAACTAAAAGATGGCAAGGGCATAGCGGACATGACACAGCTGAGGAGTAAGCACAGTTATGAAAATCTCAACAAATAAAATCTATACATACTGGGGACGGGCAGTAAACACAGTCATGAGTTCTACGAGGAGCAAACCAAATGTACAGGTGTTTACGATGACATAAGTGTGGTATGATCCGTGCAGCCAAAGTGCGACGCCAGCCAAAGCCCGTGAAACCAAAGAAGATGATTCGCCTGGAGAACAAGTACGTCGTCTACGTGGCCTGCAACAGCGGCAGCAGTGCTGTTGTCACAAAGGAAGGCGAGGTGTACATGTTCGGCAAAGACACATCACACTGCGACCATGCCAGCGGTGAGTCCACAACTGTTTTTGTTTTTTGTGCTGTTTTGCTCACTACAAGCAGGTTTTTTTGTTTTTGGTTTCATTTTTTTAAAGGTCTTGTTAATGGTATTTTATGGATAACATAACCTTTGCCCTAGTATCGCTGTACCTTTTAGCATGTCAGAGCTATGACGTTATTTGCCTTTGGCATGTTTTAGGAGGAGCTGCCTGTCTTATGTTTACTGCTTTCTTTTTGTCAGTAAGTGTCTTTCCTGGCTGGTACTTTTCACTAGCAACAACTGATAGCAGTTTTCCATACAATAAAATTCTGGTAACTGTTTGCACAGGTCATGTGACAGAGCTGAAGGACGTGATGGTGTCCCAGATTGCCCTGGGCAAGGCCCATGCAGTGGCCTTGAGCAGCAAAGGTCAGATCTATACATACGGCATTAACAACAAGGGGCAGTGTGGACGCGACTTCACGCAGGCCAGCAGCAGAGAGGGTGAGCATCAAAACGGTCAGTTCTCTCCCTGTTAACCCGTATCCATCAGCACACACAGCTGCTCGTATCAGTTCTCTTCTTACAGTTTCTGTGCCAGCAGGAAGGGTAGCTAATTCACCAGGATATGCATGAGTTCTGCTGTTAGGATCACCGAACACGCAGAAATAGTGCTGCCATAGTATCAAGATTCTGTTATTTCATGCTGTGATCATGCCAGCTTTCCGCTGCTTTGCAGGGACTAAAATCTTCCACCCTCTGGCGGATTTCCACCTTAGGCTAAGAATTGTCCTCCCCTCAGAAAGTGTTTTCTCCTCGGAAACACTTGGCATGATGTTAACATCATGCCAAAAATGCACCAAATTGTACAGATTTTAGTTCGTTTCTAAAAATCCCCCCCCCCCCCCCCCCCCCCCCAAAGTATAAACTGTTTCCTCCTCAGATGCGCTTCGGTAAAATCATGCCAAATTGCTCAGATTTTGTCTGATAAAAAAATAAAAAATAAAAAATAAAAAATAAAAAAAAAACCGGGAGGAACTTGTCTCCGGACATCACTAGCATAAACAAGCAGACATGCTCAAGGCTTTGCCACTTTGTCACTCCATTTGGATCATGACCACGTGACCATTTTGATCCTGGCTTGGACGCCTCTTGTCATATTGCCCCAGGGTGCCATTGCACTCTGGTTTTATCTGAGCAAGGACATGCCTGTCTGTAGCAAGGGATTTGTTCCAGTGCGAATAGAAAAGTGTAGGATAATTGTATCACGAGTAAAATGTTTCTGCTGTTTCAGTTAGGAAATATGCTTTCCTCTAAGTTACCTGCAATGGCTTGTAACCTGCATGTCCTTGTTTGTGTGCAGCTGCCAACAACGTCACCATGACGGAGGAAGAGGAGGAGAATGAAGGGGAAGACGTCATGTGTCCACCTGGTACGATGACTCTGTGTGCGTGTGTGCGCGTGCGCGTGTGTGCGTGCGTGCGCGCGCATGTGTGCTGGATTTGGTGCATTCAGGGCTTAAAATTTTCCACCTTTTGCTAAAACTTTTACTCTTCAAAAAGTGTAGTTCCTCCTCTGAAGCACTTCATAGTCATGCCAAAATGCACCAAACTGCACAGGTTTGAGTCTAATTGTAAGACTTTTCCTCTGCCAAAAGCGTTTCCTCCTGTGAAACACTTAAAATCACATCAATATGCACCAATTTACATAGATTTTAGTGTAATTTAAAATATAAAAAAAAAAATGCGGGGGGAGCATGCCCCTGGACACTCCTAGCAGTTAACTGACACGCCATTCTGGTTTTGCCACTTTGTCGCTAAATGCTACGCTCTTTTCTTTCTTTTGGACAATGGAGCATTTGAATCCCTGTTGTAGTCGTTTCCCGTGGTTGACTACAAGCTGATTATGTGTTGCTTTTGTCAAGATGTGGTGTATGGCCGGTGAGGCGGTGTAAAGCAACCCATGCATTCAGACGAAGCATTCACGCACACTCACGCACTCATGCCATGCAGGAAACGAACACGACGAACAACATACAGGTCACCAGTCAGGAGAACTGCAGGCGGAATGCTTAGGTTTAATCCATTGCAGAAGACACACACACAAGCACACACACACGTGCACTCGCTCATCCGTTCGCCATTCTCTCGCACACTCTCACGTCGTTCATTGCCATGGTCGCCGTATCACGGTGACCATGAGCCAGTGACGACAACACTGTGGATTATAAAATGCCCTGTTGAATCTGACAGGTTGTGATTCATTGTAGATGGGGTATGTTGCAGCGTGTGGCTAACACCTGTATCTTTGTTTCCAGGAAAACACAAGTGGTACCACAACAAGTGCATGATTTGCACTGTCTGCCGCGAGTGCACTGGCTATGGTATCAGCTGCATCAACAGTACCCGTGCCGACCGCAACCCTGGCATGTATGTTGACCTGCAGATGCCTTTGATGGGCGTCCCTAGGGATCTGAAAGACTGCTTGCTTGTACCAAATCACTGGCATTTTTAAGTTGTTTCTCTATAGGGACCCACCGGCAACAATGAACAGACAAAAAAACTGAAATTTGGAGTAACAGCTTTATGGGATTGGGCCATTCCTCCATTTTTTTTTTCTGCATGCACAGCGTGTGATCGTTTTTCCATCCCGTGCCTGCCCCCCCCCCCCCCCCACCACCCACCCCCCCACCCCCCCCCCCCCCCCCCCCCCCCCCCCCCCCCCCCCCCCCCCGTGTGGAATGGGATTTTTAACATGCACACTTGATGTTGTGTGTGCATGTGTACACGGAGGCAAAGACAGGAATAGTAAACGAGCCTCTATGTGATTTTGGACTGGATTTGGAAAGGGAAAATCCCACCGAATTCTTGCCCACCAGGGACTCGAACCAGGCAGCTCAGGATCGGATACCTTAACCACTGGACCAAATCCCATTATGTTTAATCTGTTGACACCTAGTTGACAGTAATTACATGAGTGCGCTTACATATTCCTACTTTGCAGGCCATGCGGATGTGGGGCGGGCGATGCGGGGTGTAGCGAGTGTGGCGCCTGTCGCGTCTGCAGTGGGGAGAAGCTTGGTCTCGAGGATCTGGATGAGCGCGGGCTGCTGGAGGTCATTGGTAAGGGCAAGAACGCCCTGCCCCTTGACATGATCATCGGTGGGTGCACGGGCACTTCCACCTCACAACTACTTCTGTGAAAATTCAAATTCAATAATACTTTATTGTCCATTAAATAACATGTACACAATGGACTTTGGGCTCACAGCTTGAATGAAAATTTGAAATTCTAATCCAATAAATACAAAATAAAATTGGTTTGGCTTGAACTTAACAAATTGCTGACCTTTGTTTCATTTTGTGCTCAGAGGTCAGAATTCTCTGCGATTCTGTGGTTTTCCGTGGTTGTGACATCTGTTTCCGCAGGAAAACAAAATTCTGCTGGAAAAAAAAAAATCTGAATGTTTTTCAAACAGCTAAATTCTCAAACAGTAAAATAGCACATCTTGCCTCATTCAACTCAGTGTAGTTCTCCAGAGTGAAATTATGCACTTAAAATGCATCAGATTGCACAGATTTTGATCTGATCTTACCCCCCCAAAAAAAAGATTCGAGGGGAGCTTACCTCCAGACCCCCTAGCACTAACATTGTTACTTACAGGTGCAGGGCGTCCGGGAGCCAAACCTGCTGAACACGCTCGTCTGAAGAAGATGGAACTCCGACACGCCCAGAAACTAGTCAAGGAGAAACGGCAGAGAGGTGAGAAAGAATATATGGTGGTTATTCAGTCACGTAAATACAGAAAACATTGCCAAGGTGTGGTTACTGTTTTACACCCTGTCAGTTCTTTTTTCTTCTTCTCGGCAATCACTTCTTCAGACGGGGACGCTAGTCGTACCATGGTGCGGTCCTCTTGAGGGCTGCCAGGTCACCATAGAGTATGTCCTTCATGGGTGTTGGCTCTGGCCATGTGCCTTGTCTCGGACCATCCTGCAGTGGGCAGTCTCAGAGCAGGTAGACGCCTTCAGCATTCCACTGCAGGATGTTGACACTTCTGGGTGTCAGTGAGCATGGACAATTTGCCAGCTGCACGTGGTTTGATATGCAGTAGATGCCAGTAACTGAGCAGTATGTGTTCTGTATTTCATGACGGTTCAGCAGGCAAACCATTGTGCCACCTCATCCGACTCCAGATGCCCACATTGGCGAATGTCCATGTGGCACTGGATCCCATACACCAGAACACATCCTTCAACACTGTCCTGCTCTGTGACGTCAAACCTGGCCAGAGGGTAGCTCTCATGATCTGGAGAAGACCTTGGCATTCGTTACGGTGACCAGGCTGCAGGTCCGACGCAAACATTCAGATCGACCGCAGAAAAAGACGACGACAGGCATATGGTCCTTGCTCACCCGTAGCCTTAAAAGTACGAAGCTGTCACAGTTGTTTGCTTGTGCATTGTGTTTTCCTTCCAAAGACTTATTCCTTATCCCTTATGTTCCTTATGTTTTTCTATCTAGAGGGAGCTCATGAGTCTGAGGCAGACTACAAACTGGTGTCACTCCCGCCAGCAGAGGTGGTCGTGGGGTCAGGTGACATACCGGTGATTCAGATCGCATGCGGCGTGCACCACACAGTGGTTCTGCTACAAAACGGCGACGTCTACACCTTCGGCAGCAACAGCTATGGCCAGCTGGGGCTGGGGGACACCAGTCCAAGGTCAGTCGCTGTTACCAGGTGTTGGCTGTACTCTCGGTCTAATTTCAAACATGTACGAAGCTAAGTTGGTGACAGTGGTCAAGTTGAACAGTTTTGCCTCGTGCTCTTCAAGCTGATGTGAGTGTGAAGGGAGTAAAGTATATTATGGTGCAGAGAAACACATTAAGTTTATTGAGAGAAGATTGGCATGAATATATTATATAGCAGAAAAATAAATGATTTGTTTATGTTAATAATCTCAGATGAGAAGTATTTTCTGTGTGTGACAACATCCTGCGTTTGAAGACATGGAAACTGATCCATTATATGGATATGGATTGGTTCTAACAGGGGTACCCCAACCAAAGTTCCATTACCGATGGCTGCTGTTCAGATTGCTGCGGGGAGTCACCACACGGTGATTCTCCTCTCAAGTGGCCAGGTCTACACTTGTGGGAATATCAGGTGAGCATCAGTGTGGATCCCCCCCCCCCTCCCCCCCCCCCCAAACTCTTCACCAGCTCCAGTGGCATTCCTCCCAGGTCATGGCTGGAGTCCACAGAGGGCTCAGAAGCTTGGGCAATTTTTATTATGCATGATGATGGAGATGAGGATGATGCTATGGAGGTCTGTGTGGTTTGGAATGCGGGACAGGGCCGCATTCCACACTTTCTGTCATCCTGGTGTTAACCAGGCTCAGGAACTACAGCAACGGTGGTGCCAGCTGTGTAATCTTCCACATCATGAATTTTGTCCATACCAAGGGAAACGCCCCCTAAAGTCATACCCATGGAGTGGGTGAGCCTTGGCTGTGTGGCAACAGCCTCTCCATCGAGCCCATAGCACACCCACTCTGGGTAGTAGCAGACCTAGGTAGGAAAAATCCCCGCTTGCCTCTCCTGGGACTCAAACCTGGGTCTCCCGGTCCTTAGTCTGAAGTGCTAACCACTTCACCATTGGGGCTGGTTGATGTGGAATATATTATTCTCTTCTTTTACCAAAACACAACTACCCCATAAATAATAATGATAATAATGAGTAAGTAAATAAATGAATAAAATGAAAAAGTCAAGTGTCCATTGCCCACATTTAAAAACGAATAACAAGAAAGCTAAGAAAACCAAAATGTACTTGCAGTGGTGGGGTTGATAGCTCTTTACCGACATTGTTACTGAGTGTGACTGTGTTGTGATTTTCAGAAAGGTGCGTTGGGTCGTGCGGGACCTGAGGACGCTGTGGCGAAGAACAAGAAGGGAGCCTGGCACTGCGTACCTGGGCCTGTACCTGGTGTTGGTCAGTTTTTTTTACTTTCTCTACTTCCTACCTACATCTTTAAAGTGCTGGGGAATTTTCAGTCATTTGGCAATTTTCAGCCAAAAATCCCAACCTTTCAGCCCAAAAATCCAAGTTTCAGCTGAAGAAAAAGCAGGAGGAAAAAGGTTGCACACACAGTAAGGTATCGTAATAATGTAACGCAGTGTGAAACTTCATTTTTGAAGGCTTACATGTCAGTACCATTGGCAGTATGAAGGTTAAGTTTTGGGTGCTAGTAGAGGCTGCTATATGCTTTTAAAAATGCTAAAAATTTGTCTTCTTAAGTGAGGCGTTGCCCCCGTGATCTCACAGTAGCGCACTACTGCTGCACCCCGGCTGAGGTTTCAGTCTTTTTTTCATTCAGCAATTCCCCAGCGTGTTAAAACTTGGTTCGGTTGGGTGTCCTTGGCCCGTATGTAAAACTCGAGGTTAATTTAAACGCACGGCTACGGGCCTAACCCAGACTAGGACAAAAGAAACCCAAAAACAAAATGAAATTAAAAAGGAAGGGAAGAAAGAAAGACAATACCTATAACAGCATAGGCACCTTGCTGGAATGGACCCGCTTCCAGATACAGTAACAACAGAAAATTTAACCCTAGAGCTAGTTTAGTTTGAGGTTAGACTCTACCAACCGGAGCTGAACTCCCTAACCCCGACTTTTACATGCGGGCCCAGGAAACTTTGTTAGTTTTGTATTTGGCTTGAGTTTGATCTGATGATGATACGCCAGGAAGTTTTTATCCCTATCGCGGTCATCACTTTGCAGTTATGCCAGCATTGAAATTAATGGCTGTCAACCATTGTCTAACTTTTTTTTATGAATTCAAGCTTCCTCCATTCAAACATGAGAGTGCAAGATTTTTGGATGTTGGAGTGGGTGTGTGATGTTGAAGGGTTTTACGTCCTTTTAGTTTAGACATCTTTATGTCAAATTTTACAACTTTACAGATCGCCATCGGACAGTAACACAACATAGCACAACAAGTTAAAACTTAGAAGCGTGCTCATATGAACCAGGTTGCATGCATGGCGGAGAAATTGCTGGAAGAATGAGATAAAAGTATAGATAAAAAGGGACAGGAAGAAGAGAAGAAAGGAGAAGAGAACATACCAAACTATAGCCTAGAATGCAGTAGGGAGCGTGAGTTGGGCGGCGGCAACGGCCCATCTGCGTGGACACATTGTGAATGTAGAAATTTAAGTGGCGGTCCATTTCCACCACACGTGATGTAAGAGCCCAGTTATGTGTGAGAATACATGTGGAGTTTTGTTGCTTGTTTACCGTACACCACATGGTCTCTGTGGTTGTTGCCAGGAAGTTCGAATCCTGGCAGGGGCCAAATATTTGTGCTGGCTTTTTCATCGTTGCCCCGTCTTTGATATCACCCATTTGTGGTGGAAAAAGGACGTATTAAACCCCCAACACCCACCCCACCTCCTTGTTGCCAGGGTCTGACAGGGAAAATGATTCACTGACTCTGTGTTTAACCATCAGGTGCCAGGTTTGGGCGACGGGCCACGTGATCGGAGCGAGCGCAGACCAGACGTTCATGCGCATCGATGAGTCGCTCATCAACGCTCTCACGCTTCAGCGATCCAACATCTGCGCCAAGCCAGACACCATGCATCGGTGATCATCTGACTTTTTCTATTGCACAATAATTTCTTCTTTTTTTTTCTTTCTTTTTTGCTGCCCCAATTCTTTTTGCCGGCTCCAGTGGTGTTCCTCCCTGATAATGGGTGGAAATCCACGGGAGGGCTCGGAAGCTGGGGCAATTTTTATTATGCATGATGATGGAGATGAGGATGTATGGTATGGTGATGCTATGAAGGTCCGTGTGGTTTTGGGACTGCGGGACAGGGCCGCATTCCACGCTTCCTGTCATAAATATCCCGGCATTAACCAGGCCCGGGAACTACGGCACCTGCGGTGCCGGCCGTGTAATCATCCACATCATAAGACGTGTCATACCAAGGGAAAGCACCCCCAAAGTCGCACCCGTGAAGTGGGTGAAGCTCGGCTGTGTGGCAACAGCCTCCCCATTGGACCCATAGCACACCCGCTCTGGGTAGGAGCCGACCTAGGTAGGAAAAATCCCGTTTGCCTCGGCTGGGACTCGAACCCGGGTCACCCGGTCCATGATCCGAAGTGCTAACCACTACACTACGGGGGCCGGTGCACAATAATTTCTTCTGAGTGACAGCATGTCTGAGCAGATTTTTTTTTCCCCCTCTTGCAGAATACCTATGAGAGTTTCAAAGTCTCCAATATCAGATCTCAGAATATTTGCCTATTGACCAGACGTGAATGAATTTGGTGCTCCACTGTGATTATCCCCTCGGTCACGCATGGGCGTCTCAGAACTCGCATACATACAAAAAAATTATATATATTCTTACCTGCGCCCATTTCAAAACTTGTCCACCTTTTCACATAAATTGTAAACCAGTTTATCTAATGCTATGTAATTGCTGTTCAAGGAAATGTTTTTAGGCATACAGAAGATTTAAACTTCACATTTTCCTCAGGTCTGATTCCACGTGGTGAGGACAACGCGGGGCATCATGAAATGCCTGATGATCAGCAAGGCAGACGGCAGCTGCAAGAGGTAAGGACCAGAACTATGTCATGTCACTACTAGAGAAATGGACAAAGTTTGTTGAGATTGAGAACTCACAGAAACTGCTTGACGTTCTGTGAGGGTGGGGTGCGAGATGGGTGTTTGGTAATTTAACGTCCTTTTCCACCACATCAGGTGATATCAAAGACGGGGCAACGAGAAAAAAGGCCAGCACAAATATTTGGCCCCAGCCGGCGGGATTCGAACTCACGACCCAAGCATTGAGAATCCAACGCTCTACCATTCGGCCACCCCGGATCCCCTTGACGTTCTGTGAAGTTACCCGGCCGAACCATATGATTTCACTGCTCACCATAACCAAACGAATGATGGATTGATTTGTAGGATGGATGGATGATGGATGGATGGATGGATGGATTGATTGATTGATTGATTGATTGATTGATTGATTGATTGATTGATTGAATGATTGATGCAGCTTCAGTGGAGAGGACCAGGTGGATCTCAGCAGTCAAGTGGTGTGTCTCGACCCTGTCTACGATGTTCTGTGGGGGTGAGTCTGGCCACAGTTACATTCAGAATCAGACAGCCTATTGTTAAATGCTCAACAAGCATCAAGAAGGATGAACTTGCCAAAATGGACAAGACCCAGAAAGAGAGAGAGAGAGAGTAGCAGTAAACTGAAGATGGAGTGCTTGGGCATGAATTTTGTCAAATCCATGGTGATATCTGTTTAGAATTGCTGGGCATAATTTTTCAAACCTTCCCATTATTTGCTTCTGTCTTTCGCCTTGTGTTTACAGGACACATTCCCAGTCTAATGTCAGGAGTTCGTGCTGCGTCGTTTTTTTTTTTTTGTTTTGTTTTCTGTTTTCCCCAAGTTGGATTGTTCAGCAGGTGTTGCGTGTGTTCAGGTACTGGCCCGCAGACACTGGAGGTTGCGCTGTTACAGACGTGTTGGTGCCCGACGCCCACAGTTTGCCCAGCGTCCCAGCCCGGCTATCCCAACATCCTCAGCTCCCGACCTGGCCGTGCCCGTCCGCATGGGCTGCAGCACCACGCGCTCACACTGTGCCCTTCACATGCTGGGTAAGACTAGCTCATAAACGTAACGTAACGTAACGTAACATAAACATAAAACGTTACATAAGTGTTACACAACATAACGTTACACAAACATAACGTAACATTAACATAACATGAACATAAATGTAAACATGACCATAACTTAAATGTAAACATGACATAACGTAAACATAACATCATTACCATATGTATATTAGGAATTGGTTGTGGTTGAGAAGAGCTTGTTTTTCAACTCACTCACACATGCATGACTGCGAGCTTACTTATGAATTCAGTCACTCGCACGTATATATACTTACACTGTCACGTTTAAACCTTCTTGACTAAAACTCGCTAAAACAATAAATACAATGCAAACAGATTGATAAAATACTTTGCAGTCACTCACACATGCATGCTGCGACTTACCATAAAGTACATACTATCACTGTCACATTAAACCTTCTTGGCTAAAATTGCTAAAACAATAAGTACTATATGACAGACTGTTAAAATACTTTGACTAAGATTACACCGGTCCCCGTAGTGTAGTGGTTAGCACTTCGGATCATGGACCGTGAGACCCGGGTTCGAATCCCAGCCGAGGCAAGCGGGATTTTTCCTACCTAGGTCGGCTCTTACCCAGAGCGGGTGTGCTATGGGCCCGATGGGGAGGCAGTTGCCACACAGCCGAGTTTCACCCACTTCACCGGGGTGCGACTTTGGGGGTGCTTCCTTAGTATGACACATCTTATGATGTGGATGATTACACGGCCGTCACCTGCAGGTGCCGTAGTTCCTGGGCCTAGGTATGATGCCGGGATATTTATGACAGGAAGCGTGGAATTGCGGCCCATGTCCCGCAGTCCCAAACCACATGGACCTCCATAGCATTCATCTACTATCATCCTCATCTCTATCATCATGCATAATAAAAAATTGTCCCAGTCTCCGAGTCCTCCGTGGGTTCCACCCATGACCTGGGAGGAATACCACTGGAGTTGGCAAAGAGTTGGGGCAGCAAAAAAAAAAATAAAAAAATACACCCTTAACAGCAGAAACAGGTCAGAATGAAGAACTACAAAGTAAGACGACATGTTACCAAACGGAAGGGGTGAGGGGACACACTTAATAGCTGTGGCTTAAAATTTTTTTCTGAACCTTAATGTCATGGTAGTTTTTCAGATGTTTGGAATAAAATGCTCACTGAACACGGTATAGTCCATCATTAAGTCTATTGTTCTGTCGCTGTGTGTCACGCCACAGGTTGCCTGGATACGACTGACTATCGCACGGCAGTTGAAACTGGAGGTCTTGGAAGAGGCAAGGGAGAAAACTGCGCAGGCCAAGGTCTACACCAAAGAGGACTACTCTGTTGTCAACAGATTTGAAAGTGAGTTATCTCTTCAAAAACAAAATCTTTGTTCCTGTTTGTCATGCCCTGCTGGAATCCAAAAAGAAAAACAAAGACCAAAAACAAAAAAACAACTGATAGTTGGCAACTTGTTGCGAATGACACAGCAATCGTGGTGTACGCATGCGTGCACACACACACACACACGCACACACACAAACACACACACACATACAGAGAATTCTGTCAATCCCTCATTACTGCTGCTGGGCTAAGAACAAGTGAGTTTTGACTGCGGGTTGTAAAGGTGGGGACTGAATCCATATGCCTTATGTTTTTGGAAGAGTGTTTTCCTCAGGGTGGGTCCTTGGTGTGAAAACGACCACTACCGATATATCTTGGTTCTAACACTTGGAACACGAAAGACACGCGAGTCAGTTGAAGAACTGCGCTGTCTGGACGATGTATACAGAGTTAGTACACTGGCAAGATGCGGGGCCAGTACCAGCAAGGTGGTTGTAACCCATTTTACTTTGTAGAATTTTGCAGTCTGTGGAGTGCATATTCCCAGCATTGGCTGATGACCTCTTTCGATTGACAGGTCATGGCGGTGGCTGGGGATACTCGGGTCACTCTGTGGAGGCCATACGCTTTATGTGCGATAACCGACATCTTGCTAGGGGGGTTTCGGTCTCTTCGGCGGACGCGGCGAGTACTTCGGCCGCATCAAGGTAAGTTAATGTTTCTCTTTGTCTCATTGTCATTCTGTCCACAATATTTCTGTCATTCTGGCTGTGGTGTTAAATGTTATTCCTAAGCTTTACTTTTTCAAAGATACCTGTTGTCCCATTTGCACAGTGTGGCCAGATACGGCCTTTTGACAGTCCTTTTAAATTTGTGTCATCGTAATGGATGGTATTAGGTGTTTGCTGATCATCAGTGAAACTGACAGGTCGATGATGATGACAATTTGTGTATGGTTGTGATTGCCAGGTGTTTTGAGCTTGGTGTTGATGGTGGTGATAATGAAGCAGACGGAGAGCTGCTGTCAGAGACAGATGAGATTCCGTTTGAGTGCGGGGCAAGGTAAGACACGCATCTTTAATTCCGTCACATGGTACGTGTCCATGGCAAGCGTGCACTTCTTTTCCTTTGTAGCAGGTGTCACTGTGAGGGCACATTCTCGTTACGGCACAATGTTTTTGTCTGTTCTTGAGTGTAACTGAGCTAGTCACTGCAATCAGAGCTTCGTGCCCACCTTTCTACAGTGGCCACCTGTCTAGTAAGGGTCATCATTAGAAGGGGACCTCCTGTCTGATTTTGTAAAGGACCTATATGGAGCAACCCAGTCACTCTGACACTTAACTCATAATCGCTGATGCATGGGTGTGTCCTAATTCATCCCCAAAACCTGCGCTGTGGCCAACACACTGTCTTTGGCAGCTGGATGAAGTTTCTGTAGGGGGTGCTTCTCCCTTAGCTCAAGACTGGAAAGTCCTCCCCTGTGAGCACAGGAGGATGGGAGAGTTTGGGGATCCCTCCCCTAGACGGATTGCCTACCAAGGCTGACGAAAGCTCTGTCCTCTCCGTGTTTTCTTGTCCGAGTTTACCCAGTCTTCACGGGACAAGACGGCGACTCTTGTGCTGGACCTTTGCCTGATGACCTGTCTGGTATGGGTAACCCCATCCGCGGACCCCACAGGGTCTACAGGCAGCTCACTTAAACGCTGAAGGTTAGAGGGAAAGTCCTAAGCTTACTCTCTCAAGGGCATTTATGAATGGTATATGATGATAAATGCTATGACTGCTCACCTGTGTTCCCGAAGGATTCACGTTTGAGTGTTCCACAGAGAGAAATTCTGCATGCTGTTTGAGGAGCCCATCCCCTTGATGGCCAACTGTTGGTACGTGGCGTGGGCGCGCATCTCGGGGCCGTCCAGCGACTGTGGGTCAAGTGGTCAGCCCAGCGTCATCACCGATGATCAGTGAGTTTCTCTCTTTGGCGCATCTGTGGAGTTAATTGTTGTACATTGTATCTCTACTGGGTCTAGAAAACGAAGTTAAAGAAAAAGTTGAGGGGATCGAGTTAGCAGATCACAGCCACACAAACAAAATAAAAACGTTAATTTAACACAAGGAGGAGACTGATACAACTGCAGTGTAGAAAGGGGTATTCATTTCAATTCAAATTACTTTATTGATCCCAGAAGGGAAGTTATAGGCCACCTTAAAAAAACAATAATAAGACATCGTAATAACAAATAAGACTTGCACCAACAGAAGTCTCAGCCATGCACACAAGTAAATCTAATTTCGCACGCGCGCAACACACACACACACACACACACACATCAGTATACGTTCAAAGCACTTACGCTCTTAAAATATAAAACCACTCACAAACATAATTATATCTGAAACACATGCACACTCATAAATGAAACTTTCGCACACACACACACACATTAAACTATGAAAAACCGTAAACTTACTGTCACACGCACACACAAATAAAAGTCGTGTGTACTCGCACACACACCAAGCATGAGTACACACATTACGGGTCAGTTCAGGTAGAAAAGAGATTCACTGGCACCGCCATCATTTGCAGTGTGCTACAGGAACGGAAGCAAACTTTTGGGGGTGAAGCTGTTTTCTCGTTACACTTTATCTGCTTTAGATGCCTGATCGTGTGTGATCATGAATGTGAAGATGTGTTTTGTCATGTGGGGTGGTGACCAGAACTTGTCCGGTCTCTTACAGGGTGGTGTTCAAGTTCAAGAGCTCCAAGAAATCCAACAATGGGACTGATGTGAACGCTGGACAGATCCCACAGCTCCTCTACAGGTAGGTCTGATCAGATCCCACACCTTCTCTACAGGTAGGGCTTACCTGGCTTGTCACAATGGCGTCTTGAAAGGGGTTCCTGCCACCTCATCATGTGAAGTTTGGAAAAGCACTTTAGTGTAAATGTGTACCAGAGTGTTTGGATCAGTGGATGTTGGCATGAGCAGAAATAGTGTCTGTTCAAAATAATGCTGAATGTGAGTTCAGTACAACTGTAAGATATAAATTTCAGGAGCTACTATAGGGAAATAGGGGTTTACATGATAAGATCTCTCTAGGAAGCTGTAATGTTTCAGGCTGCCGTCCCGAGACAGCCCGAATGTGGTGCGCAGGACGGAGCACGTTGATCCAGCTCACATTCTGAGTCAGGAATTCTCCCACACAGTGTCGGAGGTGAGTCAGTCCAGCTGTTCTGTGAGTGGAACACATCCATGGTATGTTACGCTCACTGCTTGAAGGTCAAAGTGAGTTGTCTTGACCCCGACCAATTTTGGTGTGTCCTTGCAGCTTGCTTGCCATCAAACTGGTCGTATTGCAGTCATGTTTGCAAGTATGCTGCAATACAGAAAACTGCTGTGAGTAGTGTTGCTCTTATCATTTGTTTTCCTGCAGATACACAATTTATCTCAGAGCTGCCAGAGGGCGCTTGGTGGTCTGGTCGTTAAGGCTTTGTCACCTATGCGAGAGGTCAGGTTCGAGCCCTGCTTGGGGCGAAGAATGTTTCTTTCTCTTATGTGGCACTGTTCATTCGGGCCCACTGTTGGGGTTCTCTCCGGATACTCCAGGTTCCTCCCCCTCTGCTTTGGAAATGTTCAGCCCACCAAAAAAAAAAAAAAAATCTAAATTCCGCTGTTTAAAACTTGGCCCTTCGCAAAACGTGAGTGTTATGTGTTCAGGTCCCGTGACAGAGAATGCGTGTGATTCATGTGAGCGTGCGTGTTGGGTTTAGCTTGTGGCGCTTTGAGCCAAATATTTGGGATAAAGCTACTTATATTAATGCGATTATTATTATTGCTATTACCATCACAATTTTCTGTTGTTTCTATGATTATTGGTTTCAAACTACGGAACTATGATTGCCCATCAAAAGGTTACATTTTTTGGCAGATGAAATATTCGATTTAGTACATAATAATAATAATAATAATAAATTGTTCTTGTATGGCGCAGAAAGTCTGCCCAAAAGCCGGAGCACTCAGTGCGCGCTACACACACACACACACACACACACACACACACACACACACACACAGACCGACACACACACACACACACACACACACACACACACAGACCGACGGACACACACACACACACACACACACACACACACACACACACACACACAACACACGGCGGACGTGGGATACAGGGGAGGATACAGTAAAAAAAAATTAGTTGAAAGCTTGCCGAAACAGATAGGTTTTAAGGTGTGCCTTGAACTGTGACAGAGTAGGGAGATTCCTAAGTGAGATGGGCAGAGAGTTACAGATTTGGGGAGCAGAGTAACTGAAGGAACGTTGGCCATAAGTTTTCAGACTGACACGGGGTATTTTTAATAGTTTCTCAGAAGATGAGCGAAGTCGGGAGGGAGGCAACAGTCGGCCACAAGTTCATCTTAGTCAGAGTTAGATGTTATGTGCTCCTATCACGCCCGCTTTGACCGTTTTTCCCCCAGAAATGTTTTGAAGCGTTACTTCAGCTGCTGGATTGGAGCTGGACGGCATCGTACCACGCCATGGAGACGGAAGGGCTGAAGGGTGACGGTTACCAGGCTGCACTTGCCGACATGAGTCGGCTCGTCTACATCTCCCGCGCCTGTCTCCGCCTCGTCCGGATCTACGTCAATGAGATCTACCCTGATGGAGGTATGGGAATTATTGTGTATTATTCTGTTGTTGGTATCCATGCAAAGTGTTTCATTGTAGTTGCATTTGTGAACGGTGATTTCAGAGTGTGGTTTTTTTCTTTTAGCCAGTTGTGTTCAGCCTCCCTTTCTAGTCTGTTAATTTTTGAGAGAATGTAGGATAGGTGAACCATGTTAGTTTGTTACTTGGTTTGAAATGTGCAAAATTTCCTCAGATGTTTAATGGAGTGTTCCATTTTCTTGTCACCATAGTTACCAGGAAGAAAGTGCCTCAGGAGTCGAGCGGGCTCGCAGAAAGAATCGGGGACGGCCGTGACCTTCTCCGGCGTATTTTGGCTGAGGTCGTGCACGTGTCCAAGTTCAAGGTCTTCCTGGGAGAGCCGAGGGTGGTGCAGGAGTTCTGCGAGATGCGCGAGGAGATTTTGACGGAGTGTCACGAAACATTCCGCACGTGTTTCCACGCTTTCTACCCGACCGGCCAGCTCAAGTGGTGGTGTCTCTGTGACCTCCTGTGTCAGACGGAACCTGTGAGTGTTTTTATGGTGTTCTTATGTCGCTGTAAGTGTTCTCCTATTGGCTGTGTCGCTTATTTTGTCTGTTTCCGCTGTTTTATCATTCATCTCCATCCAGTCAGTTACTTTTCAGTTAATGAAGTGTAGTTTCTATCTTTTTGTTAATCGTGTCACTGTCAGTTTCGAAAATTTATCTGCACTTTCCCCTTACAGTGCATTTTGCCCAATCTTTTTTATTCCCATTTGTGTGATATAAATTGCACAACAGATTTGTCATACACTGCACTCGTGTGTCCATCCAATCAATCTTGTGGCACATTGCTGTCTTTGTAGGACATTTTGCTGTGTGCAGAAGGTTTTGTCTCCGTGTTCGTCTTGTCAGATGGTTTGTTCCACAGGTTTTGTCGTCAGACAGACTTCACCAACAGAACCTTTGTGATGCTTGACCAGTCATGGCTGCTGTTTTGATCCTGTCAGATTCCCATTTGTCAGTTTGCTTTCGAGCTTGAAGCCGAGCGTGATGTGCTGTGCTAATGATGCTGAGTGGGATGGAGTGTGTTGACTGTATTCCCCTCCACTGTACTGTGTACCCTTGTGCTGTGAGCGTGTCACATTTTGAACAGCTTGTGCATCTGTAGGCAGCTGCTGTACTGGTCTCTGACGTGATAGTGATACTGAAAATCAGGGTTTAACATCTTCCACCTTTTGGCAGATTTCCGCCTTTGGCTAGAAATTGTCCGGCCCCCAAAAGTGTGTTCCTCCTCTGAGGGTGAGTGGTGGTCAAACAGGTAGCGCGTCGGATTTAGCCGCTGCGCTACTGAACGGCCGTCACACAATGTCACGGTGATGAAGTGTGGGTTTAGCCCAGGTTGAGCTTGTGATATGTGATACCGGTTTTTCCTGGCTGCCAGGCTGCTCATCGGGGGTTTCTCTCCGGGTTATCGGGCTTTCCTACCCCCAGCAAAATTGTAAAAAAAAATTTAAAAAAGGTATTGGGTGGCACCGCGGCGACGCGCTTCCCCCGGGGGAAGCAGCCCAAATTTCCTGAAAGGGACAATAAAGTAAAAAAACAAAAAAAAACCTGAAAAACATGCCAAAAGGCACCAAACTGCTCTAGATTTTAGTCTAAAAGTTTTTCTAACAAAAATGTGTTTCCTCTGCTGAAGCACTGAAAATCGTGCCAAAATGCTCCAGATTGCACAGAGTTTAGTGTAGGGTTTTAAGAAAATTCCGCAGGATCATGCCCCCAGACACCCCTAGCATATAATGCGTCTGCTTTGCAGATTCACGGTCACTTTGCCACTTCATCAATAAATGCTACACACTTTTGCTCCGGTGGGAACATGGACACTTTAAGGCCTGTAATATACAAGATGGTATTGAAGGTCGTCCAGTGACGTGAAACTGTTGGAGTTGTACATATATATACTGTTAAGATTGTTCTTGTCGGCTTTTCATTGAACAAAAATTGTTGGAATTGAGAGAAAGCTTGTAGTAAATACATGCACTAACCAGAATTACGTGGACTGTCATTCGGCAAAGAACCTAAGTGCCATTGGTTTGATCAGCACTTGGATGCTTGTGATGGTGGAGTTCTGTTGAACACAGTGGTATTGAGACAAATCTGTTGGTATGAGTGGTAGTTACAGAAAATAATTTTGATTGGATAGTTAGTTATTTAAGGCTTAACACTGTGCAAGCAACAAAGACTGTTTCGCGGCTATAATCTTGATTGGATGGGGAATGTGTACAGTGTTTCAGTATGTATAGTTCATTATCTCCATAGTGCAAGACCAGTTCAGCAAACTGCTGCTCTTCCAGTGTGATAATTTTTGTTGGACTGACCTTGAGTTTGACCTTTCCTCCTCACTGTTGTTTGATGTTTTGCTTCCCTCAGATCTTTGAGAAAACAGAGAGTGAGAGAAACGAGAAGGAAAAGGTTTGTATTTATACGATCATTGGTAGGGCTACCGTCTGTTGTCTGGAGGGCTACATTACTGGTTCATAGTCAACTGAAATACGCCCCAGTACCTGTGGTTATATTCTCACGTAATCAATGTTTATTGTGGAATTCAAGTTCAGCCTCCATTTTGGGATAGCTTGGGAGAAGCGTACTGCGCATATTATCCCGCGCACATGTTAGTTTGATATGACTGAAATGCGGAAAGAAACCAGCAAGTCCATTGACGTCATTGGAGGAGAAAGACCATTACGTTAATCTCTTTCATCTTGAAATCACCCCTTTCCCCACACGGTGACGTCATTGGAGGAAAAAGACCATTACGTTAATCTCTTTCATCTTGAAATCACCCCGTTCCCCACACGGTGACGTCATTGGAGGAAAAGACCATTACGTTAATCTCTTCATCTTGAAATCACCCCTTTCCCCACACGGTGACGTCATTGGAGAAAAAAGACCATTACGTTAATCTCTTTCATCTAGAAATCACCCCTTTCCCCCACACGGTGACGTCATTGGAGGAAAAAGACCATAACGTTAATCTCTTTCATCTTGAAATCACCCCTTTTCCCACACGGTGACGTCATTGGAGGAAAAGACCATTACGTTAATCTCTTTCATCTTGAAATCACCCCTTTCCCCACACGGTGAACATCATTGGAGGAAAAAGACCATTACGTTAATCTCTTTCATCTTGAAATCACCCCTTTCCCCACACGGTGACACCATTGGAGGAAAAAGACCATTACGTTAATCTCTTTCATTCTTGAAATCACCCCTTTCCCCACACGGTGACGCCATTGGAGGAAAAGACCATTACGTTAATCTCTTTCATCTTGAAATCACCCCTTTCCCCCACACGGTGACGTCATTGGAGGAAAAGACCATTACGTTAATCTCTTTCATCTTGAAATCACCCCTTTCCCCACACGGTGACGTCATTGGAGGAAAAAAGACCATTACGTTAATCTCTTTCATCTTGAATCACCCCTTTCCCCACACGGTGACGTCATTGGAGGAAAAAGACCATTACGTTAATCTCTTTCATCTTGAAATCACCCCTTTCCCCACACGGTGACGTCATTGGAGGAAAAAGACCATTACGTTAATCTCTTTCATCTTGAAATCACCCCTTTTTCCCACACGGTGACGTCATTGGAGGAAAAAGACCATTACGTTAATCTCTTTCATCTTGAAATCACCCCTTTCCCCCACACGGTGACGTCATTGGAGGAAAAAGACCATTACGTTAATCTCTTTCATCTTGAAATCACCCCTTTCCCCACACGGTGACGTCATTGGAGGAAAAAGACCATTACATTAATCTCTTTCATCTTGAATCACCCCTTTCCCCACACGGTGACGTCATGGAGATACTGTGTTTTGCCAACACACGGTAGAGTGAAGGTGCGGGCTTTTGCCTTGTGGTTTGCCAAGTGATGTCGTCAGTTGAGACCCTTGTCTTGTAGCATGACAATGTCCTTGACAGTAATCCCCTGAAAGAAACTGTTACCCCTCCCGCACACCCCCACATTCAGACAGGGGAATTTTCAGTCATTTGACAATTTTCAGTCAAATTTCCTATCGTTTCAGCCAAAAAATCAAAGTTTCAGCCAAAGAAAAGGAAGGAGGAAAAAGGTTGCCCACACTGTCATGATACATGTAATGCCATACGGGACAGTCTAACTTCAGTTTATAATTCTTGCATGTCAGTATCAAGGCAGTATATTTCACTTCTGGGCGCCAGGAGAGGCTACTGAATACAATGAAAAATGCTAAACTTTTGTTTTCCTAAGTGGGGTGCCCCTGCACCCTGGCCTAGGTTTCAGTCTTTTTCCGCAGCAGTTCCCAAGCCTGCACATTGCTCTGGACCGTACTTGACATTGTGGCTGTGGTGTATTTCAGTTGACAGTTGTTTGGTGATGCTGTGGACGTTGTTAACCAAACTAACAGCCAGTGTTGGTGTGATTTTATTATACAGGAGGCTACATGTACTGTTGTCATGGCTTGTGTTTTGTGGCTGATGCTGTGTGTGTTGCGCTTCTCCGTTGCTCGTTAATGTTGTCTAACGCTTTTTGTTGTGGTCGTACGGTTATTTCATGGGATTTTCTCACACCTTATCGCTGCTTGACGTCGTGTATGGGATGGTGTGGTATTCTCAGAATGAGACAGTGGCATAATTATAATAATAATAATGATGAATTCTACTTATATAGCGCAAAATTCTCACAAAGTGACTCAATGCGCGTACTCCCGCACTCATACCAACAAATATGCACACACACACACACACACACACACACACACACACACACACACACACACACACACACACACACACACAGCAACTGAATCAGGAGGAGGTAAGTGGGCTTAGGCGACGTCCAACATACTTCAGTGGGCCATCAAGAAATGAGGTTTGAAATACGTTTTACAGTGTGGATCAAGTAGCTCCTGCTGATATAGATCAGTATTGCTTTAAAGTCCGTCAGGTACCACAGAGAGAGGAAGGAGCAGGGGTTAAAATCTTCCACGTTTTGGTGGATTTCCACCTTCGGTTCAAAATTTCCTCCCCCGAGAAAGCATGTTTCCTCCTCTGAAGCACTTAGAGTCATGCCCAAAGCACTTAGAGTCATGCCCAAAGCACTTAGAGCCATGCCCAAAGCACTTAGAGCCATGCCCAAAGCACTACAGTCATGCCCAAAGCACTTACAGTCTTGCCCAAAGCACTTAGTCATGCCCAAAGCACTTAGAGTCATGCCCAAAGCACTTAGAGCCATGCCCAAAGCACTTACAGTCATGCCCAAAGCACTTACAGTCATGCCCAAAGCACTTACAGTCATGCCCAAAGCACTTACAGTCATGCCCAAAGCACTTACAGTCTTGCCCAAAGCACTTACAGTCTTGCCCAAAGCACTTACAGTCATGCCCAAAGCACTTACAGTCATGCCCAAAGCACTTACAGTCTTGCCCAAGCACTTACAGTCATGCCCAAGCACTTACAGTCATGCCCAAAGCACTTGGAGTCATGCCCAAAGCACTTGGAGTCATGCCCAAAGCACTTGGAGTCATGCCCAAAGCACTTACAGTCTTGCCCAAAGCACTTACAGTCATGCCCAAAGCACTTAAGTCATGCCCAAAGCACTTACAGTCATGCCCAAACACACCAAACAACTGTAAAGATTTCAGTCTAATTCCAAACCATTAAGGGGACCATAAATCTGGCCTGTTTTTCGCCCTACAAGGCCAAAACTAAAAAAGGGTTAAAAACGTGGGATACTCATGCGCGATGCAAAGTGTGTTAATATGTTTGTGATTCTTAGGGTTTGGCTGAGGGTATTCTCATTGAGATTGGGAGCAGAAAATCCGTCTCACTTGATGCTAATGCAGGGATTGATTTTCTCGCCGCGCCGTGCGACTATGTCTCATATTTTGATAAAATGTCGCATAGAAATTTCGCTAAATGCGTCATGTCGCACGAACATGACATCACAAGTGCACTTGACAATGCGAAGCAGAGATGCGCTGTCTGTGTCAGTCATAGAGGTCTGTTACACTAATCTAATTTTAGTGATGAGGCTTACTTATCCCGCTCGCCGTTGCGCGCTGCCAGGAACTCTCGCTCGAAAGAGTTGCAAAAAATATTGGCGCGTTATCAGTTTTCTCAGTTCTGCGATCGAGAGGTCCTTTTCCGTTCAGAACCTGAACGTCACTGCACTTAGGAACAGGCTCTCGGCACAGACATGTGACAGAGTGATGCGGGTGAACTTGATTGCCTCATAGAAAATGAACATGTCTCATAAAAATGACTGGTCAAGGAGACAATGTCTCATTGGCATATTTGAGTAAATCCATCCCTGCTAATGGGGTGTGAGCCGCTTACACCAGTCTTCTTTTCTTTCCATGCACAACCCCTGTTGAAGAGAAGCCGCCCACAAAGGCTGCATTGTTAGACTCAACTCATGCTCTCACTTTTCCAAGTGAATTTGGTCTGACCTTTCTCTCACGTGTGTATGTGTGTGCGTGTGCCTTTTTGTGTAAATCTCTGTGTGTGGGGGCGTGCGGTTTTGATATGTGCATGAGCTATTTGTTGTTCCTGTACTTCTGTTTCATAAAACTACCCATGTTTAACAAGAATCATAATTATGTACAGTATGAAGGCAATCTATGTGTTTGCTTTTGTGTACTGTACTATGTATTTTCTGTCTTCTGAACCAATTGTTCCTTCTCAGGTCACATTCAGTGTATGTACCGGGACTCTGCATGCTAGGGTTGCTCATTCATATTCTGCTGTGTATGCTTGCTAGGGTTTGATATTAAAAAAACAACAACTTTATATTAATATCTGATGTTGGTATTCATATTCTAACGTACATGTATGTGGTGGTGCTATTTCCCTTGTAACAGCCCACCAATATCACGGTTTGCATGCTCGACTGTGAATTATCTCACCTGGCTCATCTAGTTTCACGGCTGGTGCTGTTTTGAAAGAAACGGTCAGAGGTTTTTATACGATCGTTACAGGTTTCCCTCTTGAAACGTCAGTCTCCTCCTGAACTGAATTGTTTTTTGTTAACAGCTGCAAAGAACAAGTCCTGTTAACTGGGGCGGTCGGTGGCCTAGTGGTTAAGAGACTTGTCACCAATGCGAGAGGTCAGGGGTTCGAGTCCCACTCGGGGCAAAGAATTTTTCCTTCTCGTATGTGGCACCGTTCATTCGGGCCGATCGTCGGGGGTTCTCTCCGGGTACTCCGGCTTCCTCCCCCTCTGCTTTGGAAATGTTCAGCCCACCAAATTTGGAAAAATAAATGCAATTCTAAATTCCGAAATTTAAATAGCTGAGCTGACCCTTCGCACCACGTGATTGTAATGTGTTTATGTCCAGTGTATGAGAGAATGCGTGTGATTCACGTGAGCGTGCGTGTTGGGTTCAGTTCGCGGCACTTTGAGCCGATTCATGAAATTGGGTAAAGCGCCTATAAAATGCTCATTATTATTATTATTAACTTCTTGGCAGTCCGTGTCAAAACTGTCCGTTTCAGAAGTTGTCATTTAGCAGTTGCGTTTTGCAAGGACTACAATGTGACCAAATTCAAAAAGTTGCTTTTTGTAGCTTTTAAATGATGGTTTCTTCAGTGCCCTTATCCTTACTTTTGGGGTGGTAATGTTGCGTTTGTGTGATTATTGCTTACTTTGCAATGTTTTGGATCAGCTTCTTCTGTGTTCATTTTCTTTTTCATCTGGTTTTGCTGCAGCCCAAACTGGTCAGGTGATTTTCGACTTATTTCATGGTGACGGTGTGTTGCGTTTGTCTTCAGAATTTCTACTTTTTCCCATCTTTTTCTCACTGTGTAAAGGGTTTAGCAGGGGGTTGTCCCCTATCACCACCACCACCACCACCCATCCACCCTCTCACTATCTACTTTTTTTCCACCCTCTTACTCCCCTCTGATCACCCCCTCTCTTATCACCCCTCTGATCACCCCCTCTCTTATCACCCTCTGATCACCCCCTCTCTTATCACCCTCTGATCACCCCCCTCTTTCCTTATCACCCCTCTGCTCACCCCCCTTCTCTATCACCCCTATGATCACCCCCTCTCTGTACACCCTCTGATCACCCCCTCTCTTATCACCCCTCTGATCACCCCCTCTCTTATCACCCCTCTGATCACCCCCTCTCTTATCACCCCTCTGATCACCCCCCTCTCTTATCACCCCTCTGATCACCCCCTCTCTTATCACCCCTCTGATCACCCCCTCTCTTATCACCCTCTGATCACCCCCTCTCTTATCACCCCTCTGATCACGCCCCTCTCTTATCACCCCTCTGATCACCCCCTCTCTTATCACCCCTCTGATCACCCCCTCTCTTATCACCCCTCTGATCACCCCCTCTCTTATCACCCTCTGATCACCCCCTCTCTTATCACCCCTCTGATCACCCCCCTCTCTTATCACCCTCTGATCACCCCCTCTCTTATCACCCTCTGATCACCCCCTCTCTTATCACCCCTCTGATCACCCCCTCTTCTTATCACCCTCTGATCACCCCCTCTTATCACCCTCTGATCACCCCTCTATCACCCCTCGGATCACCCCCTCTCTTATCACCCCTCTGATCACCCCCTCTCTTATCACCTCTCTGATCACCCCCCCTCTTATCACTCCTCTCTGATCACCCCCTCTCTTACCACCCTTCTGATCACCCCCTCTCTTACCACCCCTCTGATCACCCCCTCTCTTACTAACCCCTCTGATCACCCCCTCTCTTACCACCCCCCCTCCTCTTATCACCTCTCTGATCACCCCCTCTTACCACCCCTCTGATCACCCCCCCCTCTCTTACCACCCCTCTGATCACCCCCTCTCTTACCACCCCTCTGATCACCCACCCTCTTTAACACCCCTCTGATCTCCCACCCCCTCATGAGCTGTTTTCAAGCCGTTAGACGATCATGTCAGACATGATGAGAGGACTTTCCGCCTAGCCGTGCGCCCAGCAGTGTAGCGTGTCTGCGTGTATGTGTGCAGGGCGCTCCCAACGTGTCCGGCGTGGGGCGACTCCTGGCGGCGGTGATGGAAGCGCTGTGTCACCCGGCCATCAAACTCACCGCCATCATGCCCATCAACTGTGAGCCGGAGACGGAGGCGGTGCTTCGACGACAGTCCATGTGCATGGACGACAACACCAACAGCGCCGCGCGACTCGGGGAGGGGCACCGCTACCCGGTACTGGCCTCGCACATGAGTTATCGCATGGAGGTGAGATTCCCACACCTGTGTGTGGTTGTGTAGTCACACGCTTTTTGCCAGACACGACGAGGAAAACGTGTACAGTACAACTTTTTTTGGGCGACCACTCTTTGGCCAGACAAGAGTGGTCTTACAAGAGAGGTGGTCACCCAAAAGAAACTTCAGACAGTGAAGAAGTGCAACCCAGTATCATTGTAACATCGGTCTGCACAGGCAGGTGGTCTCCCAAAGGGGTGGTCACCCAAAAGAGGTTCTACTGTAGTTTTGATGGGACTGAAACACGGAAAGAAAGCAGTAAGTCCACTGATGTCAACTGAGGAAAGAGACCATTTCAGTCTCTTTTCATTTTGAAATCCCCCCCCTTTTACATAAAAGGATGCTGTGCATGTAGTGTGATTTGCCAGTACACAGCAGAATGGGGGGGGGGGGGGGGGGGGGGTAAGAGGGGGGCTTTGGCCTCAGGGTTTTGCCAAGTGGAGTGGTCTATTGAACTGATGTTTGAGGCAACCAGTGCAGCCAGGTTAGGTGTAAGAGTGAGGAAGACCACATACACCGTAAGGAAAAGGACAGTAGTATTAAAGGTCTACAATCTCAGTGAAAAGCCACAACATAGTGTTGTTGGTTTTTTTTTTAAACTATCGGACTGTGCAAAACGCACAACATAGTGTTTTTTTGTTTTTTTTAAAACTATCGGACTGTGCAAAACGCACAACATAGTGTTTTTTGTTTTTTTTTAAAACTATCGGACTGTGCAAAACGCACAACATAGTGTTTTTTGTTTTTTTTTAAAACTATCGGACTCTGCAAAACGCACAACATAGTGTTTTTTGTTTTTTTTTAAAACTATCGGACTGTGCAAAACGCACAACATAGTGTTTTTTTGTTTTTTTTAAAACTATCGGACTGTGCAAAACGCACAGTCAACTCGGTCAGTTACAGAGCTCAGTTTGCTTTTTCACATTGAGCGAGAAAGATCGCACTGGTTACTGTTCTCGTGCAGCACATACACACCCGCTAGACGCTGTAGCGATGTGTCTCGCTCACTGACCAAAAGCTCAATGAAATCACCGCAAACTCATAGTCTGGTTTTATAAGGGCTGAAAACTCTGCAACTGTGACAGTGTTGCCTGCATTATGCAGAGCCGCAGCTCGCTGTTTTGAAACACACGTTTGCGGCTTTTTGTTGAGATTGCAGACCTTTAAAACTCGGTGTATTAACTTCCCTTCTGTTGGCCTGCAGATTGACAGTGTGGGTGGAGTGGGTACCCACGTCTCATTCAAGGAGGTCCTGGATCGTCTCCTCATGCTGGTGGCGCTCCCCGTGCGGCAGTTACTGTCAAAGGAGACGGAGTCGTTCCCCCCTCACCTGGTGGCCAACACCTGTTCTCTACTGGCCACCATCATCAGCGAACTGGCCGCTTCTGCCATGGGAGTTGAGGTAAGGGGGAAAAAATGTAATATTCAATAAGAAAAAAATCTTCTCCTCTGTTTGTGCTGGTTTTTTTTTTTCATTTATTGGTTTACTTACTAATCTTGTTTTAGAAATCGGAAACCATGTATTTATTTTGATTTTTTTTGGCTCACGTATGTGCACAAAGTGAGTCTGTGTTATCACCCTCTGTTCTCTCTGTCAACCCATGCTTCATCACGACAGCGATGATGGCCGTTTCATAGTGAACCAGCTAGACAGGCTTGCTCCTTGTTGAACCGCTGCTAACCTTACGATGGAGACCAGGCTTGCAGGTTTCACTGTATTGATAGTCTTACAGTTGTCGATCATACTTCTGATGCTGGTTCACACACCTTGTTTACACTACCACTCTCAAATTTATTTTCATTTTTGTGACGTTTTGCTACAGTTGTTGTGATGGCGATTTAAGTGTGGGAGAGTTATGTACAATATGATTGACTGATGCATGCTTCATCATTTGTGGAATCTCTTAACCCCTATATCCATTTCTCTGACTGATTACGTCACCGACAGTCTTGCTCGCTGTGTGTGTCTACGTGTGTATTTTTCCTCCCAAGTAAGCAGTTTATTATATGCTTCTTGTCAAACTGAAGCTGAATCTGTGTTTACGCGCTTATGGACTCATAGCGGAAGGGAAGTTAATGTTGTAAGCATGGGGAAACGCCCTTGGCCCACATGGTCCCCGCTGGCTCAGGGGTTGGTTGTCCTGCTACTTGCAGACAAGAAGAGTAGGAAAAAGGCATACAGGGGGCGGTCTGTGGTCTAGAGGTTAAGAGACTTGCCACTAATGCGAGAGGTCAGGGGTTCGAGTCCCACTCGGGGCAAAGAATTTTTCCTTCTCGAATGTGGCACCGATCATTCAGGCCGATCGTTTGGGGTTCTCTCCGGGCACTCCAGCTTCCTCCCCCCTCTGCTTTGGAAACATTCAGTCTATAAAATTTGAACAATAAAAGCAATTCTTAATTCCGACCTGAATAGCTCATCTGACCTTTCGCACCATGTGATTGTAATGTGTTTATGTCCAGTGTGTGAGAGAATGCGCGTGATTCATGTGAGCGTGTGTGTTGGGTTCAGTTCGCGGCGCTTCGAGCCGATTCATGAAATTCGGTAAAGCCTATACTCATTATTATTATTATTTACAGTTAACTGCTAACCCTACTAGAAAATACTACAATTCCACATAAAAAGTTTGTGCCCGTTAAGGTTGACCTCGACACCAGCACGCGCCCCCTGCTGGTGACCCCGAGCCGCTTCACGCGCATGAGTCAGAGCTCGTTCTGGAACACGGGCAACGGAAGTCCTGACGCTGTGGCCTTCTCTGTCGACCGACCGGGAATCGTGGTGGCTGGAATCTGTGTGTACGGTGGGACCGGCAGCTATGAATACGAAGTGGAGCTGCTTACGGAGATACCGGGAGAGGTGAGGGCTGTTGGGTTTACCGCAGACTCAGAATTCTGTAATTTGGATTGTGGTGTTGTTGTTGTTGTTGTTGTTGTTGTTCCCGGGTGAAGACTCCCAGGGTCATGAGACGGGACGAGAGCTTTGTGTGTGTGACGTTTTACAAGCACCCTGCCACATAGGCAGCCACGCACTGCTGTCTGAGAATGATATGTGTGTTGCCAGAGAGAGACAGTTTGTTATGCTGGGAGCTTATCAGGGCAGATGATAGTCCCCGCGTAACAGTGACAGCAGTTATATTTTGCTGGAGCCTCACAACTTTGGTCAATTATACAGGGCTTACACCTTTGGGCAGATTTCCTGCTTTGACCCCCCCCCCCCCCCCCCAACCACCCCTCCTCCCCCCCACCACCACCCCAAAAAAGTATATTTCCTCCTCTGAAATACTTAAAATCATGCCAAAACACACCAGATTGTACCGATTTTAATTTAATTCTGAAAATTTTCCTCCTAAGAAGGTGTTTCTTCATCTGAAGCACTTAAAGTCGTACCAAAATGCACCAAATTGCACAGACTTTAGTCTTTAAAAAGTATGTCAGCGCATCCCTCCGAACACCCATAGCACAGTGTGACTGCTTTTGCAGACGAGTGCTTGTGGCTTTGCCGCTTCCTCACTTATTGCTATACTTTTCCCAGTGATCGCGCGAGGCATTTTCCAAACCGGTACGACGTCACAGTAAACAAACCTACTCTCACGCGAACCGGTAGGCCAGTCACGGAAACCAGTTACTAATTTTGCCACCGAAACTCTGCCGACGAATGCAGTGATAAGTTAATTGCTAACTGTAACTGTTACGGTGTTTGTCAATTAATTAAATGACAGGCGTCATACACTCACTACTACATCTCGTCACGGCTGTCTCTCTCTCTCTCTCTCTCTCTCTGACTCAGAGACTTTTTTCTCTTTTCCTTTATTTTTGAAACCAGTCAAACAAAATAAGAACCGGTAGGTTCTACCGGCTACTGATTTTCCAACCAGTATTTTACCAGTAATTACCAGTTAAATCCATCCCGGTTTTGCTCATACTTATTGCTATACTGGTCATGGGCCATTTTAAGCCTGATCATATCAAAAGGCTTCTCGTGAGGTGAGAGTGCAGTGGTTCTTTTTGGGTTTTTTTTTTTTACAAAAATCTTAACCCTTCACCACTTCTCACTTCCTCCCCATGGAAAGTCCGGCAGTTTTCGTATGACGTGGTTTGTGATCCATGTGTCTGGTCTGCGTGTTTGTCAGCCAACCACCGAAGGACAGGGCGAGATGTCGCACGCCCAGCGATGGAGCAGTGTGGAAATCGTGAAGGGCACATTCGGTCCTGAGGACACGGTCAACGACATCGCTGAGATCAAGTTTGAGAGACCCGTACCTATCAGGGTATGGCAGTCACGTGACTTGCTAGTTTATCACACTCACTTTCATACTGGTTGAATGTACATTGTAACTTTTCTGCTGTTGACAGAGATTTAATGTTCAACTGTTGCTCTGACATGCTTGTGCTCACAGCTTGGTTGGCATAGTAATTATGGCAGTAATTTGGGTTTTTAAAAAAAATTATATTTTTGATTTTTGCGTACAAATACACATTACACAGTTACATTAAGACAAATAGGCATACGGGTGTACAGATTATAAAATTATATACTAACATTAAACGATCCACTTTGTATGTAGAGTGTACATACAAGACTGTAGGAGGAACCAGCATGTGTTAACCAAATACGAAACAAAAAAAGAAGCCAAAATTTTTTTTTTTAAAGGCACACACAGGAGTTAGTGGCAGAAAAGGCAGTACTAAAACTTTTATGAATGTGGGGATAAGCAGAGTAGACGGCTTACGACTAGGAAACCAGTCACTGATAGGGAGCCCACTGTGTTTGGAGTAATCTCAGATTACCAGTAATTTGGATTCAGTTTTTAGCGGAGGTGACGGCATGTTTGTATCAGTGTTGACATTGTGTGCTACACAACAGGAGGGGACCAAGTACGCGGTGAAGCTGCGCAACGTGGGTCAGCGTTCCTACAATGGTGACGGCGGCATGGCCAAGGTGAAGTGTTCAGACGGCACGGTGTTCACATTCTTCGCCTGTTCACTCAGTATCAACGGCACCAATCACCTGAGGGGACAGATTCCACAGATCCTGTACTACAGGTACCACACATTATATGTCTTTAAATTTAATACTTCTTTACTCTCCTGGAGAAGAGTCCAACAGAAAATGTACATTTCTGTGTGGAACTTTTTGCTGGTTTTAGTCTCTGTGCTGCACGCAAAGCCCATGAGTGGGTGTGGTGTATGTGTTTGCCAGTCATGTTGATGATGTGTCTGGTGATGAGAGCATGACTTTGTTGTGTGGTGTGGTGTGTGTTTGTGTGATTATGTGTGTGTGTGAGAATGAGTGAGAGGGAGAAAATGTGTGTGTGTGTGTGTGTGTGTGTGTGTGTGTGTGTGTGTGTGTGTGTATGCTTGCGTGCACGTGCGTGTGCTTCTGTATGGGCACGTGTGTGAGGGAGAGAGAGTGCATGTCTCTGTGCGTGTCCGTTTCTGTGTGTGTATTCACATGTTGCGGATGTTTGCTGCCCCAGTGCCCCACAAGAAGGAGATCAACAAAGTCAGCATGCCAAGACGCTGGCCGAGCTACAAGCACGGAAAAACGCCATTGACATCACCGGCGCCATCTGTCGAACAGCTACCGACCTCCTGCACCGTTCACACAGTCAGCCTGGTAAGTGATTTACATCATACGCCATTTACCCTCAGGCTGACCGCATGATCAATTTTCACATGGAAATGTCGAAGAGTGTTTTACTTTCACGTCGCTCAGGTTGGATAGCCCGAAGTGTCTTTTGTTTGGTTGTTGTTTTTTCTGATAGTTCTAGGACATAAAAGTCCTTTTTCTTGAGTCAAAAACTTTATACATTTCAGTTCACAACCTGTGAACAGAACTTGAAGGGACAAAAATGAGTAAAGCAAAAAATGTTAACAACAAACGTGTTCCCACAACGAAATAACTGTTACAAATATTAGAAATGCTAATTATAAATGTGTGCTCACAACGAAATAACTGTTACAAGTATTAGCACAACCATAGCTTATTGTATATATGTTGCTGGATTTTTTAACTCATTTATCAGTGTCAGGCTAATCGCAAACTAAGTATTTTTTTTACCGTGAGAAAAATTACGTGTGTGTGATCAACGGATTGGGATGCCATACTGTACAGTCCTATTGAGTCCTAAGTGGTGTTTTGCGTAGTAAAGAAATATCAACTTTCTGCCTGATTTGAACAGCGTGTATGAACAACGTTGAAGAATACTTGTGTATGGTTTCTCGCCCAGAATTAGTGATGATGTAATGGCTCTGTCTCTTTTAATGAGTGAAGTCACGATACTGATAACAGTGCTGTTTGTATTTCCTTAGCGGACGAAATGTCGGAAGCCCTGGGTAACTCCCACCTGTTCTCCTCCCTGCTCCCCATGGCGCTGGCCTACGTCGGCCCAGTGGCTGCACAGGATCCCAGGGTAAGATACTGACATTCTTCTTGTTATGGTGCACACCCCCTTCTTCCTCCTCCGTTTCCTTCGCTGGAGCATTACAATGGAATTCTCTCCCTTCACACCTGAAACTAAATATATCTACTTCTATGTTTAAGCGTGCACTCAAACAGTACCTGATGGATTGCACGTAACGTACGTTACGCGGCAACCTGTTATTTTGATTTTCTATTTTACATAAATTCAGTATTATATCAGTGATTTGTGTTTACAAAGGTCGCACGTGTGTGTGAATGCGTTTTGACCTAATGGACGATTTTCTCTATGGTTTTGTTTCTTGTAGTTTAGTGCATAATACCTTTTATATTTTGCTCCCTTTTTTCCCGTAGTAGATAGTCTCTGTAGTATTAGCAACGGCAAGTTTGCAAACTGGCGAATTTCTGTCAAAACTTGTACCGTTGATAAATAAAGTTTCATCATCATCATCATCATCATCATCATCATCCCTCCCTCCCCATCTTCCCCACCCCCACCCCACCCGTACCTACCTCATTCTCTCCAGTGGTTATAAGTGAGTAACGTTGGGCATATGCTGCGAAATGGTGTATTGCATGTGGATGATAAGTTTTAGTATTTGCTGTGTATGCGCTTAGTATTTATGTTTGATTTACCTAATTCTACTTACCTACTTTTTTTCTTTTTTTTCTATGCTTTTTTGTAATTGTGAGTTCGATAATTTAGCATGAAGGTGCAGCATGGCCTGCATGTGCTTGGTTCATTCTGCCCCATACACCAGTTTGAATCATTTGTCCAACGTATCATTAAGCCCTGAAAACTTACTCGCTCCCCCTTCCCGCGTGTCTTTCGCTCGCGCACGCACACACACACACACACACACACACACACACACACACACACACACACACACACACACATATTCCCAAGCCATCTACACAACTGCATCGGTTGGAACACGATATGTTGTTTCCATTGCTGTTTTGGGATGGTGGTGTTGTGGTGGTCATTGACAATACTCAACTTGCTAGTTTTTTTATGTGTGCTGTACAGGTTTAGCGCCTGATCCACATCACTAGCGTCACTGTCGCAGATTGTGGAGGTGATGGTGGTGGTTGTAAGTTACTGATGTGGTTGTGGATGTTGCAGGGCGCTGTGCAGGTGCTGTACCTGATCCAGGAGATACTGCCGGCCGTCATCAACTTGACCAAGCAGCTGGTCCCCCTCCCCCTCAGCGGCTCCATCAACATCGAGTCGTCCATGTCCGACTTTGCCGCCCCCACCACCTCCCCCCACTATGCCATCGTGGAGAGTGAGCACCCATACAAGCCTGCCTCCGTCGCCAACTACAAGGTTTGATCCATCTGTGTGATACAGTGTGTGAAATCTTGCGTAAAGCTGTACATTTTCACTTTCTCGGTGTTGTCAGTGATTGCAGCAGCCACTCGTTATCGCGCCTCTCGCTCAGTTCTTGCGTTAAACGTGTTTTATACCATTCTGTTTGCTCAGCGCCAGTGTTTGAAATGCTGTCACTGTGCAGGTGTCTAATGGTATGATATCAGACACTACCAAAACAGCTCAGAAAAATCAGCTTAAAAATCTTAAAATTGGGCCCGTAAGTATGAGGAATGTTACAGAATTAAATAATCATTCTGATGATGTGACGTATACCAAAATAACTATGTGTCATGTTCAGGTGGAGTTTCCGCACACTGTACGCTGGATGGCGATCGAGTTCGACCCACAGTGTGCCACGGCTCAGGCCGAGGACTCGCTTCAGCTCTACATCCCATCTTGGAAGCAGCATCCGGAGACGAGCCTTGACTCTGAGGGTGCCCACAGTGTGCTGGACAACCCCCCGGAACCCAGCTCCACACACTTACCCATCATGCACAAGTTCCACGGGGCCTTCAGCTGGCCCAAACAGGCCATCATTCTCCCAGGTACGTTTCTGTTAGGTTGTTATCAGGTGCCTTGTTTCTTTTCGATTCTGAAGGGGAGTGTGCGTGGGGAAGGGAGGGAATGGGATAAGAGGTTGCAGGAAGGATTTAAAAAAACAACAAAAAAAAACCCCTTTAAATCATTACAGAGCGCGACAACCCCCTGCCCACTATATGATAAGACTGGTTAAATAGAACAAGCCACTGCACACCACTAGAAGCCACTTCAAGCCACTATTATGCAAGGCGCAAGACCGCTGCAGATTGCGTAATAGTGACTTCAAGTGGCTTCTAGTGATCTGAAGATTTCAAGTAAAACTGTGATTTTTGCACGAGCTTTTACTTTTAAGAGTTACTTGTGTGAGCGGTGTAGGAGTGATTTCTGCAGTGAAGAATGGTTTTTCTTTTAGTGTGAAAGTTCAGACCATAAGCTGTATTTCCTTCGAAGGTCTTGCAGTTTGATTTTGACTTTTTTTTCTCCAGGCAACGAGGTGCTGTTCTCCCTGGAGACAGCGTCGGACTACATGAAGGACGAGAAAGCCAGCTTCTACGGCTTCAAGTGCACGGTGATCGGTTACGAGTGGAACTGCAAACCCGAGGAGGTGAGTGGCAGTCATGTCAATATTTATTTTAGGAAATTTGCGATGCTGTTGTCGTTGAAGTTGTTTTTGTTGTTGTGGTAGGGTTAAGTACTCCCAGTCCCAGGCTCCGCATGTAGAAGTGGAGGTTAGGGATTTTAGCCCCGGGATAGAGTCTAACTTCGACTTAAACTAGCTCTAGGGGTAAATTTTCTGTTGTTTTAATAATAATAATAATAATAATAAATGGTATTTCTAGGGCGCATTTCTTTAAATAAAACTCAATGCGCCTATCACTCACTCACGCTCACGCACATCATACAACGATGAACAGACATACACTGGTGAAACTGACTAGTTAAAATAACTGGTGTTAGTAGTTTGTGGCCTCACGCCGCTCAAGCAACAAGGACCAGCATGCGGCTTTTTTGTTTTAAATCAGGTAGCGGGTCTATTCCAGCAAGATGCCCTAAGCCGTTATAGAAGGTTTTATTTCTTCCTTTCTTTGCCTCCTTTTTTATATAATTTTGTTTCTTGGTTTCTTTTGTCCTAGTCTGGGTTAGGCCCGTAGCCGTGGGTTAAATTAACCTCGACTTTTACATACAGGCCCAGGTCACTGCATGAGAGTTTTGTGCATGATAGTTTTCACATTGCTTCATCTCGGAGATTTGAAAGGATGTAAAATGTTGATGTGTTTGTTTCATGTTCCTTGTGTTCATGCCATGTTGTGTTTGGCCAAAGAATACATGAGGCCTCAAAATGCCTGTATAGTCCCCTCAGGCATTATAGTCACCCCTAAAAATGCTTCAGTCTAGAAACAAAAAATTATCATGCACAGACCATTCAAGGGCACGTACCTGACAGGAGTTTGAAGAAACGTGAATGTCTCCTTTCTGCTCAGGGCTCACTGGAGTAAGGCTAGTCTACTTTCTGTTTGGGCCAGAAAGCCACTTCGCCCAAACCCACTCCAGTCACCTTTGCCTCTCTTATGAGCAAAAAGTCCGGGCTTCACTGGCAGCTTGCCTCCTCTTGCTACCCCCTGGCATGCACCTTGCCCTACCGATTACGAAAATCACACAGATTACGCTTTTGCATGACAACAAAACCAACTGGACTGGAGTGGCAAGAATAGCTCAGAACAGAGTGCAGTGGCGAAGGGTTGTTGATGGCCTATGCTCCACTTGGAGCCAGGGGCCTAAGTAAGCAAGTAAGTGACAACAAAAATCACTACAAACTGGCACACTGGCAGAACAAGGCACTTCAAACAGACACAGCACTTGACCCCATGCTCTGTTTATGTCCTTGCACCTGTACCTGTGTTTTTCTACCTGCTCCTCAGAATGTCCTGTTGCTGGAGAAGGAGCTGGTGTACCTGGGAGGAATGTGCTCTGCGGCTCTCATGAGGAGGGACATTCCTCTCCCTCCAGGTGTGTAGGGTGCTTTTTGGCGTTTCTTTCGTGCCTAGCTTTATACTTTGCCTGGGAAGGAACAAGACAAAATGTCCCCTCTTCTACCCATAAAAGGAGGATTGGCTGTTGTGATAGATTGAAATTGTCTAAGAAAGAAAAATTACTGTCATTTGGAAAACAGGCTGATGCAGCTAAACGATGCATTTGTGCTTAGGGTTTTTTCCGTATGTGGGTGGGTCCTTTTCCACCACGTAAGGGTGATATCAAAGACGGAGAGACGAGAAAAACGCCAACACAAATATTTGGCCCCAGCCGGGATTCAAACTCATGACCCGAGCATTGAAAGTCCCAACACGCTACCATTCGGTTAGCCCGGCTCCCCGATGACAGCAGAGATAATAATAATAATAAGGATTTGTCTGGCGCCCAACCTCCTGCTGGAGCTCTGGGTGCCTCATAATAGCTAGTATAGTGGCAATACATACACATGAGATACAAATGAAAAATACATTACACATTACATACACATGTATGAAATAGACGCCACATACACGTTACATACATGCAGCTATGATACATCTTAACATGACATCGTAAAATGACAATGATGGTGACAGTGAAGGTAAGAAGTTATTCTGTGTAATACAGCCGGAAGAAATAGGATTTCAAAGCAGTTTTAAAAGAGTCCGTTGACTCTGCATGGCGATCTGGTGCTGTTTGTCATAGTCTTGTAGTGAAGTTGTGTGTGTGTATCATGTATGTGTGTGTGTGTGTGTGACTCTGCATGTTTGCTTGTGATTCATGCTGTGTGTGTGTGTGTGTGTGTGTGTGTGTGTGTGTGTGTGTGTGTGTGTGTGTGTGTGTGTGTCCCAGTGACTATGGAGGAGATGGAGGAAGACCTGGAGATGCTGGAGGACGGGGCCCAGATGGTGTTCGAGGCACACAGCCAGCTGTTGGGGAAAGGCTTCGCACTGTCCCACCCGCCCACCATCATGCAGGCTCTGGAGGGTAATCTCCCCTTCTGCTGGCAGTCCAACGAGCGAGCGTTTCTCAAAGACTTTGTGTCGTGTACGGCCGGCACCAGTGGAGGTCGACTGGCCAGGTGAGGTTCCATGCACTGCCACATTGTGCTTCTGTGGCAGTTTAGCCGAGGAACATACTATGATGCTGCAATAGTGACAATATCTGAAAACAGTGCTATAAAATTGATTGCTTTTGGTTTGTTTTGTTTTTGGCTCCCTTGTGTAACAAAGGGAGTCTATGTACTAACCCTCCGTCGTCTGTCTGTGTGTGTGTGTGTGTGTGTGTGTGTGTGTGTGTGTGTGTGTGTGTGTGTGTCCGCAGTAAATATATAGAAACCTTAACATTGGCATTTTCTCAGAATCTACAAATAGCAGAGGCACCAAACTTGGCTTGCTGATAGAGAGTCCTAAGACCTTTCAAAATATATCACTTTGAATGACCTCTACTCAAGGTCAAGGTCACCAAAGCGGTCTGTTTGAATATTTTACATTGGCATTTTCTTGGAATCTACAAACACCAGAGATTTTAAACTTTGCATGCTGATAGACATTGATAAGAACTTTACATATATACATGTACTCAATGGCCTTGTTTCAAGGTCAAGGCTGTACAAGCTATTTTCCGCATTTCCGCAGTAAACCTTAACATTGGCATTTTCTCAGAAACTACAAACAGCAGAGGCACCAAACTTGGCATGCTGATAGACAGCCATAAGACCTTTCAAAATATATCATTTTGAATGACCTTGACCTTGAGTCAAGGTCACTAAAGCGGTCTGTTTGAAAATTTTACATTCACGTTTTCTTGGAATCTACAAAAGCCAGAGATTGTAAACTTTGCATGACGATAGGCATTGGTAAGAACTTTACAGACATACATGTATTCAATGGCCTTTTGTCAAGGTCAAGGCCGTACAAGCTATTTTCCACATTTCTGCGGTAAACCTTAACATTGGCATTTTCTCAGAGTCTACAAAGAGCAGAGGCACCAAACTTGGCACACTAATAGACAACCATAAGACCTTTCAAAATGTATAATTTTTGAATGACCTTGACTCAAGGTCAAGGTCACCAAAGCTGTCTGTTTGAAAATTTTACATTGGCATTTTCTTGGAATCTACAAAAGCCAGAGATTGTAAACTTTGCATGGTGATAGACATTGGTAAGAACTTTACAGACATACATGTATTCAATGGCCTTTTGTCAAGGTCAAGGCCGTACAGGCTATTTTTCACATTTCTGCAGTAAACCTTAACATTGGCATTTTCTCAGAATCTACAAACAGCAGAAGCACCAAACTTGGCATGCTGATAGACAACCATAATTCCTCTCAAAATATATCATTTTGAATGACCTTGACCTTGAGTCAAGGTCACCAAAGCTGTCTGTTTGAAAATTTTACATTGGCATTTTCTTGGAATCTACAAACACCAGAGATTTTAAACTTTGCATGATGATAGACATTGATAAGAACTTTACAGATATACATGTATTCAATGGCCTTGTGTAAAGGTCAAGGCCGTACTAGCTATTTTTGTGAAACCTTAACATTGGCATTTTCTCAGAATCGACAAAGAGCAGAGGCACCAAACCTGTGGTATGCTAATAGACATTGAGAATACCTATGCATACGTACCACTTTGAATGACCTTGACTCAAGGTCAAGGTCATTAAACCTGTCTGTTGTGAATTTCAATATACCGGTTTTGGAGAAACTACAAGTACTAGAGGCTTCAAACTTGGCATAATGATAGACATTGATGAGATCTCATTTGAATGACCTTGACCCAAGGTCAGGGCCATACAAACAGTTTTAGGTAAAACTGTAATATTGCCAGGAACTAAGAAACACCAGAGACACCTTACTTGGCTTGATGATTTTTACAAACATACTCTTTTGAATGAACTTGACCCATGTCACAAGGGAGCCATGGAGGCTTCTGCCTCTCTAGTTTAAGTTTGAAGAAGGGTGTTTTTGTTTGGTTGAGGTTTGGTTTGCCTTGAAATAGTCTTAGTGTATGACTTTGAATGTGCAAATATATGATCTGTCATGCTTGGTTGTCTTGTAAGTGTCATATTTGTTTATGAACAGAATGCCACATATCCTTCTCTCGATCGTCAGATTAACTCCTTCGGTGGTACCATTGTTCAAAATAAGCTGATTGCTACAGTGGTAATTTTTAAAAAAAAGAAGTCATGTCACCTTTGCCATTTCTTTAAGTTCAAAGCTTCTGTCAGTGTCAAAGAATCTAGGAGGTTAATGGTATGACCGTTGCCTGGAATGTTTAACAGATGGCTTCAACCAGACTCGTACCTGGACCCTAAACAGTGCGAGATCATGTGTGGCACGGAGGAGCTTAAGTGTAGCTGGCCTACCCTCATCACCATTCTCACCCGCGATCAGTATGGGCAGGTCGTCGACGTCCCAAATCTCAAGGTACTGATATCGGTAGTTTGATGGTTGAGAGTGTGTTTGGTATGGTACATAATGGTACAATAGCATTATATGGTAGACTTCTCCTCGGTGCACATATCCATCTTTTCTGAAATGCTCGTGGTGCCGCAGGGCTGGAGGACGAAGCAGTGAAAGCCTGCTGCTGCTGAGCACTACTTTATGTGCAAACCTTCACCCTGCTATTCACTCTGGTGCGTGCGACAGTATTTCTGTTTTCCACACCACCGGCCACAGCCCACTCTTCTTGGAAAGATGGAGATGAGATTTTTAGTGTGCACACTTAATATTTGTGTGCGTGTGTGTGTACACGAGGGCAGGGACAGGCACCATGAACAAGTCAGCACGTAATTTTGACATGAATGGGAAAGGAAAACTCCATCCAAATTCCTGCCCACCAGGGATTCAAACTGGGCGGCTCAGGATCTGAAGTCGGATACCTTAACCACTAAACCAAGTCCCCTTGTTTGAAACTGAAAGTGAATTGTATTTTGAAAGTATAAAGATTATAGTCATGCACAGGCCTACCTTACAATCATCCTGTTGTTTGTGTGTGTGTGCGCTTGCACACTGTGTATGTGTGTTCGCATGCATGCATACTTGTTTGTGTGTATGTTTGAAACCTAATGGGCCAAACGAGTTGCCATTAACTTTTTTTAATGTAGCTGGTATTGCGTTTTTTCCTCAGTAGTATTTGTGTTTACATCTGTTGCTCGGAATCCGCAGGTGGAGGTGAAGGCAGTGCCGGTTGATCGCAAAGAGAACTTTGGCGATGACATGAAGAAGATGCGACGACTGAGTCGCCCTGATGATGGCGACATGACCTTCGGGGGGCTGCCTGCTCCCCAGCTGGATGTGCCGTACGAGGTCACAGTCAAGGACAGAAAGGATGTCTTCCACGCTATCACTGTGATGAAGGTAAGGGAGAGTTTGATGTTGATGAGTATTGTCATCGTAATACACTTCCCGTGTTTCATCAGAGGGAGAGCACGTAGGCTACTCATGCCTACTTTGGGGTTTTCGTTTTGTTTGTGATTTTGTTTTGGTCACTATGCTTTGTCCTTTGACTGCTAGTAAGGGTCAAGGTCATACATGAAGGTCATAAAAGCTTGCCGTTCTAGTTTGGAGTCACCACTACCACATAAAAGCCTGTCCATGCCTTAGCGCCTTGGGTGAGACAGTGAATGACATCTCCAGTGTAGTGCTTCACTCACAAATGTCAGACAGTGTGACACCGTACTCACAGCATCAGACAGTGTAGCGCCTTACTCACAGCATCAGACAGTGTAGCACCTTACTCACAGCATCAGACATTGTAGCGCCTTACTCACACCTTCAGACAAAGATGACAGGTTGTAATTGTTTCCCTGAAATCCATGCAGGCGTATGAAAACTACTCGTTCGAGGAGCTTCGCTTCGCAGCTCCAACCGTACCTCGACCGAGCGAGAACATGCTAGTGCGAGCCAACAATGACGGAACCTTCACGGCCAACTGGACACCGGGCTGTGTTGGGTACTACAACATCCACGTCGTCATCGATGGATTTGATGCTGGTAAGGGGGAATCGGCATTTTCAGTAAAACATTTTTGTTTAATTGTCATACCTTTCAGAATTCTTTTCTTTCAAATTTCTGAACAAAGTTGCAGGGATACAAAAGGCATAGAACCGTGGATTTCTGTGATTATTGGTTATTGGTTTGAAGCATACCTGTTTCAAATGATGCTCGTTGATTGAGAACCTATCATTGTACATTTGGACCAGTAGAATTTTTATTACTGTTTGGCAGTAAGTTTTCTTGATTTGCCGTTGACCTTGACAAATGGTTTCCATGGTGCAGGTGAGCCGTACAAGGTGGAGGTCAAGGACCCACCCCAGGGGGCGCCACCACCATCGCAGAACACCAAGAAAACACACCCACCAAATAAGGTTAGCTGCTTTCCAAGTACTTGTATGTATGTCTGTCTGTGTTTGTGTTTGCACGTTTTCTTTGTTGTTGTTGTTGTTTTTTGAGAGGTTGTAAAACTCATTTGTTGTCTTGGATTTTGTGGTGATAGCATTGTTTGAGTGATTTTGTGCTGTACGTGTCGCCCTGTTTCCAGATGCGGAAGTTTGTAGCCAAGTTCAGTGCCGGCCTACGTGTTAGAGCGCACCCGACCCTCCAGAGCGAGCAGCTCGGAGTGATCAGACCTGAAGGAGTTATCTCCTTTGTTGATGAGGTATGCATAGATAGGGAGGTCCTTTTGTTTCGTAGCATGACTCAGCTGTCGGTGTTAGTGAAATGAGGGTAACTAACAATGATGTCAGTCTTCTTAATAATAATAAGAAGAAGAAGAATCACATCTCGACAGCACAATTCTTGACAATTAACTCATTCCATCAACGCATTCTCACATCACTCACACACACATGAAACACATCGTTAAACAGCAAGTACTACGGTTAGATGAACCAGTAGAATGCCAGTTGGTTTTAAGATGTGATTTGAAAGAAGCCAGAGTAGGTTGCTGTCTCGCGCTAGCAGGCAGCTAGTTTCAGACTATAGGGGTGGCAAATCGGACTCGGTATTGGCCGAAAGATTTCAGATTTTGCGTAGTGTTCACAGTATTTATGACAGTATATTTTAAAAATACATACATAGTGATGAATACGTACTTCTGCTTTTTTAGAAATCCGTTATTTGATATGACTGCGGTAGTTAAAATGTAAGAATTTAATTCTTACTGTGAAAGCACTTGTCCATCTGTCTGAGTACGGGAAATTTTGTTGTAGTGAGCATCAGTTGTCTAGAGGAAAAACGCTAACTGTATCATGACATGACAACAACTTTAATAGTCTGAGAAAATGTACATCAAAAACAGTTAATTGTCTCCTCTCTCTCTCTCTCTCTCTCTCACAACCCACCCCCCCCCCCCCCCCTCTCTTTTCCTCTCTCTCTCTCTCTCTCTCCCTTTTTCCTCCCTCCTCACAATATGAACATACTCCTGTTTTGTTTTGTTTTCTTTATTTCATTTTTCTTTCTGCTATTTTGCACATGGCAAATAAAAACCTTGAAACATGAAACTACTTCTTCAGAGCAGTAGGACTTACTCCTCTTCGTAGCTGTCTTAGAAAACACCTTTCTTTCTCTGAAGACACCTGACCTGTTTCCGCTCGGCGAATTGTCTGTTCTCTACAAAAGGTTCACAACGATGATGGGGTGTGGCTGAGGTTGAGCGCAGAGTCGATGCGGGAGTGGTGTAGCGGGAGTGGGGCGGTGGGGCGGTAACATGGGATTGCCGGAGGCTTGGTGCCTGCAGTACAACCAGCACCTGGGCAAGACACTGCTGGCCCCTGTGGAGGAGCCGCGCTCCATCGTGGACGAGATGGTGAAGGAGCAGCTCGCCAGGAAGCTGCCGGAGTACATCCGGGGAGCAGCACACACGCCTAAAGGTGGGATGTGTGTATGTGTGAGTGATAAGAGAGAGAGAGGGGGGGAGGGGGGGTTCGGGAGAGAGAGAGGGGGTAGGACAGAGAGAGATGTGGGTTTGGGAGAGAGAGGGAGGGATGGAGGGACAGACAGGGGGAGGGTGGGGGGAGAGAGGGAAAGGGGGACCGTGGGGGGGGGGGGGGGGGGGGGGAGACAGGGGGAGGGAGGGAGGGACAAAGGATAATAATAATAATAAATATAAATGGCATTTGTAGGGTGCATTTCTTTGGAAAGACATCACTAAACTCCAAAATGCATATTGTGCATATGTTTGGGTGGAGAGAAGGGAGAATGATTTAAATCCTACACGCATTTGCCTCTTCAAAGTGAATGACAGAGAAAGGTGTATTTGTTGGATGGTCATTACACACGTTGCCTCTTTTACAGGTCCTGGGATCTACCAGGTCGTGAACTGTGGAAACTACGGGCACAACGTACGTTCCCGTCCAAACCTCAAGGCCTCGCCCATCGGCATGCTCACACGCGGCAAGAAGATTGTGGCCACAGAAAACGTGAGTGCACATGCAGCTGTGTAGCTGACTGGCAGCTTGTTGAAAGAGTGGTTCTGCTCTTCGTACTTTTTTTGCAAGTAAAAAGGGTGGGTATCTTGCAGAGCTTTTTTCTTCTTTTTTTTAAAAATCGTTTTGAAAACAGTGTATGGTGTCTCTTGTAGCTGCTGTGGATTGGAAAACAGAGAACATGAGGAGTGAGTTCGACACTTCTGTATCAGTCAGTCAGTTAATTAGGGCTTTACGCCTCGCAAGTGACGAAGACTGTTTCGTGGCTAAGCGAGGACCTTCCCTGCCAAGTCATTAAATATAAAGGGTATTCCATGAAACAAGATGTAAATATATATCTATCCGGTTTAAATGAGAAACAAGTTTCAAGTCTTTGGGAAACTAAACATGTAGTGGTCAAGGAGAGTACAATGTCTATATTTTACAAATAAATGGACTCCTTCAAGAAACTGAGGATGCTGTCAGGGAGAACATCCCGGAACAACACCTTCAGAGAATCTGCACAGTAATGGTTCTCACGGATCTTGGTGAGATCCACACACGAGATTAAGAAATGTGTAACTGTGAATGGCGAATGGCATGGGATGCACCCGGGGGGGGGGGGGGGGGGGGGGGGGGGGGGGGGGGGGGGGGGGGGGATCCTCCCCACTTGTGTAGGAGTGATTTGGTAGATTGTCATGAAAACCATGTAGGTGAGTGTTACTGGCATGTGACAGGTCAGTCAATCAGTCAGTTCATCAGTCAATCAATCCGTTGAAATATTTTCCATCAGGTGATCAACAAGGAAGGTGTGTGGGTAAAGCTGGACCCCACTAGCTGTGAACAATACTGTGACGTGAAGGAGAGCGAGGCCTGGTCGCTGGTGTCCGATCACAACCACTCCATCTACCTGCAGCACGAGTCCGAGCTGGGTCTGCTCCCCAACGATCCGTTCAACTTCACCTCTCTACCTGCCGGCAGACAGGCCGGGTTTGACTTCAGTCAGAACTATGCGGCCACCTTCCCTTCCTTCGGACACAAGACCACAGAGGGTGAGATCACTATGCTTGAGCTTTTTGTCTGGTCATCACTGTCCGTTCTTCAGTCGAACCAGCTGAGAAAAAGCATGCGAGATTTGTGTGCCTTATTAGTCAATTATGATAGCATGATTTTCCACGGGTGCGTGGGAGTTTGGCGGTATAATGTCCTTTTCCACCACATATGGGTGATACCAAAGACGAAGCAATGAGAAAAAGGCCAGCACAAATATTTGGCCCCAACCGGGATTTGAACTCATGACCTGAACATTAGAAGTTCAACGCTGTAGGCTATCTTGGCTCCCCGATTTTCCGTACAAAGGACCAGTAAAGTAGGTGATTAAGTAGGTAGGCAACTTCAGCTGTATTTTATACATAGATATGAGTATAGATTTAAAGTACGGAAGTGCAGTTAATCTCATCACAGCCATACACAGGGAGCCCCTGTTTGCAGATTATTTACTGTTAGTATGGCGGCACTGGACTTTTAATCTAGCAGTTCATTGGGATTTGTCATTGATGTTGTTTATTCCTTCAGAATACATTGCCCATTGATGTTACTACAGAACTATGCTTCTGACACTACAAAAATCGCCATCTGTTGTGTTATTGTTGCTAGGCAAGCAGAGGGGAGGCTACTTGTCTTAAACTCACCCTGTGTAAGAAAGAAGTAGTAGTTGCCTTCCTTTGACCAGATAACCTGGCCTCTATCAGCGGGCCCTGTTAGTCAGTTCTGTATGTATTGTGTTCTGTGAAAAAGATTATTTGTGGTTGTCAGATGTGTACATAGTTTTTTTGTCCTGTCTTTCAGGGTTTGGCCGAAGCCGGAGCATGCCTGCTGCTGCGTTTGCTTTTTCAGGTAACATACAGCGACGGGTTGCATGCTCTGAACAAATTGCATCAGTTATAGATGTTTCCTGTGCACCCACAATGAGAGAATTACACTTCATGATAAGTTTTACAACTTAAAACTGTAAACTTAAAGTGCCCCGAAACCGTGAAGAAGTTGTGGTGAGCTGTGAATATGGGACAGTAGAAGTAAATGACAAACATATTGCGACAAACTGCCCGTGAACTGAAGACTTTGCATGCCAGAAGATTAGCATGGCATGGTATCATGTTGTCACATGTAGCCGCAACTGATGTGCGGCTTGCGCCAGAGGCACAAAGCGGTGCATACAGCAGTCTTCACCTCTCTCATAATTTAAAGTATCTTTACACCTGATTTTGCATCTTGCTCTACCGTCTCTAACAGCAGAGTACATTTAATGGAAAAACTGTGACCATATCATGCATTATGAGTACATACTGGTTGTGAACCGTATTATTACTGACTAAACGTCAATATACAGTAAGCATGCATCTACTGACTTTCATGTACCCTACCCACCCTGGAAACAGGCACAGAGGGCGCTTCACAAGGTGCCGTCCCCACCTTCGGCACCGCTGATGGTGTCACAGGTACTTTTGGCCAAGGTCCAGGCGGAGTGAGCGGATGGTTTGATCCGCCCACAGCAGCATCTGGCAACAGCATGCGACCTCGCTCCGGCTCCACTCCGTTTTTCACCCCAGCGTCACAGCAGGTCGGGCGAGCGTCCCAAGCGTCTGGCACCCTGCGGAAATGTTCCGACCCAGGTTTGTCGCGCCTGGCTGTGCGTGACCCCATGCGGGACATCCCACCCGAGCTGCAGGGGGTGTCAGTGAAGGAGCTTGTCAAAGCGCTCGGTAAGTGCCTGCCTTCTTCGTGTACATCTTCAGTCGACTGTTGTGTGTTGGCAGAGGAACGTCGTCTTACCCTGCTAACACCTACTGATCGTTTTGGGGGCTTGGTACTAACGGTAGTGCTGACCATCAGCAGGCTAGGGAATTTTCAGTCATTTGGCAGTTGCAACCAAACTTCCTAGCCAGATGCTAAAATTTGCTGTTGTTTTTTAAGTGGTGCGTTGCCCCTGCGTTCCCCCAGCAGGGTGCTGCCTCTGAATCCCAGCCCAGGTTTCAGTCTTTTTTTTTCCCTCAGCAATTCCCCAGCCTGCATCAGATTCAGTGACCCGACAGTATTTTCAGTCATTGCAGTTCTGTCAGGGATTTTGTTGTGGTTGAAGAACTTAAAAACTCTGAACGCAGCCTTTTTGTTGCTTGTTTCTTTTATTGAGGATCATAGGACATGTAAGAAAGCTATCAAAATATATAGCATGAGCAACAAAATGTACCAACGGTTGGGTTTGGGTGAGTCAGATCTGTTTAGTGTGTAGGAGGTTCGGTTCTTTTTAGTCTTTCTGTTGTTTTGCAAGCAGATGAGCTCTCTTTGAAGTTACAACAAGTGTTTTGCGGGCGGTACGCGACGCTGCCAAGTAGTAGAGGAAAGACAGTCTTTTATGGTATAGGACAGAGTTTGAATTCTGTTTCACCGTTCTGTTTTGTTTTACTGCTGCTTCATATTTGTTTATTTCTTGTTTTTGTTTTGTTTTTCTTGTTTTGTTTGATGGGGCTTTCTGTTCATGGCCTAAGGTGTTTTTGTATAGAGGTTAGGGCTGTGGTTTTTTTGCGTTTTTTTTTTTTTTTTGGGGGGGGGGGGGGGTTGGGTTTTTTTGACATGAGCCATCTCCTCAGAATAGTTAATACCATGGGCTGAACTTTTTATTCTCCTGTAAATTAAATCTGTAGCATCACAGGTAGGTTTACATGGGTATAACTTTTAACACAACAGCTTAGGGCTTTGGAAGAGCATTTGATGTGGAGGCCTTGTTGATATTACAAGAAAAGAAAATGGACTGGGCAGTGTGACTGATTGTGTATGATTCATTTCACCGTAAGTTACAGGCAGTAGGTTATTTCCTTCAGACCCCTGGTTTGGATTTCAGTTTGCATTATTAGTCATTGTTTGTTTGCCTTGACAACTGGTGGCTCTGAATTGCTGCTGTTTTCATTTTGTCCGCTTCACGCTTGGCATCTCGTGGCATTTCACGCACAGACAAAGCTAAGTATGAGAAAGAAGTCCGCAGGTCGGCCTTTGTCTATTGTGACAGTCCGTGTGACGTCTCCTTGACTAGATTTGGGTCGTTCAGTTTAAAATGCTGCTTCCCAGCGGCCAATTCGAAAAAAATTGGCTGCGTTAATCGGTGAGTGGAGGAATAGAAGCAAACTGCTGTACATTGTATCATCATTTCTGTGTAGAAGTAGTCCTCAGGGATCGATTTTCTCGCGCGCCGTGCGACTATGTCTCATATTTTGATAAAATGTTGCATAGAAATTTCGCAAAATGCGTCATATGTCACACGAACATGACATCACAGGCGCACTTGACAACGCAAAGCAGAGATGCGCTGTCCGTGTCAGTCATAGAGTCTGTTACACTAATCTAATATTAGTGATGAGGCTTACTTATCCCGCTCGCCGCGCGCGCTGCCAGGAACTCTCACTCGAAAGAGTTGCAAAATATTGGCGCGTTATCAGTTTTCTCAGTTCTGCGATCGAGAGGTCCTTTTCCGTTCAGAACCTGAACGTCACTGCACTTAGGAACAGGCTCTCGGCACAAACATGTGACAGAGTGATGCGGGTGAACTTGACTGTCTCATAGAAAATGAAAATGTCTCATAAAAATGACGGTCAAGGAGACAATGTCTCATTGGCGTATTTGAGTAAGTCCATCCCTGAGTCTTTTGAATGATTTGCGATGTTGTACTTGCTTTCATGATTTGCTTTTGTGTCTTCCATATCTGATTTGATCATGGCATGACCAGCAAGCGCTTGTTAACATTTTGTGTCTTTTGCCGTGAGCAGCTTTTTACATTCACTTTTTGATAGTGTGGTGTTTTTGTGTGTTTGTAGGTATTCTGTTGTTGTTTGACTCTTTTGACCACATAGGTAATGGAAGTTTAGATAGAAATAGTATGGGGTTTATAGTACAGTAGATAGAAATAGTATGGGGTTTATAGTACATTGGGTCCCCATTACCTCTCTTAACTGAGCTCTTTAGTCGGTGCATGAAAGAATGTGTGTGTGTGTGTGTGTGTGTGTGTGTGTGTGTGTGTGTGTGTGTGTGACTGTATATGTGTGTGTGTGTGAGTGTCTGAGAGAGAGAGAGAGGGTGGGTGGGTCGCTGTTCAGGAGTTTAACGCCCTTTTCCACCATGTAAGGGTGATATCAAAGATGTGGCAACGATGAAAAAGCCAGCAGGGGGAGAGAGAGAGAGAGAGACGGAGAGATGCATCTTCTGCATTAATCTTTGTAAAATGTCTGTATCTCACATACAGTATATGACACGTGTAGAAGTATTTACATGTATATATTGACTGTAACTTGTTGATGTTCCTGTAGCAGTCACTTCCACATGTTTATATGGTATTATGTACGTACATGTAGTATGTAGTCACATTCAGCTGTACATGGACACGTTTTTTACTGCATGCAGTGTATTCATTGCTGTTTTCTTTTCTTCATTTTATTTATTTATTCATTTTTGTTGTTCCTGTTTATTTTAGAAAGTAAGTGAATTGGAAACACAAGTTGATTGTTGTGATGATAAAGATGACTGCAATATTATAGGGTTATGGGACTAGCAGTGTGTAAGGAAACATGATGACAGCTGTATTGTATGCGCATCTCACCGAGTCAAGCGTTGGGTCCTAACCAGCGTAGAAAATGTGTTGTGTCTAATATTAATAAGTGATAAGTGAAATCTTTGTGTCTTAACAATCTTGGGTGAGGAAACAGGGAAGAGAGATGCGGAAGCTAACTGAACATGAGTTGTTTCACTGTATATTACACGAGTTTGGCTGTACAGAGCATGCACCACGCATAGCATGCAACAGGGTATTGCATATATACACATTACAGCAGCGTCAACAAGCTAATCTTTCATGCAGCGCCAGGACAGGTTGACTAAACAAGGGTGTCAGCCCCAACAATTATTCACCATCTCGAGTTTCATTTAGTGGTGGAGCTAAAGAGAGTGTAGTGGGTCATATAGCGTGCACACATGGAGACTGGACTGTTGTCACTTTCAGGGGAGAGCCGAGCCAATGGTAACGGGCCGACCCCTCAGCCGTCGCCCCCGGGATCTCCCAAGAAATCATCGCGCAGTTCAAGCCCTCGAGCCACGGGTGAGTATGGGGATTTTCGTTAATGATCGGATGGTTAATGCCTTAGTCAGGGAACACCACCATTCTTTTCCATTATCAAATTTGGAGAGAGTGCATTTTAGAAAAGTTCCAGTAATTCAGGATTTTTTTTTTCCCAACTGTGCCGAGGTTTATTTTCTGTCAGCGAAAACACGAAAGCAATACACATTTGTTGGCAGGTTCATCTCGATCGGCCTCCCCGGCAACATCATCTGACAGTCGACGTGGCTCTGCCTCCCCTTCCCCGAAAGGCACGTTGACCAAAAACGAGACGTACCAGACGCCACCCTCTAGCCCCATGCCTCCACGCAGTGCACGTGGTCGACTGGAAAAAGAGCCGTCGTTTGAACGATCCTCACTGTCACCTCCAAGCCAGAGGTCAGACGTCACTGGAGGGGAAGGTGGCGGTGAAGGTGCTGTCGGAGGGGGAGGAGGGTTGGGCAGTCCACGCTTCAGTTCTCCTGTCCGCACTGGCAGGTAGGGCTCTGTCTGGTTGTCTGTCTCTCCATGTCTGTCCGTCGGTTCCTGTCTGTTGGTTCCTGTCCATGTTTGTCTGTCCTTATCTGTCTGTCTGTCCTCCCCCTGTCTGTCCCATCTGCCCCCTGTCCGCCCGCCTGTCTGTTCTTGTCTGTCCCTGTCTGTCTACCTGTCCATGTCTATCTGTGTCTGTCAGCCTATGTCTGTCTGTCAGCCTATGTTTGTTTGTGTCTGTCAGTCCGTGTCTATGTCTGTCTGTGCGTGTGTGGAGGTAGTGATCTTGGTCATCTGTGAATTCCAGTAAACTTAGTATAGGCGTATTTTAAGATACATGGGAATAATGAGGCTTTTAATTTTCAATGTGTTTGCAGTCCTGGTCGCCGTGGTTCCCTGACGGGTGTGCATCTGGGGGGCTTGGGTTCGAGTCCACCCCGAGGTTCAGGTGAAGGGGGTAACCAGATAGCAGCAAACTTCAACATCGGCTCTGGATCGCCCAAGGATGAAGCAGCTGTCAGGTAGGCACTGATAATGTATTGGATGATATGTGTGTGTGTGTGTGTGTGTGTGTGTGTTTTGGGGGGGGAGGGGGGGGTAGTAGTTAATGGGGATGAAGAAGGGATGTTTCACCTCACTGCACACAAGGACCATCAAAACTGACAAGCCACAGATGCAGGCAGTAACTTTAGTGATCTTCCCTCTTGCCCCCCTCGCTTGTACCCATCCTCCAGCATATGCTTCCAACACCTCCACAGATGCAGGCAGTAACTTTAGTGATCTTCCCTCTTGCCCCCCCTCGCTTGTACCCATCCTCCAGCATATGCTTCCAACACCTCCACAGATGCAGGCAGTAACTTTAGTGATCTTCCCTCTTGCCCCCCTCGCTTGTACCCATCCTCCAGCATATGCTTCCAACACCTCCACAGATGCAGGCAGTAACTTTAGTGATCTTCCCTCTTGCCCCCCTCGCTTGTACCCATCCTCCAGCATATGCTTCCAACACCTCCACAGATGCAGGCAGTAACTTTAGTGATCTTCCCTCTTGCCCCCCTCGCTTGTACCCATCCTCCAGCATATGCTTCCAACACCTCCACAGATGCAGGCAGTAACTTTAGTGATCTTCCCTCTTGCCCCCCTCGCTTGTACCCATCCTCCAGCATATGCTTCCAACACCTCCACAGGTGCAGGCAGTAACTTTAGTGATCTTCCCTCTTGCCCCCCTCGCTTGTACCCATCCTCCAGCATATGCTTCCAACACCTCCACAGATGCAGGCAGTAACTTTAGTGATCTTCCCTCTTGCCCCCCTCGCTTGTACCCATCCTCCAGCATATGCTTCCAACACCTCCACAGATGCAGGCAGTAACTTTAGTGATCTTCCCTCTTGCCCCCTCGCTTGTACCCATCCTCCAGCATATGCTTCCAACACCTCCACAGATGCAGGCAGTAACTTTAGTGATTCTTCCCTCTTGCCCCCCTCGCTTGTACCCATCCTCCAGCATATGCTTCCAACACCTCCACAGATTCAGGCAGTAACTTTAGTGATCTTCCCTCTTGCCCCCTCGCTTGTACCCATCCTCCAGCATATGCTTCCAACACCTCCACAGATGCAGGCAGTAACTTTAGTGATCTTCCCTCTTGCCCCCCTCGCTTGTACCCATCCTCCAGCATATGCTTCCAACACCTCCACAGATGCAGGCAGTAACTTTAGTGATCTTCCCTCTTGCCCCCCTCGCTTGTACCCATCCTCCAGCATATGCTTCCAACACCTCCACAGATGCAGGCAGTAACTTAAGTGATCTTCCCTCTTGCCCCCTCGCTTGTACCCATCCTCCAGCATATGCTTCCAACACCTCCACAGATTCAGGCAGTAACTTTAGTGATCTTCCCTCTTGCCCCCTCGCTTGTACCCATCCTCCAGCATATGCTTCCAACACCTCCACAGATTCAGGCAGTAACTTTAGTGATCTTCCCTCTTGCCCCCTCGCTTGTACCCATCCTCCAGCATATGCTTCCAACACCTCCACAGATGCAGGCAGTAACTTTAGTGATCTTCCCTCTTGCCCCCCTCGCTTGTACCCATCCTCAAGCGTATGCTTCCAACACCTCCACAGATGCAGGCAGTAACTTTAGTGATCTTCCCTCTTGCCCCCCTCGCTTGTATCTATCCTCCAGCATATGCTTCCAACACCTCCACAGATGCAGACAGTAACTTTAGTGATCTTCCCTCTTGCCCCCCTCGCTTGTATCCATCCTCCAGCATATGCTTCCAACACCTCCACAGATGCAGGCAGTAACTTTAGTGATCTTCCCTCTTGCCCCCCTCGCTTGTATCCATCCTCAAGCGTATGCTTCCAATACCTCCACAGATGCAGGCAGTAACTTTAGTGATCTTCCCTCTTGCCCCCCTCGCTTGTATCCATCCTCCAGCATATGCTTCCAACACCTCCACAGATGCAGGCAGTAACTTTAGTGATCTTCCCTCTTGCCCCCCTCGCTTGTACCCATCCTCAAGCGTATGCTTCCAATACCTCCACAGATGCAGGCAGTAACTTTAGTGATCTTCCCTCTTGCCCCCCTCGCTTGTATCCATCCTCCAGCATATGCTTCCAACACCTCCACAGATGCAGGCAGTAACTTTAGTGATCTTCCCTCTTGCCCCCCTCGCTTGTATCCATCCTCCAGCATATGCTTCCAACACCTCCACAGATGCAGGCAGTAACTTTAGTGATCTTCCCTCTTGCCCCCCTCGCTTGTATCCATCCTCCAGCATATGCTTCCAACACCTCCACAGATGCAGACAGTAACTTTAGTGATCTTCCCTCTTGCCCCCCTCGCTTGTATCCATCCTCCAGCATATGCTTCCAACACCTCCACAGATGCAGGCAGTAACTTTAGTGATCTTCCCTCTTGCCCCCCTCGCTTGTATCCATCCTCAAGCGTATGCTTCCAATACCTCCACTGATGCAGGCAGTAACTTTAGTGATCTTCCCTCTTGCCCCCCTCGCTTGTATCCATCCTCCAGCATATGCTTCCAACACCTCCACAGATGCAGGCAGTAACTTTAGTGATCTTCCCTCTTGCCCCCCTCGCTTGTACCCATCCTCAAGCGTATGCTTCCAATACCTCCACAGATGCAGGCAGTAACTTTAGTGATCTTCCCTCTTGCCCCCCTCGCTTGTATCCATCCTCCAGCATATGCTTCCAACACCTCCACAGATGCAGGCAGTAACTTTAGTGATCTTCCCTCTTGCCCCCCTCGCTTGTATCCATCCTCCAGCATATGCTTCCAACACCTCCACAGATGCAGGCAGTAACTTTAGTGATCTTCCCTCTTGCCCCCCTCGCTTGTATCCATCCTCCAGCATATGCTTCCAACACCTCCACAGATGCAGGCAGTAACTTTAGTGATCTTCCCTCTTGCCCCCCTCGCTTGTATCCATCCTCCAGCATATGCTTCCAACACCTCCACAGATGCAGGCAGTAACTTTAGTGATCTTCCCTCTTGCCCCCCTCGCTTGTACCCATCCTCAAGCGTATGCTTCCAACACCTCCACAGATGCAGGCAGTAACTTTAGTGATCTTCCCTCTTGCCCCCCTCGCTTGTACCCATCCTCAAGCGTATGCTTCCAACACCTCCACAGATGCAGGCAGTAACTTTAGTGATCTTCCCTCTTACCCCCCTCGCTTGTACCCATCCTCAAGCGTATGCTTCCAATACCTCCACAGATGCAGGCAGTAACTTTAGTGATCTTCCCTCTTGCCCCCCTCGCTTGTATCCATCCTCCAGCATATGCTTCCAACACCTCCACAGATGCAGGCAGTAACTTTAGTGATCTTCCCTCTTGCCCCCCTCGCTTGTATCCATCCTCCAGCATATGCTTCCAACACCTCCACAGATGCAGGCAGTAACTTTAGTGATCTTCCCTCTTGCCCCCCTCGCTTGTATCCATCCTCCAGCATATGCTTCCAACACCTCCACAGATGCAGGCAGTAACTTTAGTGATCTTCCCTCTTGCCCCCCTCGCTTGTATCCATCCTCCAGCATATGCTTCCAACACCTCCACAGATGCAGGCAGTAACTTTAGTGATCTTCCCTCTTGCCCCCCTCGCTTGTACCCATCCTCAAGCGTATGCTTCCAACACCTCCACAGATGCAGGCAGTAACTTTAGTGATCTTCCCTCTTGCCCCCCTCGCTTGTATCCATCCTCCAGCATATGCTTCCAACACCTCCACAGATGCAGACAGTAACTTTAGTGATCTTCCCTCTTGCCCCCCTCGCTTGTATCCATCCTCCAGCATATGCTTCCAACACCTCCACAGATGCAGGCAGTAACTTTAGTGATCTTCCCTCTTGCCCCCCTCGCTTGTATCCATCCTCAAGCGTATGCTTCCAATACCTCCACAGATGCAGGCAGTAACTTTAGTGATCTTCCCTCTTGCCCCCCTCGCTTGTACCCATCCTCCAGCATATGCTTCCAACACCTCCACAGATGCAGGCAGTAACTTTAGTGATCTTCCCTCTTGCCCCCCTCGCTTGTATCCATCCTCCAGCATATGCTTCCAACACCTCCACAGATTCATCCAAAAGCATTTTGTTATTTGGACATTATGTCAGCATGGAATTTGAGCCGAGCTGGAGAAAAACAAACAGCACAGGATGATACGCAGTTCTCCCCTCTGCGCTACTGTCAAAGCATAGTTGCTCCAGAATTCTATGACGATGTTGAGTTGCTCAGACTGTAGCTTCATTGAAAGGTCTGTGTAATATGTACTAAAACATGGAGGGGGATGATCCATGGCTCATTTTGCGTTTGGTTGGTTGTCTCAGTGCTGTTGTAAGGTCCTCCTCACCCTTGCGTTAACAGGTTGTCTCCAAAAGCTGGACGTAAAGACAGGGGCAGACAGCTGCGCAGCAAGCGGGAAAGGGCTTCCTCCCCTTCTGCTCGCGACGTGCCCTACATGAGAGCCCGCTCCTCTTCGGCATCCATGATTCTTGATCGAGCTCGTGAACCGGTGAAACAGGTTGGTTGAATGTCTGACACAGTGGCAGAGAATTCAAACACATTTTCGGGTATTTTACACCTGTTTTGTTAGATCGTACAATATTGCCATTGTGTAAGATGGTGTTGGGTGGGGGGAGGGGGGGGGGTGAGGTGTCGGGGGAGGCGGTGCACAATGCATGACTAAGATAATGTTACAGAGTACTCTTCACTTTTGGTAGAAATGTTTATTGCCACGCATGCATGGCATATAATTCATTTGCATATATGTGTGGCCATGTTACTCTCAGATACATACTACATGTCCTCTTTTAACAGATAGTTATACTTTTGTTCTAGATAGTTTTTGATGAACAGATTGATTATACAGGTGGTTTTATATTTCAAGAGCTTGAGTGCTTTTGACTTATACGGATGTGTGTATGTATGTGTGCGAAACTAGATGTAGTGTGTGCTTGACCGAGGCTTCTGTTAGTGCAAGTTTTATTTGTTAAAATTATGTCTTATCATCATTTTTTATGGTGGCCTGCAATTTCCCTTCTGGGATAAATACAGTACTTTGAATTGGAATGAATAGATTGATTGGTTTCTGCAAGGCCCTGTCCCCATCCGTGGCGGAGTGTAACCGGGCAGTGTTTGCGGCCTTCATGTGGCATGAGGGGATCGTGCACGACGCCATGGCCTGCGCCTCCTTTCTCAAGTTCCACCCTGACCTCACCAAGGCCATGTCGCACTTCGTCAAGGGCAAGAAGCAGCAGCAGGAGCGTGTCCGACAGCGTCACGCCACTGATTCCAGTAAAGACAAGCGTGACAGTCGCGAGCGTCGCGGTCTGGCGCATGGCAATCTGAATGAGACCAGAGTGCGCTTCAACCTTGAGCCTCAGGTGTGTTGGTCATCTTTATAGCACAGCAGGTGGTCATGTTGACAGTACAGTGGGTGGTCATCTTTACGGCATGGTGGGGGTGGTGGTCTTTACAGCAGTGTGGTCGGGGCGGGTCTTTACGGCACTTACGGTACGGTGGGTGGTCTTTTTGGCACGGTGGGGATTCACGTTTACGGCACGGTGGGCGGTGGTCTTTACGGTACGGTGGGTGGTCTTTTTGGCACGGTGGGGATTCACGTTTATGGCACGGTGAGTGGTCATCTGCATGACACGGTGGGTGGTGGTCTTTACGGCAAGGTGGGTGGTCATTTATCCGTGTAATTTTCTGGCTGAGGACAGCCTTTGGCTGTGTTCTTTCTGTGTGTGCAAGACGTGATACGATCTGGTCAGAGATTTTAAAAACTCTACAAACATCAGAGGAGGAAAATAAAAATGGGTGGGTAAAGGGTAGGAATTTTTTTTTTTTTAAACTGATTTCTCTGTGACTGCGACCGGGGTTGACATTTCAAACCATGAATTTACATTTGGGAATCCTAGAGTTGCCAGGCATCTGGTGGTTGCTTTTCACTTGCCATACGATCATGATCTTCTTCTTCTTGAAAACACAGGTTCAGGATGCAGCTGACACTGACCGCACGCTCTCGGCCGACAAGTCCTCCCCCCAGTCCCCCGCCCCTCGCCGCCTGATGGAACGACACAAGTCAGAGGGCGGCGGCCCTAAGTTCACTGACCTTGACCTGGACAAGGCGAAGGAGGGGGGCTCTAGCGGAGCCAGTGGGGGGAAGGAGGAGACGGTACTACCGCCCACCCTCCAACATCTTGTCTACTTCTGGGAAGAGTTGTCTGTCTCCGTTCTCAAGGTAAGGGTCGCTCACTAATGATCGCTGTGAAATGAGATAAACAGTGCTGTCTGTGTGTATCTTACTTTTTATTGTGTCCGTAAGGACGGCTGTTTACGTAACATTTGGCAAAATTCACAGGAGTTTAGTTGCAACAGTGCAGAAACCCTGTACATATGACCTTGAAGTTCAGATAGTATAGTTTACACTGATGGTCAGCATTGTGAGCGTACAGGAACGCTGTGTGCATACAAAGAATAATACTAATAGTAATGACAACAATAATGATACATAGTATTTGTAGAGCGCGTATTCTCCAGATAGAACTCACTGCGCTAAAAGCCACCCACACGTGTAGACACTACTGTAACTGACATCGCTGTGATGATGGATGTTGATGTGCACCAGGTGATCAGTCAGGAGGTGATCGTGCCCAGTCCCGCCGTGCAGGCCAAGCTGAAGAAAGTAGAGAAGAAGGACGAGGAGAAGAAAGAGAAGAAAAGCAAGAGAAAGAAGGAAGCCAAGGGCATGGGCAAAGGTGGACTGTTCGGTGACGCCGTGGCCCACATGTTGGTTGGCTTGCATCGTGAGGGGCGGGGAGGGGACGCGCTGGACCACGGGGCAGCGGCGGCAGCTGCAGCGGCTGTGGAACGGGCAGCGGCCATGGCTCAGGGAGGACAGGAGCGGGAGACGGTGTGCGAGCTGTGTGGAGGGGTGTTTCCCAACCCTGTCACCTACCACATGAGACAGTTTCACCCGGGGTGCGGGCGTCACGCCTGCGGGAAAGGCTACAACAGCAGCGGCAACTTCTGTGGGGGCTGGGCAGGCAACTGCGGCGAGGGAGGTATGGGCGGCAGCAGCTGGTACCTTATGTGTGACCGTTGCCGAGACAAGTACCTCAGGGAGAAACGCCACGCCCAGAAAGAGAAGGACAAGGCGCGGAAAATGAAGAAGAAGTCTGGGGGCGGGGGGCTTCTGAAACAGGCCACCATGTCCCTACCACAGGAAGCACACCTCATTCTGAAGGAGAATGCCATGTTCCTCTTGGACCTGGCATCGGCGTCGGGATTATCTCTCCCCAAACACAACTACAAGAAACAGCCGTTCTTTGGCAGCTCTTTAGGCCTGGGCTCTGGGCGCTCAGACATTTACTGTCTGCCGTCCGTCAGCGAAACGCTGGGAACCGAACTGGAGCCCTTCCCGCCCGTGCCCTTCCAATACCTCAGTCTGCACAACGCCCACAGCTCCGACTCGGCGTTCGCTGAGGATTTCCTGATTGATGACGACGAGCGAGTGTTCGTGAGGTCAGGGTCACTGAGCATCTCGTCACGTCGTGTCCCGTACAGGCCCCGCCTACCCACAGAACCCCGACATAGTCCGCTGGCTAGGTCAGGGTCACTGGGGCAGGATGTCCGACCGTTCTCTCACATCCTACCAGACATGAAGGTACAGTGTCATCGCTAAATGTGATTGTATTATAATCTTCATATTTCTGTTGTTTCTTCCTTACAATGACAGCCTCACTTAACAAAAAAAAAAAGAAAAAAAAAGGAAAAAAAAGCATTTTTATTTTTCTTCTTTTCGTGTTTTGAAATACTAGTCTCAGATAATTTTTTTTTTTGTGTGGAATGTAGAGTATAAATAAACATGAATAGACACGGATGTGGTCATGAAGTCAGGTGTTGTAGACACGGATGTGGTCATGAAGTCAGGTGTTGTAGACACGGATGTGGTCATGAAGTCAGGTGTTGTTTATCTGATGCTCTCTGTCGCAGGAGTCGAGAACACCCATCCTGGAGAGCAAGCCAATTGTAAAGAGCGCGGGCACCAGCCCCGAATCCGAACAAGAGAATCACAAAAAGTCCTTCCATAGGAGTGTGTCCGAGTACGCTTCTGAAGAGGAGAACGGGGACCACGACTTTGTCTTTCATCGCGCTGTGTCTGTGTCGTCACGGCGACGCAACAACAGTGGAGGTGTGTCAGGTGTGCTAACCCTCCCACCCTTACTCACTTTAAAGGAGCATGACCCCATAGTTCATCACAAGCATTCAGTTATATCTGTCACTGCACAGGTGTCCGTCACTTTATCGACAAAAACCTGTTTGGTTCATCATGTTACTCATTACCGATGGGGTCATGTTCCTTGCAAATATACTACATAACAGTTTTATCATACCATTTTTTTGTTTTTTTTTGTTTTTTGTAATAACAATAATGATTTGTATTGATAAACAGAACGGTGGACCTCCGTATGCCAATAATTTTCTAGGAGCTCGCGTACAGCACCTTACAAGAGTAACTACAACATTGAAACTTAAAGTCTAACACTGCTAAAGTAAACAAGGTATGCACGATAATCAGCCCGCTTACTTTTCCTTCAAGTACTGTGCACATGAAGTTTTCGTATTTTTACTCTGTTTAATTTCACGTTATCTCTGACTGTTGCGATGAATATTAATAGACGAGCAATTCTTGACAACCTCCTTGTTGGTGATGGCATGTATTTTGATGGGGGTAAGTGCTAGCTCATACTGTATTCCTGCATTTCAAATCTTCGTCCGAAGATGATACAGGTAACATGTAACAGCTGTTTTTTCTCCTACAGATATACGAGATGACATGATACTATAGGGGTTCCCCTAATACCCTCACGACTTCAGTCAGTAGAGCCATCGTGCTACCCCCAGCACGGGCTTTAACTTGAGAGAATTCATGTGTACCCCTGGACCAATATGTAAAGGTCGAGGTTAATTTAACCCACGGCTACGGGCCTAACCCAAACTAGGACAAAAGAACCCAAAAGCAAAATTAAATACAAAAGGAAGCGAAGACAGGAAGAAAAATTCCTTCTATAACAGTTTAGGCACCTTGCTGGAATGGGCCCGCTTCTTGATATCAAACCAAAAAAAAAAACAACAGAAAATTTAACCCTAGAGCTAGTTTAGTTCAAGGTTAGACTCTAACACAGGCTAAAATCCCTAACCTCGACTATTACATACGGGCCCAGTGAGCTAACCTGGTCACGTGTGATCCCCTACTCACCCCTTACTCCACATTCCATTCCTGCCTACAGAAATGATATTGTGATTTTATTGCAGTCTCTTAGATTTACTGTAACGGTTTAAATGCGCAATTTCCTGTTCACTGGGCATCAAGGAAACCGGCATATGTTTTAATAACAACAACAACAATAATGATAATAATAATAATTTGGGTTTGCCTCCCGCTAGTTTTCAGTTTCACTTGCAATACCCCATCTCTGAGATCAGTCAAGCTCTTAATGCAACACATTGCTGGTAACACTTTGCCTGAGCGGACAAAAAATCAGATTCTGCTACTGAGTGGTTAACCATGTATACCAGGCTCTTGCTTAGTTTGTTAGCCGCGTCATTGTTTAACCTTGTGTTGGCTTTGCCGGCCTTTCAGATGCTGTCACTGTGTAGGCGTCTAAGCACTTTGACGCTAGACACGGTCATGACGATTCAGATCAATCTGAGCATAAAAAACTTCAAGACGAGGCCGTTAAATATTTATAGGGTCTTGATATTCTGTGGTCTGGTCATAATGTTAAAATTCGAATTAGCTGAGTTCGGAGTTGAATCTAATAATAATGAATAATACTAAATGGTGTTTACAGGGCACATTTCTTTAGACTAAAACTCAATGCGCCGACAACTCACCAGCACTCGCGCACATTTTACAAAGACGGACAGACGTGCGCTGGTCAAACTGACAGGATTACACGGGGAATTACAGGAAGGCTTTGCCAAACGTTTTAGAATTGCTTTTAAAAATAGACAGAGTGGGCGCATTTTCTCAGATTCTACACCAAGCACTGAATGTGACATGCACTTTGGATGATTCCAGCAGACGGTGGTGTGTCCCTCTTGAAACATCCGTCGGCGGCCATGACCAAACTGATCAACTCGGTGGATCGCAGCAAGGGAGCCGCAGGGAACGGGGAGCGGGCGCTACAGCGACCCGTCATGGAGTTCATCGTACAGCGTCATGACCTGGACGGTCTGCAGCTGGCCATGAAACAGGCGCTACGCAAGGCAGCATGTCGTGTCTTCGCCATGCAGGTCTGTTGCCTGTCAGTTTGTTCAGTAGTAAGAATAAGAATGAGAACAGCTGATCGTTACACATGGGGAAATTTATCTTTGACACCCGAAGGGCGGCATGCAACTTACCACCCCCCACCCCCCCACTCACCCATCCACCACCCCCCCACTCACCCACCCCCCCCACTCACCCATCCACCACCCCCCCACTCACCCCCCCCCCCCCCCACTCACCCATCCACACACCCCCCCCCCCCCCCCCCCCCACTCACCCTACCACCACCCCCCCACTCACCCACCCACCACCCCCCACTCACCCACCCCCCACCCCCCCACTCACCCATCCACCACCCCCCCACTCACCCACCCACCACCCCCCACTCACCCACCCCCCACTCACCCATCCACCACCCCCCCACTCACCCACCCACCACCCCCCACTCACCCACCCACCACCCCCCACTCACCCACCCACCACCCCCCACTCACCCACCCCCACCCCCCCCACTCACCCATCCACCACCCCCCCACTCACCCACCCACCACCCCCCACTCACCCACCCACCACCCCCCACTCACCCACCCCCCACCCCCCCACTCACCCACCCCCCACCCCCCCACTCACCCATCCACCACCAATTTTTAAAAAAAGAAATAAGCAACAATAGCAGCAAAAACATTGAAATAAAATTTAAAAAACAAAACAAAACATTTTTTCAGAAAACTGCCCAAATACATGATGGGTCATTGTGCGTGTATTACAGGCGTTTAACTGGCTGCTTCGTACAGCCGTACAACAGACCTCATTACACGACCTCCTCTGGTTCTTCGTGGTCTCGCTCATGCCATCACCTGATGAGGAGGAGGAGACGGAAAACCCGGAGGCCGAGAAAGAGAAGAGGGACAAGAAAGACCAGGAGGTGTGTTTAACCACATTTACACAAAGTGCTTGTCCACCATTTTGCTGTAGCTTATTCTGCCATTAATTTGTTTCTTGTACTGTAATGACCTTAACTTTTCAACTGCTTTTTACACTGAAAAAATCTTGAGTTTGAAGATCTGTTGGAAACTAAGGAGCAAAGAAAAAATTTCAGTTTTGATGTCCAACCATCTTCACTGAATACCATGTGTGCCGGAGGGGTTAATAACATTGCTGCTTGAAATAGTATCTTGCATCAAAGGGCCTTGAAATGTCCAAAAGATGTTGCAAACCTTACCTAACATTTAAATCACCATATCCTCCTTGACGTTTGAATTACACGTGAGCGTTTTCCACCTGCTAAACTCCCAAATGGACTACGGCGACAAACTGAAACTTGCAAGATGGCAGAAACAGAAGTAGTGAAGGGAGGCTACTCTGCACTTCTGGCCTCACAGTGGCAATATCAACAAAGCGACTGAATATATACATGTGACCCTCCACCATGAAATGAGTCTTCTTGTGCTGTTTTGTTCATGTTACAAGACGACTCATTTCGTGGTGGAGGGTCACATATATATCCCAGATTTTGCACTGCGGTTGAAAAGTAAGGTTGTTACGGTAGCTGGAAGTGTGATTCGCTGATCAGTCATTTTGTTTATCAGACAACATTGTAGTGACCGGTGAGCAATTAGAACTCTGTTTATCAGGAACTCCCTCTGTGCGAACACCCGCTGTCCGACATCTGCGTGGCAGGCAAGGCAGTGGCTCCAATGCCCGAGGCATTCCAGGGACTGCTACAGAGTATCAGTGATGTGATGCTGTTTCTACCCATGGGCTCCCCACTACAGGTCAGCGACACACACAGATTGTCCATCTTTTTATCACGACAAGCAGATGTTTAAAAACTACATGTATCTTGAAAGTGGGAGATGCTTGACCTCTTGTCTTCGGGCCTTGCTGTCGGTAACATCTGCAACAATTAGAAATAACTGCATCTTTCTTGTCCGTACGGTTGCTGGTCAGGACAGGTGTGATGCAGGGCTTTAATCTTCCACCGTTTGGTGGATTTCCACCTTCGGCTTAATACCCCCCCCCCCCCCCCTCCCAGAAAGTGTGTTTCCACCTCTGAAGCACATAAAATCATGCCAAAATGCACCAAATTACACTGACATTAGTCTCATTAATTAAAGAAATTCCAGGGGATCATACCTTGGACACCCCTGGCATAACACATCTACTTTGCACACACACGCCCTCACGGCTTTGCCACTTTGAATGCTGCACACTTTTCTGCCGTTTGGATCACGGGCCATTTTAAGACCTGATGATGGATGATGTGTTACAGCGGATGGCAGTTCAGTGTTACTGTCTGCGCTTCATGCAGTCCGACCACCAGTTTCTGCACGAGAGCCACGTGTTCAGTAACATCTCGCGCATACTCAGCAAGTCTGAAGAGGAGAATGACGACAGCAGCATTGACTCGTCACTGGTATGTCTCAAACACACACACGCACATGCACACACATGCGCGCGCGCGCACACACACACACACACACACACACACACACTGTCAACAGTTCTGTCTTCCAGTGCCTATCAAAGCCATGTCACTCGGTGATTTTCTCCAGGTGATGGTAGGATAGCCAAATTTAGTAGACACATCATCCACAACTGGGCATTGTGTGTTGTGCCGTTCCACAGAGGTGGTTATTAACACAGGGCATCAGTAGCTGAGTCAAGTTCTGCAGTCTGCCACAAAGCAATCCACACGTCTTTCGCATTGTTTAATAGCAGTTGCGTATTTGAAAGTCACGAGGAAAGTACCCTGATTTGGAGTTTGGCAAGATTGAGTACATCAAATGTATCCATGTATTTTAGTTTTGATTTTGGTTTTAGTTGGTTTTTTTAAAAGTTTTTGGTGAAAACTATCGACACACTTCCCCCGTAGCCACCCACCCACCCTGCACTCCCCCCCCTCACTCCCCACCAAGTGTGTAGTTCACATGTCGTGTGTACTGCGTCTGAGTACTGTGTCTGAGTGTTGTGTGTTGCATGCGTTGTTCAGAACAGAAAGCGGCTTCAGACGGAGGACTGGGAGGTGGTGAGTGGTTTGATACAGACGTGACTCACCGGACACGCTCACTGTAATCTGGCAAAGCTAGGACAAGGCGACACACTGTCGTACAAATTGTAATATGCTTGAGGACTCAGGTCATGCTGTGGAAATTATTGGGGGGGGGGGGGGGGGGACCAGCTACGTTCTTGATCAGGCGTGGACATACCAAGATAGAGAGGGGTTGGGGGGGGGGGGGCGCATGGGAGGTAGGAAACTGGGTTTTTCTTTGGGAGAGGTGCAGAGGTGCCTGGGTGACAGTACACTTGGGTAGGTTTGTGTAAGCTGTGTGTGTGTTGTGTGAGTTGTAGAAATATAAAATGCTGCTTATATGTTCAGCACATTGGTCAGTGGCTTGAACTGGTGTCAAGCACAACCAGTGGTTTTGGCTGGGATGAGGGAGAACAAATCACACATCCTGTTATAAGTTTGATGAAAGATGGGACAGTGAGCACATGCATACAATTATCTATTCTTGCAGTTATTTACTTGATGAAAGTTTTCATAAATTTTGGCAAGTCTCTATATTGGGTGTTTGATATCATTCCGCATTTTGTCGTGAACTAACACACACGTGTAGTTTGGTTGGAGTGACGCATTGCCAGAACATAGTTTGTCGTTCTAGTCATATTATTTTGGCATAGCTTTCTTCGAGGATAGTAACTCAGTTCTGCTGAGTTATTCTCAGAATCACGGCACAGTAAAATTGCACAGGCGTGATGATCTGTGGACATCTCAGTTTGAGACTTCCTACACATCAAAATCAAATCAAATGAAATCATATTTATATGTCTTAAGTTATAATCCCAAGCTGGAAATTCAGGTGGACATACGAAACAATCCGATGATACACGCAACATCAAATGAAGACACACAAAATAATGTACAATACACACGACAATTAAGATACAGATTTCTAGTAATTACATGTCACCTGTAATACACTGTAATACACATGTACATGCCAACCTGTGGAAACCTCATTCTCTAGCTTGAACAAAATCTATAGAGATAGAAATCCTTGCTTTGCACCATTGCTGTGTGTGGTACAGTACTTTGCTCGCACATTGCTATACATGTAGGAAGACAAAGAGTTAACTCTTTGACGACGAAGCACAATTTCTAACACACGATTTCCTATAGGAAATCGTGTGTCAGAAATTGTGCTCCGTCGTCAAAGAGTTAATGTACAGTTTTGATTAGAGGTCACCTTGTTAGCTTCATCATTAGCAGGTCATTTAACTTGCCAGTGATTTTTCTCAGCTTCTGTAGGCAGCTTTTTTTGTCTTTTACTGAAATATGTACATGTACCTGTGTATGAAATAACAGCCTAAAACTCACACTACGTGAGAACTACTCTTGAATATCTTTAGGTCGTTTATGGTCAGGTCGAGCTGTGTGGAGAGTTCTGGTGTACAGTGTCCGTCACATAAAACACATTTAGCTGTAGACTGTTAGGGCATGTTGCTAATGATGATTTGTGTGGCAACTGCGCTTTGTCCTACAAACTAATCTGTCAGTCTTTTAGTTTGAGCTTGTGGTTTGTTTCTTTTTTTTTTTTTTTAATTTGTTCTTTTTTGTGTTATTTGTCTGATGTGTCATTGGAAAACATCTATATATATAGCACATATTCATACTTGTTTATTTAGTTGCCCGGTTGTCGGGTGTTCTTGCAGGTTATGTTCACGGTGTCCAGTCTGAAGGATCTCACTCCAACAGCCGAGATCAAGGCGTCCAGTCGTCAGGCCATGATCGGCAGTCTGTCTGGTCAGTAATCATGTGATCAGACTGTGATCACCACTCTAAATTACTAAATGCTCACCACCCACGTCTCCTCGCCCCACCCCGCCCCACCCCACCTCACCCCACCCCACCCCATTCTTTCTCTCTTTGGAAATCTTTGTTAGAAAATTTTTGTAAGTTGCCATCAGAATTTTTTTCATTTCTTTTGTGCTTGGACAGTAGATAGGAGTGTCATATGATGTTTCTGACGTTTGCAGACAACTCGACAGAGACATTTTGGGAGAGTGGTGATGAGGATCGAAATCGCGTGAAGACGCTGACCATCGTCTGCTCCAACAAGGCCAACCCCTCTGTCATCTATGTCCATGTTGACAACTCGCGCGACCTGGCTGTGAGTTTGGGTTGTGATTGATCATCAGTACTTGCAGTATCGTACTTGCACAGCTAAATATTTTAGCTGGGAACTGAGGGGAACTTGGAATCACAGTGTCTTGATATGCTCAGTAATAATGATAATAATAATAATAATATATTACACTTGTAGAGCGCGGGGTTCTGCTTAGAAAAGCACCCAGTGCGTTTTTTGCTCACCCACACACACAGCATTCACATGCATACATTTATGCACATCAATACAGGTAGTGGAGTTTAAACTTAAAGATTAAAAGCTAGTTTGGAAAGAGGTGTTTTGAGTTCTGCTTAAACTGTAGGAGGGAAGGGATGTTTCTCAGAGAAGATGGCAAGGAGTTCCAAATGCGGGGGGGCACTATAACTGAAAGAACATTGGCCAGATGTTTTGAGACTGACCCGGGGGACCTTAAGTAGCTTTTCTGAGGATGAGCGGAGAGTGCGGGATGTTTCGTACGTGGTGAGCTTATCAGAAAGGTACTGGGGAAGTGATCGGTCAAAATGACGGAAGGCTAATGTATTCAATCTTCAATTCAAGATGTGCCATTCACAAGTTTTTTTGTGTGTGCTTGCAGAATAAAGTCAACAACATTACCTTCAGTGCCGGCGTCAGTAACGAGGAGATGAAAAAGATTCGCTCTGTGAGTATCAGGAACTGGAAAGTCTGTCGTTCCAAAGTAGATCTGCGGAAGTTTATTTTTGCCAAAATATTGTCTGACTTGTGTCCTGGAATACTTCAGCTGCATGTCTGTGTCTTCAGCCAGTTGAGAGACTGCTGTTTCATTAGGCATATTTGTTACTGCTGGCTGAAAACATTCTTTTCTTCTCAACTGCTGCTGTTGTAAATTATGAATGTTGTTGTAAGAGTTGCGTCATATTTCCTACCTACAGGTGGAGGTGGAAGCAAGGTTTGCCGGCTGGATCAGCTGTGCCATCCCCCCTGAACGTCGTCGCCACATTCAGCTGGAGCTGAAGGGACCGGACCAGAGTCTACGAGTCCGACAAGTGAAGATTTTGGGTGCCCTCGACGACCAGGACTGTGCCATCACTGTCAGGAAAACGTCACTCCAGATACAGCAGGACAACTGTGAAGCTGAGACACTTAAGGTGTTCCGCATCCTGACCTCACAGGTGAGACAGACAGATGGACAGACAGATAAACACCTGTAAACCATCGCGAACCCTCCGGTTGTCATCTCAAGCTTCACAAGCACAATTTGAAATCTTTCAGCAAGCCCTCTCTCAGTTTTGTCACACCAACCTTTTGGAACTCTGCCTGCAAATCTGAGAAATGCGCCCACTCTGTTTTCAAGAGCGGTCTTAAAATGTTCCTACTGTGCAAAGCCTCCCAGTGATTTCCCGTGTAAACTTGTCAGTTTCACCAGTGTACGTCTGTCCGTCTTTGTAAAATGTGTATGAGTGTTGGTGACTGATCGGCGCATTGAGTTTTATTCTAAAGAAACGTGCCCTATCAATACCATTTCTTCTTCTTCTTCTTTATTTAGATAAAGACAGAGATAGAGAGGGAGAGAGCGTGTGTGTGTGTAGAGTTTTATTCTAAAGAAACGTGCCCTATCAATACCATTTCTCCTTCTTTATTTAGATAAAGACAGAGATAGAGAGGCAGACAGGCAGAGAGGGAGAGAGGGAGAGAGCGTGTGTGTGTGTAGAGTTTTATTCTAAAGAAACGTGCCCTATCAATACCATTTCTCCTTCTTTATTTAGATAAAGACAGAGATAGAGAGGCAGAGAGGGAGAGAGCGTGTGTGTGTGTAGAGTTTTATTCTAAAGAAACGTGCCCTATCAATACCATTTCTCCTTCTTCTTCTTTATTTAGATAAAGACAGAGATAGAGAGGGAGAGAGGGAGAGAGCGTGTGTGTGTGTAGAGTTTTATTGTAGACCGTGTATTGTTCCCACAAAGTAACTCATTGCCGACCTTGACCGCGCGCCGTGGAATTCCCCCGTGACCCAGGCACTGTGTGCGTGCACAACCCTTGCCTACTGGGCGATGTTAGCAATTTAAAAAAATTAAAAAATTTTTTTTTTAACAGGTCGTCCTCAGATGTTTCCTTATCGCGTTTGGTATGGTTTGAAAGATAATCATAAGCACCTTTATGGAAAAATATTTTTGAGTGGAAAAATTGGGCGTGGCGGCCACAGTGAGAGCCGAGACAACATGGGTTGTAGGTGCTTGGTAACAACGTCCTCGCATGTCAGCGCTCCGGGGCTACGTGTGTGGTTGACAACGGCATGCAAGGGCTTTGCACAAACGCTTGATGCATGGTCATCCAGGCTAAGTTGGCCTTGCATTTAATAATAATAATAATAATGAGTATTGTATAGGCGCTTTACCCAATTTCATGAATCGGCTCAAAGCGCCGCGAACTGAACCCAACACGCACGCTCACGTGAATCACACGCATTCTCTCACACACTTGACATAAACACATTACAATCACGTGGAGCGAAGGGTCAGCTCAGCTATTTGAATTTCGGAATTTAGAATTGCATTTATTTTTCAAATTTGGTGGGCTGAACATTTCCAAAGCAGAGCGGGAGGAAGCCAGAGTACCCGGAGAGAACCCCCGACGATCAGCCCGAATGAACGGTGCCACATACGAGAAGGAAAAATTCTTTGCCCCGAGTGGGACTCGAACCCCTCACCTCTCGCATTGGTGACAGGTCTCTTAACCACTAGACCACCGACCGACTGGTATTTAGTTGTATTCTGAATCTTCATATGCCTCCGGAAATCATGATGCTTCTGAAGAGAGTGTTGAGTAGACAGTGTCGACAGCTGTAACAGGGGTGTTACTTGTGTAGACGATGTAAACGACACAGGTGTTGTTTATGATCTGCTACAGGTGTTCGGACGCCTCATCTCGGCAGAAGAGGTGGAGAAGAAGGAGAGTGGGGAGGAGGTGGACGTGGACAACGACCTGAAGGAACACATGGTCTCCATCCTATTCTCCCGCAACAAGCTCTCACACCTGCAGAAACAGGTATCACTTCACTTCTCCTGCTTGTGACGAAACATAGCTAACCCCTTCATTGCCAGCCACTCTGGAATACAGCAGTGCTCGGTGCCATGTGTCTTCTGATTGACTGCAGCCTCTGTACACCTCTAGTATTTTGTCTCTTGTCACTTCTCAACAAAACCACCGATTTACTTTTTCTTTTTTTGAAATGGTAGCAAATTGGATGTAGTTTTAGAGGTGTATATTTGTTTTGCTCTAACTACTCATGTGAATTTTGAAAACAAAGGCCAGTGTCTCTCAAAGGGCATAACACTACGCACCACGCTCGCCAAAATGCGCGATCAGCGCTCATCTCCATGCACACCAAAATGCGAAAGTGGCGCCGTAAGGGTTAACTCTTTGACGACGGAGCACAATTTCTGACACACTTCTGACACATTTCTGACACACATTTCTTTCCTATAGGAAATCGTGTGTCAGAAATTGTGCTCCGTCGTCAAAGAGTTAAAGGGCACAGGGGGTTGAGGAAGATTTGCAAGCTGCACATGTTTCAGCAGGTGCTACTAACCGACCAGCAAGGGCCCCACATGAAATTATGGTTTGACTGGCAAGCTGCCCTGAATGCCCGTGGCCTTTAACAGTACTGCGGCAAATTAGATATTAGTCCACTGTTAACATCAGGAAAGCATCTCGCATACTGTAATAACCTTAATTTTTTTTTAACCGCTATTCACACTGAGAAATCTTGAATTTGTAGGTCAGGTTGAAAACGAATGAGCAAAATAAATTAGTTTCAGTTTTCATGTTCAACCATCTTCACTGCACACCATGTGTGCCAGTGGGGTTAATAGCGATGCTGCTTGAAACAGTATCTTGCTTTAGAGGCCTTGAAATACACAAAACTGTTGTAAACTGTACCAAATATTTTAATCACCATATCCTCCTTGTCTTTTTAATTGCGTATGAGCATTTTTTTCACCTTCTAAACTCCCAAATGGACCACCGCAACAAACTGAATCTTGCAAGATGGCAGAAACAAGTAGTAAAGGAAACCCACTCTGTACTTCCGGCCTCACATTGGCAGCAGCAACACAGCGATTGAATGCCAGACTGGCGAATCGGCAAAGTTTTATCAATTTGTTTCATTTTTTTCTGGACATTTGGCTGCCTGGTCAAAAAGTAAGCAGATATATTTTTACCTAATGGGCTGGTGGGGTGAGTGAGTGGGGGTTTAACATCCTTTTCCACCACATACAGGTGATATCAAAGACAGGGCACGATGAAAAAGCCAGCACAAATATTTGGCCCCAGCTGTTTTTGCCTAACTGTCCAGATTTTGTACGTGGTCGAAGAGTAAGGGTGGTCAAAAGGTGAGGGTTATTACGGTTACAACATCCTTCCCTCTCATCGACAGGTCCCTCAATCATATCTGCTGTCCATAGGTAGCTGCGTCTTGACTTTTTTTTTTGGTTGGCAGTCCAACCTCTGGTGGTTATCATGTAATGTCCACTTTCCTTGCTTACAGGTGTGCGCGCATATTGTGGATGGGATTAGGAAGGAGGCGGCTCGCATACGTGAAGAATGGGAAAACTGCGGAGGTCGACTGGAGATGTTTGAGGAGTACAGGTTGGTGTCTACAGTGACTCATGGTTTGCCGTCCTTGTTTTAGCACAGTGGCTTTGTCTTTGCCTGTGGTTGATAGTTTTTGGCTACTACTGTCTTGCTGAAATATCTTGCCTGAGGCAGAGTGAGTGAGTATTTATGGCTTTAAGCCGCACAAGCCACAAAGACTAATTTGCAGCTGAGTGTGCCTGCACTACATGAAAAAAACAAAAATGTAACATTGGACAAAGGATGCAGTCTGGTATACAGGGCGGTATAAACCCAGGACAGGCAGGAGATGGTGCACCCTCATGTAATTTCTCGAACTGCCGATTACAAAAAAGCGTAGAAAACAAATAGCAATTACAACTAGGCAAAACAAAGATAAATACTAAGCGCATATACAGCAAATATTGCAACTTATCATCTCCTAGGCGCAATAAACCAGTTCGCGGCATATGCCCAACATTACTTATTCCTAGCTACTGGTAGTGCAGGCGTGATTGAGGGGCTTAAAAAGAAGAAATAGAGATGAAAGGGCCGAACTAAAAATCTGATGAGAGATGAGAGGAAGGACAGAGCGGCTAAATTCGGGAGGTTTCAAAGAGAAAGAGACAGGCGAGGCAGAGCATGCTTGTAGCAGCTGACCTCTTCCCGATCCAGTTAGTATTTCTTTATGTGTTTAAGCATAAAATTTTCTGCTTTAGTCCATACCGGATGACAGGATACTAATGGAGAACCCACACTGTACCCTCGTGGCTTGAGTCACTTGCCAGGTTACAAAGTAACAAGGGCAATAACCTGCGTAACTGTGATAGGATTTTCCCAGTAGTTGGCAAGAAATATTGGGGAAGGGAGAAGGGTTGGAACAGATGGTGTTCACACATTTGCCAGACCAGTACTCCAGATCTGAGGCGGTCGGTGGTCTAGTCGTTAAGAGACTTCGTCACCAGTGTGAGAGGTCAGGTTCGAGCCCCACTCGGGCAAAATAAATTCTCCTTCTCATCCTTGACACTGTTCGTTCGGGACGATTGTCAGGGGTTCTCTCCGGGTACTCTGGCTTCCTCTCCCTCTCCATTGGAAATGTTCAGCATGCAAAACTTGAAAATAAATGCAATTCTAAATTCGGACAATTAGATTGCTGAGCTGGCCCTTCCGCACCACGTGATTGTAATGTGTTAATGTCCAGCATGTGGAAGAATTTGTGTGGTTCACATGAGCGTGTGTGTTGGGTTCAGCTCACGGCTCTTTGAGGCAGTTACAGAAATTGGGTAATGCGCCCACACAATACTCAGTTATTGCTATTATTATTATTGTTATTGTAATTGTAATTGTTATTATCATGTGCTCTTCAGTTGTTCAACCTGTTTGCAAAATGTTGTCATGTGTGGCAAGCTTTGGAAGTGTGGCCAGGAGTAGTGATGCGTAATGTTCAGTATGTGGTTCTCTAGAGGGTCGGACGTGTACTGCTTTGAACTGCTGTCAATGGTGGAGGCACTGAGCGGATCCCCGGTGGGGCGGAGGTACCTGGCCCAGCAGTACAACCTAATACAGGAGCTGTTCTCTCTGATGCACACAGCGTCGCCACGCATACAGCGCCAGGTCAGGGGCAGTGACATACGTACAAGCACTGACGCCTGCATACATACCAACATCCAGTACACACCTACATACATACACACTGCAGAAAACGACTTGTACAGTGTTGAGTAGCTTTTGCAGAGAGTTATATATTTACAAAATTCTTGTAGTCCTGACAACTGGCGGAACCAGAGGGTATCATTGTGGTTGGTTGGTTGGGGGGGTGGGGTAGATATAGACTTTACAACAGCAGGGGGGGGGGGGGGGGGGGGGCTTCACAACAGCAGATGTACTGTTCTTCTTCACTGACTTGTTACTTCTACAGTTGTTGATCTATTGGGAGGGGACGTTCCAGATGATAAAGAGCTGATATTGACCGGAGAGACGTTTCTCCTTGTTTCCAGATTGTATCAATATTCCGGCGAGTGTTGCCAGATGTAAAGCCGCAAGTTTTGGCCAATCTCCTGTCTGTGCCTGCCCTGCCGCCTGTCGACTACAGCATCGTCAGCGTGGCCTCCAAGGAGGACGGCGACTCGTCCTTTGACCCCCATAAGCCGGGAATTCTGGATGTTTTCCTCGCCTGCATCGCCAAGGCTCTCAGCGTGCAGATCAAAACCAAGATGGAGTCGATGAAACTGCAGACTACGATGTCCGTTGATGAGTGTTTGGTGCAAGACAACAATGGGCAGAGCAAGTAAGTGGCTCCACTATGCCTTGGAACGTTGGCAATGTGTGTGTGTGTGTGTGTGTGTGCATCTGTGTGGTCTCAAGTGCTATTACAGTATTAGAAGATGTGAACTGTACTATGGATTTGGCAGTGTGTGTGTGTGTGTGTGTGTGTGTGTGTGTGTGTGTGTGTGTGTGTGTGGTGTGTGTGTGTGTGTGTGTGCATCTGTGTGGTCTCAAAGTCTGTCGTAAGATGTGAACGGTACTGTTGATATGGCATATTTGTGTGTGTGTGTTTGTGTGTGTGTGTTTGTGTGTGTGTGTGTGTGTGTTTGTGTCCATGTGGTCTCAAGTGCTATTAGACAATGTGAATGGTACCTGTTTCTTTGTCATGTTTGTCCTGTATAGCAGAGGATGAGTCCTTTGCAGTTTACACAGCAGAGAATAAGACATATCCAGTTTTCATGCATACCAACAAATCTTTGTTGTTTTGTTTTGTTTGTTTTTTTTATAATGGAAGTTTCTCGTCTCTTTACACAGCAGAATGTGTGACAAATGACGGAAATGATGTGTCGGGACAATCCTTGTGCAGTTCACACATCACAGTAATGTTATCCATGTCTTTGTGTGTTTCAGAGCGCAGGACGTACGGTGGTGGTTGCGTGGCTCCATGTCCCCGTCGCTGGCCGGCACCATCATCAACCTGCTGCAGGACATGACCGCGGTCAGTATCGCCCATCACTTCTTGTCCTATATCATCTCACTGTAGAATCACATCAACATTCAAATTTTATCAAATGGCAAATTGTCTCGAGTGGGGTAGTAAGACGATAAAATAAGGCACACAGACCAGTTACATGTATGTGTATTAGGCACACCTCAACCCATTCCATTCCATTCCATTCCATTATGTCTATTTATATATTGGTACGTAGTATGTATGTATGTATGTATGTATGTGGTATGCATGTAGGTATTTGTATTAGGCACACCCCATCCCATTCCATTCCATTCCATTCCATTATGTCTATTTATATATTTGTACGTAGTATGTATGTATGTCTGTATGTATGTGTGAGTCCTGCAAAACGTGTGTGCGAGTGACTATGATGTATGTTGGTCGGTGTGGTGAGCTTGATGTATGTTAATTTCTAGTTTTATGTACCCCCAACGGGGGTTTGAAATAAACTTTGACTTGACTTGACTTGGTTAAAAGTTAGAGAAGATTGTCACAGTAAATGTACCGCAACTGCCAAAGCGGTGGTGCGCACACCCTCCAGTGCAGTGGCAGAGAGGAGGAATGATGTAAATTCATGTGTGTTTGCTTCCTTACAGCGACAGTAGTGTTGTAGGTGGTACAGGTTGTAGCAGGCTTTATTGTTGTAGGTGGTACAGGTTGGTAGCAGGCTTTATTGTTGTAGGTGGTACAGGTTGTAGCAGGCTTTATTGGCTGCTCACAAGGTTCTGCAAAAGCTGTGAATATGAGTGTGGCTTGGGAAAGAAACAGTTCAGTGCAGCCTGGCTTAGCTTAGGAATAACAAGGTGCCTTTTGTTTTTGTTTTTTTAGGTGTTGATGTGGAAGCTTTGTGTTACACCTTAGGGCCCGTATGTAGAACTCGAGGTTAATTTAACCCACAGCTACGGGCCTAACCCAGACTAGGACAAAAGAAAACCCCAAAACAAAATTAAATAAAAAAGGAAGCGAAGAAAGAAAGACAAAAATCCTATAATGGCATAGGCACCTTGCTGGAATGGACCGGCTTCCTGATTTAAAACAAAAAAAATAAACAGAAAGTTTAACCCTAGAGCTAGTTTAGTTCGAGATTGGACCTTAACCCGTGGCTAAAATCCCTAACCTCGACTTTTACATGCAGGCCCTGTATGATAAACTTGTAGTGCTAAATGAATAACGGAAACTGCGCAACAAGTGAGCCTGTTCTCAGTGTGGCCTCATTCCGTTGATCTACAGGGTAAACTGTCTGAGGACGTGGGCGTCAGTCACCAAGGCCGCCATCGCGGAGTCCATCCTAAATCTGACCAAGCTTGATGCCGCACATCGCCAGCCTGACGTCTGCACAAGGTTACCCACGGTGAGTTGCCTCCACTTGATATCACTCTTCAGTCGGCCGGTCACCTGTACTGTCAAATGACCGGGGGACTGTACTTGGTTCATGAAATTACTTGATGTTCTACCTGTGTTGGGGGAGCCGGGGTGGCCGAATGGTAGAGCGTTGGACTTCTAATGCTCGGGGCCCGTGAGTTCGTATCCCGGCTGGGGCCAAATATTTGTGCTGGCTTTTTTCATTGTTGCCCCGTCTTTGATGTCACCCATATGTGGTGGAAAAGGACGTTAAACCCCCCCCAAACACCCACACCCACCCTACCTGTGTTGGGACTGTTGTCAGGAGGGTTTTAAAAAAACTTTCTTTTATTTTTTTTTCACTCATTCATTGTTGACTGTACTTGTCATTACCAAAGTATGCCCAGGAAGGTGAAGTTTACTGTTGATTTGCGGATGGTCATTGGTGATGTTGCAGCTGTGGTTGGCGCTGGCCTCGCTGTGCGTGCTGGATCCGGATCACGTGGATCGCTTGTCGTCAGGCGAGTGGGTCAGCAGTCCTGATGCTGTCCATGGCAAACCACGGGTAGGGATGTTTCTGGATTCTTCTCTCAACCATTCAAGTTTACAGCTTTGCTGGATTCTAGTGAAGGAAAATCACGATTAGAAAAGGATTTTTTTTTGTTTGAAGGTGTCAAGTGGGAAGGGAGGTGGGCAAGAGAGATTGGGAAGAGGGCTGAGTGAGGTGTTACGAAGGTTTTGCCCTCATTTTCTCAAGCCCCAATTATCCTTGCTCTTTCTTGCTGTTCTTGTACGTGGATTGTAGAAGCTACAGAATGACTAAAACTTTTACTGTAAGTCCTTCAGTATTTTATCTGCACGTTGGCAGTTTACTGTATGCCTTGTTCCTGCTCTTCACGTCAGTAAGTAGCAGGGGAGTTTGGGGGGAGGGGGGTGGGGGATGACCCGGTGAGCCAACCGGAACCCAACGTTCAGAGGGTGTTCATCCAAGAAAGAGCGCTAACTGCCCTTCCTCGACGGAATAAGAGCGGTAAGCGCCAGTCACACCTCAGCTTAGCTTCCTGCTCGTCTGGACTTTCAGTGTCCTATTCTCGTGGTGTTTGTAGTGTTCAGTCAGTTTACTTCTCTGCAAGTTACGGGGGACATTGTAATAGCACTAGACAGCACAGTGCCGCATGTCACAAGTGTTTCCATCATCCAGCCCACGTGCGACAACCACGATGACGGGATGACCACAGCCATCATCCTGTGCAACGAGTGTGGAAACCTGTGCGCCGACTGCGACCGCTTCCTTCACCTGCCGCGCCGCATGCGCTCCCACCCTCGCCAGGTGTTCAAGGAGGAGGAGGAGGCCATCAAGGTGGACCTGCACGAGGGCTGCGGACGCACCAAGCTCTTCTGGGTCATGGCGCTCGCTGACTCAAAGACGCTGAAGGCTATGGTGGAATTCCGTGTCGGTGAGGGACAGTTATCATGCTTTAAAAAAAAAAAAAAAAAAAAAATTCACAGTTTGGTTTTGTTGAAATGTGCTGCCTTCAGAAGTTTGTACGATGACTGTGTGTGTGTGTGTGTGTGTGTGTGTGTGTGTGTGTGGTGTGTGTGCAACGGTGCACTTGCATTCGCACGCACTGTAAGATCTGCCAGGTTGTGAACAATGTGCAGGAGAAAAGAAGTAAAGTCCAATATTCTCATGAAAGGGATGAATATCAATTATCCCTGTGCACTCTCCTGCGACCTTCTAGTTTTAAGTCAATTCCTGTGAAGTCAGTTTGGGATAGTACACCAGTGGCCTCGCTAAAAAGGTCGTAATTAATTTACATCTGCATGGATTTAAATTTGGCTCAGTGGGAGTGTTGCACTTGATTATACTCGTGTTTGCTGCAGTAAGAGCCATCAGGGAACCGTTCGTCTTGTCTGATTTTTGCATACAGGGCCAAAACCAAAAAAAGAGTTAAAAAAAAAAAAGGTGGGATACTCGTGCTCGCTACAAAACTGTGTTGATGTTGTGTTTACAGACCGCATTATCTGACATGAACAGACGTCTGTGTGATATTCTTACCATTTCAGACTGAGGGTTTAAAATGTTTTGACACATGTTGACTGTTGCGTGTCATGACAGGCAAACAACAGCCGAACACTGCCACTGGTACTATGCCGTTTCTGCGGCAGCACGGACGCCGGTGGTATTCTGGCCATGGGGCAACGTGTGTTCTGACCCGGACTGCCAGGTAGTAACTCATTGTTTTCAGTCTGGGTTGGATGGTTGACACTTGTGGTTTGGAGTAGGTAGCATGTTTGGGTTTGTTTTTGTTTTGTTTTTTGTTGTTTTGTTTTTTTGCTTGTTTTTGTTTTTGTTTTGGGGTTGTTTTGTTTTTTGGTTTTTTTTGGTTTTTAGTTGTTTTTTTGTTTGTTGTTGGTGTTTTTTTTTTTTTTGGGGGGGGGGGGGATTTGCAGTCCAGGATAATAGGTTGTGTGGGGGGGAATAATTTGCTTGGGGGGGGTGAGGTGGGGGGGGGGGGAGGAGATTCATTTTGCAGCTTTGGAGAAAATCAGTGGGACTAGGTGATTGTCCAGCATCTGATGAAGACATGTTGGATGGTTGTGACTGTCTTAATCGTTTCTGGGCTGAAATGCAGATGGGTTTTATAGTGTTGCCACTCTGTCTCCAACTTGATACAGTAATACGCGAATGACATAGTTATGATTTCCGCATCCTGACACTGTCACCTTATCTCCGTCTACAGGCCCACGCGAAGGACGCGTGTACTAAGATACTGGACTGTGGCCATCCGTGTGGGGGTATCTTGGACGAAGAGCCGTGTCTGCCGTGTTTACATCGGTGTCGGCCGTGACCAGGAGGCGCTGAAGCAGGACGCAGATGACATGTGCATGATCTGTTTCACAGAGGCTCTCTCTGCCGCACCAGCCATTCAGGTAAAGCTTTATTTCATCATGTCTGCACACACCTGTCAGGCCTTGCTGTCATTAATTCACTAATATCTGTATCAAACGACCACTTCTTTCATCGGGGATTTGTTTTTTCCTATTTTTAAACACTGCATTAAATTTCTTAACATTCTAAGGAAAAGGGGGGGGGGGGGGGGGGGATGGTGTAGTTGTAACGACTTCGAGCCACCAGTGTTAGAGGATTTGAGTACCACTTAACTTTTCACCTCTGGTATGTGGCATTGCTTCAGACTGATAATCGGGGGTTCTTTACAAAAAGAAATTTCAGCACATGGCCTTGCTGGCGAACACCATCATTCTCTGTATTTCACTGTTGACTTACGTGTAAAGTTTCTAAGAGAAAAACTGAATCACGGGAGTGTCGCTTGTCTGCTATGTTCTGCCTTGTTGCATTGGTAAACAATAGGATGGGTTGTGTTCTTACATGTTTCACTTATTTACTGGCCTTGTATCAGACGATCATGTACATTGCTGTGTCCCTAGCTGAAGTGTGGCCACGTCTTCCACCTACACTGTACGCGCATGGTGCTGGAGAAACGCTGGGTGGGGCCGCGCATCACGTTCGGCTTCTCCTCCTGCCCCATCTGCAAGGTGAGCCGAGTTTAGCATTTGCTTTTGTGCAGCTTTCATTTGAGATACGTCTAGTGGACACACATCACACTTGGGGACTGCTCTGCAGGTTACTGAACGTCATCTCCACTTGAGATAGATCGGTGGACACGCTCACATTGGGATTGCACTGCAGGTTACTGAACGATCACCACTTGAGATAGATAGATCTGGTGGATACACCTCACACTTGGGAATTGCTCTGTAGGTCACGGAACGGCCATCACTACTTGAGATACTAGGTTACTGAGTGACCGTCACTGCTTGAGACAGATCTGGTGGACACACATCACACTTGGGAATTGCTCTGTAGGTCACAGAACGGTCGTCACCATTTAAGATACTAGGTTACTGAGTGACTGTCACTGCTTGAGATATGTTTAGTGGACACACATCACACTTGGGAATTGCTCTGTAGGTCACAGAACGGCCATCACCATTTAAGATACTAGGTTACTGAGTGACCGTCACTGCTAGAGACATGTCTAGTGGACACACATCACACGGGAATTGGTCTCTAGGTTACTGATTGACAGTCACCGCTTTTATGATGAAACTTGGGTTCCACCCCCAAATGGATCTGTGATATTGATTTTTTCCTGCGTCCGGGGCTGTTCATCAGGAGTTCCCCTCTAGCTTCCCTCGCTCCCCCAGTAAAACGGAACAAAACTAGATGGGTGGCTCTGCACCACGGTGACGCGCTTCTCCTTAGGGAAGCAACCTGGATCACCCACACGGAATACTGAAGCAGTTAAAGTGAAGCAGTTAAAAAGATGTGGTTCTAAGCATTCATTCTGAAGTACGCTGTGCCACCAACAGAGTCACGTGGGTAATGATGACCGTGCAGCATGGGTTGTTGTTGCAGAACGAAATCTCCCACCCTGTACTGCGCTCGCTCCTGGACCCGATCCGTCAGCTGTACGATGACGTCCGCCGCAAGGCGCTCATGAGGCTGGAGTACGAAGGGCTTCACAAAGCGGAGGCCATCACCACACCGGGCGCACGCTTCCATCAGGATCCCGCCGCCTTCGCCATGGACAGATACGCTTACTATGTCTGCTTCAAGTGCAAAAAGGTAGCGTATTGTGGTACAGTTTGATTATGCTGTTGGTGCATTGGAATAAATTACCATTATGACCTAACTTTTCCACCGCTTTTTTACACTAAAAGATCTTGATATTGAAGGCCTGTTCGAAAACTAAGCCCCCCCCCCCCCCCCCTAACCCCCCCCCCCCCCCCCCCCCCCCCCCCACCCCCCCCCCCCCCCCCCCCCCCCCCCCCCCCCCCCCCCCCCCCCCCCCCCCCCCCCCCCCCCCCCCCCCCCCCCCCCCCCCCCCCCCCCCCCCCCCCCCCCCCCCCCCCCCCCCCCCCCCCCCCCCCCCCCCCCCCCCCCCCCCCCCCCCCCCCCCCCCCCCCCCCCCTTTCAAAAGTTTCTGCTTTGATGTCCAACCATCTTCGCTGAACACCATGTGTGTATATGTTTATGTACTTCTTTGGCTGTACTGAGATATTGCCGTTTTTGCAGTCTCATGTATTCTATGCATGGAGTACATTACATCAATGCACTTACTATTTTTTGTACACGCTGTGGACATCATAATTATAACAGACAAAATCTTTGAGCCAGTCAGTTTTTACTTGAGCCCACCTCGTATGTCTATACACTCACCTCCTACATCAGCACCGGTTCTCCTCCTTTGGACTGCAGCATTGTGTGTATGTGTTATAGGCATATTACGGAGGTGAGGCGCGATGCGAGGAGCAGGCAGGAGGCGGTGAGGACTATGACCCCAAGGAACTGGTGTGTGGTGGCTGTTCTGACGTCTCACGTGCGCAGGTCTGTTTGTATTTGCGGCATCATCTTATCTTTTCATTTTCTTGGTTTGCCAGTCTGTGTGTAGATGTGCCCTGTTCTTGTTTTGGGCATCTCGTTTTTCTGTGGGCTCGGCTTGCCTCTGACGTTGTGTTTGTGTGTGTGTAAATGTGCCCAAAACTTGCCTCTGACGGGTTTGTTCTGTGTGTAGATGTGCCCTAAGCACGGCTCGGACTTCCTGGAGTACAAGTGTCGTTACTGCTGCTCTGTGGCTGTCTTCTTCTGCTTCGGAACCACGCACTTTTGTAACGCATGTCACGATGACTTCCAGCGTGTGACCAACATCCCCAAAACCAATCTTCCCCGCTGCCCAGCTGGTGAGTAGTGTTCATTTGGGGTTTTTTGTCAACATAAGAGCCGTGCCATGAATACCTTTGCTCTTGCTCTTGAAAGGATGGCACAAAAGTTCCGTACGCTCATGAAATTAGGCTGAAATTGCTGCCATCTTGTGGTTTGGAGCACAGTGTATGCTGTGTACACAGTAGATAGATAAAAATGTTGAACTCAAAACATAAGTTGAAGCTGTTTTGAATTCTGTAGCTGGTTGTGGATGTGCATTGTGAATTTTTGAATAGTGCTGCTTTTGGTTCAGGTCACCAAAATGTGCACCTGTTACTGGATCTTGCATTAATCTTGTATTAAACCTTTCAGGGCCACGCGGACGACAGCTGGAGGGAGACGAGTGTCCGCTTCACGTGCAGCATCCGCCTACAGGGGAGGAATTTGCGCTCGGTTGTGGCGTCTGTCGCAACGCCCACACTTTCTAGAGTGAACTTATCTTCACAGGTTCAACGTTCTTCCTCGATCCTTCCCTGGCCAGCGCACGGGCAGGATGTGGAGTTGTGACGTTACCTGGAGCTGTAAACGCAGCATTTTGTTGCTCATTGATGTCTTTCCTTCAGTCACACATTGACTGCAGTACTTCACCCTGTTGTGCATGTTGCTCGTGTCTTGGTGTGTGTTCTGTGTTGTATTCCGGAATGTGCTTATAATGTCTTACTGTTCAATGCACTGCATGCCGTCTTGGACAAGTCATGGCTTGTGGGCAGTCTCCCCTAAGGGGAGTGTTTACTGAGAACTGGATACGCTACTCACGAAGGACACTGCGGCATCCTTTTTATAGATATCGACTTTGTTTTACCTTTGGTTTGTCTGTGATGGCCGGAGAAAGTTGTGGTTATGGTCGATGTAGAATTGGGATGGGACTGGCTCTTCTGTTTGTAGAGTTAAACCAGAACAGAAGTGGACACTGAATGGTGTATTCCCGTGGGGTTTGTGCAAGCTGCCTGCAGGTTCTTTTTGTACTTTGTCATGACTACCTATTAACAGGACAAGTGTGATCATTACTATTAAATGTTACGCTATCCAGACTTGCTGAAGTCAAACCATGCCAGCATGTCTTTTATGTTGTTTCTTGTATTTGTTTTTAGCTCTGGATCCCTGCTGCAGTGTTAGGTAATATTTTTGTTGGTGTTATTTGTGGTGTTTATATAAACATCATTAGGGTGATAAGGTGGAATTGCTGCATTTCGTTTCAAGAGGTTTTACTGCAACAGGTGTTCCCGTTCTGTACAATGGAAAACATCGCCTAGTCATAACAGTGTCGTGTGCAAAGTAAGTGTTGTACCAAGTGAGTTTCCAAAGCCTTGACCCTCTCATGGTTGAGATAGCTTGGACAACTGAAAGTCAGATTGTAGAGGTTCAGGTGCAAAATGTGTACAGACATTCGTGATGGATGAAAGACAGTAAATCTCAACACACTCGCCTCCCACCCTGTCTGTTAGGAAATGATTCTGTAGCTCAGAAAAACCTTGTTTCTGAAGTCATTACAATGAAGCAGTACCACTGCACCAGTCCTTGTACATCAATCTGTGCAACAGTGTATTTGGGTCTGTGTGATGACTTTATTGAAGTGCTGGCATATCTTGTTTTACTCGTTTGTAATTATATATATATCTCCCCCACACACACACCCCCCAACTGGGCACTGAGAGCTTACTGAAGTATAGGCTCCACAAGTATTCATTACATGTATTATTGTTTTAACATAGGGTGATTGAATCTGTATAGGTGCATGGGCAGGGTTATTGGTTTTTAAGTTTGTGTATCTGTATGTCTCTGTGTGGAGATCAGCTGGCAGAGTTGGTGTTTTCTGATCATTCTAGAGCAGTTCTTTAACGCAGAGTCATCTTACCTTTTCTTTTATCTTGAAACAGAGATCAGTTTGGGACTGACGGTCTTGAGATGTTTTTGTTTCACCAATATTTGTGAAAGGTTGCTAGTGTATATGTGTAAATTTGTATTCAGTCAAATGAACGGATTCTTGTGCCAACTGAGTTTTACAGACGTTTCAACAGATGTCTTATGCTTTTAGTGTTTTTGTGACTTGCTGTATGTATGCTATCGTGTCATTTCATGAGGTGTAATGCCATTTTACGTCTGTTCAGTACAGTTCATTTTGTTTCCAACGTTTCTCAATGGGAAGCATCTTGTGGATTGCCTTGGACAACTCCATTTTAAATTTCACTGATAAAGTTCATTGTTTGTGAGTGGTTAATAAAACTGAAACTGAACATTGTACTGAGTACGTTGACCACATGGGGTGTGTGTGTGCGCGTGCGTAACTGGGCACACATGGAACACGAGTGATGCTGCTGATGTACAAAGATGACAATGGAAAAGGCTGAAGAAGGTAAAACTTTTTTTTGTTTAATGGAGGTCAATCATTTTTTCTCTACTTCGCACACACCCCCACCCCCACCCCCAAACTCAGTTGTCCGGAACATGAAAAAAAAACCCCAACCACCCACATCTCAGTGGTTCGTGACTGCGATACAGCCAGACAAAACGCATCAGCAATGAGCAAAAGTTGTGCACAAAAGTTTTTCATATTGTTTTTACTGCTCTCCTCCCCACTTCTACCACATTCTGAAACAGACCGCATCATAAATGATATCAACAGTCCATCTACACACACTTCAGAGCAGTAAACTCCCCCCACCCACCCCCTTATCCGGGAACGGAGGCTAGTGAAAAAGACACATGATTGTGATGCATGACAATGATGCAATGCTGAGAAAAGCTTAGTTTACCAGTATATTTATCCATGTTTGATTTGTCTCCAACACTGCAATCTGACAGATCTTCAAAATGCAAGAAACAGCCTGGTTGCAAAGTAAATCCCATAAACTGCACACTGAAGAGACGACGAAAGTGTGTGAATGCACTTGCCTTAGTACACCTCGGACACAACTGCTCGTGTACAAATGAACATCAACTGACACCAAAAGACGACTGTCACCTTATCACAATCTGGAAGCAGTAGAAAGACTGAAGAGAACTTTGTACTGACCTACCTCATGTCTACATAGATAGCAAATGAAATCCACTCACCCAGGCATAGTAGGCTGGCAGATGATGTGACTCGACCATTATCTTGAGAACCATGCAATGGCCCATGTGTTCAGAGATACCCTGACAGGCAGCAAGCTTTCCAGAATATATATCAAAGTGATCTTAACACATTTATTATGAATTCGAGTTCCTCCAACCCCAGCCCACTAACACATTTTGAAGACACCACAAAAAATCTGGACACCAATGTGAGAACTGTGGTTGTACGGTAGATTTCTCTGTCATTTCAGTTTTGCATTTTGTGGCACGTGCTATTGCAAAATCATCCCAGAAAAAAATAAATCGACCACAGCAGCTCAAGCATGATGCCTGGTGAACATGTCACCTTTCTCCCCGCCCTACTTTGAAATGTCATTTGTTGCTGGGGATCACCGTTGAGCCATCTGTCAGTTTTTCTGGGCCGGCTTGTAGAAAGTAAAATCATGTGGCTTGCTTGCAATGTGGCGAGTGCTTGCAATGTGGCGAGTTCTTGCAATGTGGCGAGTGCTTGCAATGTGGCGAGTGCTTGCAATGTGGCGAGTGCTTGCAATGTGGCGAGTTCTTGCAATGTGGCGAGTTCTTGCAATGTGGCGAGTTCTTGCAAAACAGAATAATCATGGTGATGGTTGCACTTCATGATTCTGCAATTCAGCTCGCGGCATTAGAAACTTCTGGAGCTTGCAGACTCTGTAGACATTTCTTGATCTCCGACACCATGTCCACTCGTTTCACCTCCCTCTGAAAAAGACACAGAAACTGTTCTAGAGTTTCACTGGCACATGAGGGTTCAAAGTTAGCTCGGACTGGGAGAGGAACCAGCTGTGGAACTCCTGGGCTGGGGAAGGGGAATCAAGCACTAGTAACGAAACAGATAATAAACACTATAAAATACACCCAACTTGTACAGACCAGCATCAATCAGGGCGAAAGATCTTCCACACTTCGGCGGATTTCCCCTTTTGGCTGAAACTCCCCCACCCCAGTGTGTTTTATCCTCTGAAGCACTTAAAATCACGCCAAAATGCATAAAATTGCACAGATTTTAGCTTAATTCTAAAAATATTCTTCCCCCCAAAAAGTGTTTTCTCTCCTCTGAAGCACTTAAAATCATGCCAAAATGCATAAAATTGCACAGATTTTAGCTTAATTCTAAAAATTTTCTTCCCCCAAAAAAGTGTTTTTTCCTCTGAAGCACTTAAAATAATGCTAAAATGCACCAAATTTAGTTTAGCCTAATTTAAAAAAAAAAACAAAAAAAAAAACTTGCAGATAAGCATGCACAAGGGCACCCCTAGCATAACGTGTCTACTTTGCAGACGCACGCCCTCATGGCTTTGCCACTTCATCATTAGATGCTGCTCACTTTTCCGCATTTTGAATCATGGGTCATTTTCAGCCCTGATCAATACACATGAAGAAAACCAAAAGAAGAATCATCTTGACAACCCGCTACATGCAAAGTATTGCGTCATTACTACCATCAGCTAAAGAGATCAAATTTAAAGGGAAGTGCAGCCCACCTCCTCTCGCGTAGCGACGGTCCTCAGCTTCACGACTCCATTCTCGATCTCTGATTGGCCGATGATGATTGCCAGGGGGATTCCCCCGTTCTCACAATACTGAAACTGGTCCAGTGCCTTGGGGTTCCGCTTGTACGACTGCTCCGCCTGACCGCACAAACAAAACAAGACACGTTGCCTTCAGACTGTTTTCTGTGTGGTGAGAGAGAGGATGCTCAAAAATCATCGTCTCTGTGTAAAATGTGATGGTGTAAAAAAAACAAAACAATGAAAATTAACAAATCAATCCATCGATCAGGCAAGGCAGCAAGTATCTAAAATTCCCGTGAACTTCAATTCCCTCCTGTTTACTCCGACCACTTTGGCTGCACCCCCCCCCCCCCCACCCCACCAAACAAAAAACGACAAAAGAAAAACAAGACAAAAACAACAACAAAACAACCAAAAAAACAACCAAAAAACTGAAACAACACAAACAACAAACAACTGTAGTTAACCTTGATGTCTGCAGCCCACAGTTCACTACACAGTCGCAGTCTCTCCTCCACCAAGTTTTTCTGAGCCGATATGACGTACACTTCTGTCTCTGTCGTCCGAACCTTGGTCTGCGTCAACTGTGAACAGTGGAACCACTCATACAGTTCTCGGGGAAAAAAATTTAATGACATCTGTTGCAAGTCTATGAGATGTGAAAAGGCTGTGAACAAAATGTATGTCATGTGGATCTTTAAATATGCTTATTAGGCTTGACCAAAAACATGAAGAATTCAGTATATATATACAGGTGTTCATTTTCATTATGTTTGTCACGGTTTGCTTCAAAAGCTACGTTGAGTTCACGAGAGAGAAATAAGAAAATCATCTTTTGGAGACGAGCAGCCGTCTCACCTGTGCCTTGGCTTCCATTATGGAGAAAAGTCGCTCGATGCCGATACTGACGCCCACACATGGCACCTTCTTTCCCTTAGGGTCAAACATGCCCACCAGTCCGTCGTAACGCCCTCCGCCTGCCACGCTGCCCACGCCCACCTGCTCTTCGTTGCTTGCACTTTTTGCGTGAGTGTAGCCTGTAACGGTAACCGGGAGAAACATGTAGCACAAGAGACGGAGCTACTTGCTTTAAAATACGCCCAGATTTTCAGATTCAGAGTTTGAAATCCACCTGGCGTTCCTCAACTCTGTCCTGCTTCAAGTCCTGTCTTAAAACCCATTTCTTTCAGCAAGCGTTTGATTAGTCTGTCCCAAGTATGTGTGCGTGTGCGTGTGTGTGTGTGTGTGTGTGTGAAGTGTAGCAGAGTGAATGCTTTTGTGTGTGTGTATGTGTGTGTGCGTGTGCGTACGCGCGCGCGCGCACGCACGTGCGAGTGTATACATAATGTTTGTACAATGTTGAATCGCGTCACGTCGCGTTGTTCTTCCATCGTTTTTTTACGTCGTGTCGTGACGTAATTTTTTTTGATTGAACGTTTTGTTATTGTCAGACATTGATTTCTGCAGTGTCCTTTGTCGAACTGATGAGGTATGGACATGTGTATCATTAGTAATGCTTTTCATAATAGTTGTGTTGTTAACCAGTGCGGCTGGAATGATATAGTCTATAAGTTTAACTCTGAGTAGCTTTGGAAAATCGGAATGTCAGAAGAAATTTATTTGTCAACAGTATTTTCCATTGTTTTCAGGGTCGGTGTTTTTTTTTGGTTTTGTTTTCACGTCTTCATCTCTTCAGTTATTCTTCCAACGTTTGTTTCCACTTCTTCACGTTTCATCTGTATATAGTCAAAAAAAAAACAAAACACGTAAAGACGTCTCAGTGTGTCGTGTCGACCAACCCCGACCTGGAGTAGGGTGGTGTCATCAACAACATCAAGCCCTCCCTTCTACATGAAGGACCTAGAGTTCTTCAGAATAGGTGCTCTAAAAATCATCAGTATTATTACTGTTATCATTAAATGTCCATGTTAACTTAACAGCCCCCCCCCCCACCCCCCCCAGAACAAGCCACTGCACACCAGTAGGAGCCACTTCAAGCCACTATTACACAAGGCATGGGCCTTCCCCGCTAGACGCGAGACTGCTGCAGATTGCATAAATAATGGCTCGAAGTGGCTTTTAGTGATCTGTAGATTTCAAGTAAAATTACGAGTTTTGCATGGGCTTGAGCTAACAGCGGATGTAATATCTACCAACCCTGAAACAAACATTTTCAGATGAAATCTTCTCCTCCTTCTTCTTCTGCGTTACCTATGACAGGAATCTAGTTCAGCCTAAAGACAAAAAATACCATGGAGCTCCCGTGACGACGACGACTCACCTTTCAAGACACCCTCGTAAATGACGCCGGTGTAGTAGTCCAGGCCTCTAGCAAGACTCATGTCAAACACCACCTACACAACGACATCACAAACGCAATAAGATCAACCTCTGCTGTAAGCAGTACTTACTGTTAATCATAGAAACAAATATGGTAACGCTAAAACCACTGCATTACAATCCACAGTTTGAGAATGAAGGTTTGGTGATTGGGTGGGAGTTTAACGCCCTTTTCCACCACATACGGGTGATATCGAAGACAGGGCAACGATGAAAAAGCCAGCAGAAATATTTGGCCCCAGCCAGGATTCGAACTAAAAAATACAGGATATTATTCTGTGGGTACATTCTAAAGCGGAGTGGTACTTCAGCCTCTCCTGCTTATCCTTTGACAAAAACACTGTCAAGCTGTCATCAACCCCTCAAAACCCTCACCTCAACAACAGGTGGTCAACACACTGCAACTTCCTTCTGTACAGCAAGGCGGGAATGGTGGGATGGGGGCTGGGGGCGGGGGTAGGGGTTGGGTTGGGCTGTACTGGATGTTGCGTTACCTTGTCCTGCACGCCATACAGCTCGCAGTACTTCAACAGTTGTCTCATCTCCTCCAGTGCCTCCACCGCGTTCTTCTGTTTCTGGAGTTCCGTGTCCTTCAGCAGCTCGTCCACTATCTCCAGTCCACCTGGGCAACACAACGGATCATACCGCACACTCTGTCACCCCACTCATGAAACATTCTATCACCAGTTAGCAATCTTCCTTTGCCACCTGATTTAAATTAAAGCGACAGTTCAAGCCAAATTCTTCTCAGCACCTGTACACATCTGGCCCTCTCTAAATAAGAGAACATTCTATCAGGGGTACACTGGTTCACTCACTTTACAGACAACATCCTTTGTCACAGGATTATAGTGACCACTCTAGCCGAATTCTCCACAACACTTTACAGACAACATCCTTTGTCACATGATTATAGCGATGACTCAAGGCGAATTCTCCACAACACTTTACAGACAACATCCTTTGTCACATGATTATAGTGACGACTCAAGCTGAATTCTCCACAACACTTTACAGACAACATCCTTTGTCACATGATTATAGCGACGACTCAAGCCAAATTCTCCACAACACTTTACAGACAACATCCTTTGTCACATGATTACAGCGACCACTCAAGCCAAATTCTCCACAACACTTTACAGACAACATCCTTTGTCACATGATTATAGTGACGACTCAAGCTGAATTCTCCACAACACTTTACAGACAACATCCTTTGTCACATGATTATAGCGACGACTCAAGCCAAATTCTCCACAACACTTTACAGACAACATCCTTTGTCACATGATTATAGTGACGACTCAAGCTGAATTCTACACAACACTTTACAGACAACATCCTTTGTCACATGATTATAGCGACGACTCAAGCCAAATTCTCCACAACACTTTACAGACAACATCCTTTGTCACATGATTATAGTGACCACTCTAGCCGAATTCTCTACAACACTTTACAGACATCCTCTGTCACATGATTATAGTGACGACTCAAGCTGAATTCTCCACAACACTTTACAGACAACATCCTTTGTCACATGATTATAGCGACGACTCAAGCCAAATTCTCCACAACACTTTACAGACAACATCCTTTGTCACATGATTATAGTGACGACTCAAGCTGAATTCTCCACAACACTTTACAGACAACATCCTTTGTCACATGATTATAGCGACGACTCAAGCCAAATTCTCCACAACACTTTACAGACAACATCCTTTGTCACATGATTACAGCGACCACTCAAGCCGAATTCTCCACAACACTTTACAGACAACATCCTTTGTCACATGATTATAGCGACGACTCAAGCCAAATTCTCCACAACACTTTACAGACAACATCCTTTGTCACATGATTATAGTGACGACTCAAGCTGAATTCTACACAACACTTTACAGACAACATCCTTTGTCACATGATTATAGCGACGACTCAAGCCAAATTCTCCACAACACTTTACAGACAACATCCTTTGTCACATGATTACAGCGACCACTCAAGCCGAATTCTCCACAACACTTTACAGACAACATCCTTTGTCACATGATTATAGTGACGACTCAAGCTGAATTCTCCACAACACTTTACAGACAACATCCTTTGTCACATGATTATAGTGACGACTCACGCCGAATTCTCCACAACACTTTACAGACAACATCCTTTGTCACATGATTACAGCGACCACTCAAGCCGAATTCTCCACAACACTTTACAGACAACATCCTTTGTCACATGATTATAGCGACCACTCAAGCCGAATTCTCCACAACACTTCTGACTGACCACTTGCCTTTAAAGGGTCAGATTAAAGAGGCACTGTTTGACAATTACGTTAAATGGTAGGGTATGTGAAGGGGGAAGAGGAAGACAGCGAGAACTCAAACTCGATCTCGAACATTTAATGCTGTGGACCACTGGCTCCCTCAACATAGGAAGAGTATTTCTACACTTTTCATGCCCAAACATCTTCATTCAAAACGGATAGGTGATCTAGGTACTCTTCTCTGATTTTTATAGCACGGTAGATAAACGGCCCTAGCATTATCACAGCGGTTTTATTGTTAAAGCCTAAGGACTGCAGAGAGAGAGAGACTTACCTTGAAACCTGACATACTGTCCTATTCTGTCAGCTGCCTCAGGATCGAGACCTTTCTCATCAATCATCTCCACTCTCACGTCATCCCAGAATGTCTGCAACCACACCATCAGGACAAAAATTTGTTCAAAACGTTTTGCTCATCATCTGCTCAAAATACAAGCTGACAGGACCTGCGTTAACTAATACAAGCATTCAATGAGGATCATCACGGGAATGTAGAGAAACCCGGGGGGGGGGGGGGGGGGGGGGGGGGGGGGGGGGGGGGGGGGGGGGGGGGGGGGGGGGGGGGGGGGGGGGGGGGGGGGGGGGGGGGGGGGGGGGGGGGGGGGGGGGGATCAACAGGTATTCTCACCTTGTCCAGTTTTTGTCTACTGCTGAACATATTGGTCTGAACTTGTCATCTGGAACTCCGCAGGCTGCAAACATGCCGTCCAGTAGTCGTCTGTGGTTTACCTGATGTGGGAAATAAACATGCAGACTGTAAAATGATGCAACTGCTGGAAGACACATATACAGTTTTAACAATAGAAGCAGAGGGGCAGCAACATGATTTCCCCCCCCCCCCCCCCCCCCCTAAATCTGACACAAAACAGTAACACAAGACACCATGATCACCAATCCCCACCGATTTCATTTTCATGTAGCATTTAGGAATGAAGTACCCAAGCCATGAGTGTGCATTAACTGTTATGTTATGCTAGGGGTGTCCCAGGTATGCTTCCCCAGAACTTAAAAAAGAACAGAGTAAAACCTACGCAATTTTTTTTTTTTTTTTACTACTTGGTCGTCCCTTTCGGGAAATTCGGGCTGCTTCCCCCAGGGGAAGCGCATCGCCGCAGTGCAGCGCCACCCAATAACTATCTTTTTTTTTATTTTGTTCAAACATTTTGCATTTTGGCATGATTTCAAGTGCTTCAGAGGAGGAACATTTTCAGAATTAGTGTAAAATCCATGCAATGTGCTGTGTTATGGCATAATCTGCTTTAGAGGTGAGACACTTTGTGGGATGAGGAAAATGTTTTGCCGAATCCGCCAAAAATGGAAGATTTCAGGCCCTGGTAGTGCACATCTACAAATAAGAAAAGGCCACTGACCTTGATGACGAAGTCTCCCACATCCAGACTGGCCAGGATTTCTGCAACTATCTTGATGCACTCTGCGTCCGGCAACATGGGGTCGTACTGACCCGCAATGTCAAAATCCTGAAACGATAAAAGTCACATACCCATTGATTTAAAAAATAAATAAAAATGTGACATACACTTTCAAACTTTAGCTGTTTTAGTTCTGTGCATACAATAGCGGTAGGGACAGGCCTCCAATGACTTTTGCCTGACACATTTTACATGCACAAGAAAATCACAGAAACGTCTGACGAGTCCAGTAGTTATTAAGTAGTTAACTCTTGACTTCCCACTGGGTTTTCCCTATATATCAACTCCCTATTCCCATAAGGATTTGCAGAATTTTGCATGTTTTTGGGTGGGTTACTTTAAGAAGCTCTGGAGACATAACCATAGCACTGACTGAAACAGATTCGGCAGAGTTAAAGCAGAGGCGTTTAGGTACAGCATGAAGTAACTTTGTACCCATTTCTCAAATCCAAATTTGAGTATTAAATTAATTAAATTAAGATTTTTACCTTGAAGGTGTGACACTAAATTAAAGCCTCTGATTTACCTCTTCTGATGCACTGAAAATAATCACACACACACACAGACTTCAGAAATGAAAATGCTGTAGAAAACATGCAGTTTGACCCACGTTGGTAAGTTTATGGTGACATAATTCCACAGGTAAATTGACAATGCAGTTTCACATGAATACAGGTTTTACACACACATACACATCACAAATGAAGCCATCACATGATATCAGTTTCATGAAAGTCAAACAGAAGTTGGATGAAACTGTTCAGCACAGTATATCATGCACAAATTGTCCATGGCATATTTAGATGTCAATAAATCCAGGTGAGTCAGGTAAGTCATTACAAGTACATGTAATCACAAAATCAGCACAAGTGACTGTGTTTTTCTACTGCTGGTAGTTATGGAACTGTCCAAAACACCCTCTGTCCTTGCACAGTGCAACACCACAGTTTTTACACTCCCATGATGATTGGATCCTGTTTCACGGTATGCACGGATCTCCTCAGGAGTTGTTTTTTCGAAGTTTACAGCTCCTTTCTGTTCGGCATACAAGTTCGTTTGCTCGGCTATTTTTCTGAAAAGGAGTGTGGGAAAAGCTGCAAGAAGTACTCCACGGGCTTTGCATCTAATGCAAGAGGGGTATTTGGTCCAACAAAACTTGTGAAATCTTCGATTTCATGGCCTTCAGCCGTGTCACTTTACTGCTCGCTGCCATTCACTTCGTCGCTCTCGCTCGATGTGACACGGAAACGCTCTTCGTCCGACAAGTCACTCGTGTGCACACTACTGAATTCCGAAAGTTCTACATCACTTTGATAGTCTGCACCAAGTCCCAGCTCTCTTTCACGGATAAGTTCTTCAAGAATATCATTAAATTCTACATCGCTGTCAGCGCCGACGGCAGCCATTACGGATCGGGAGAACGGTGAAAGAAAGCCAACTCAAAAACCGGTGACAACTGCAAAACCTTGCGGCAAATTCGCGTTTGGCGGTCAAAAATGTACCACGTGACCTTTCCGGAAGTGAACTATACGCATTTTCTCTCACAAGAGAGCTCTCTCTTCCTGTGATGTCAGATGCTATTTTGGTACCGAAGTCAAGCGGTATGAAGCGGTACGGGACCACGCGGCTCAAGCGGTATGGCGCGGTACGGAAGTCAAGAGTTAAAAAAAAAAAAAATCTGAAAGGCATGAGCTGCGACTGTCAGATGTACTCACACACTGATAGAACTCTCTGTATCGCCCTCTCGTCATGGCTGGGTTGTCACGGCGATACACCTTGGCGATGTGATACCTCTTGATGTTGGTAACCTTGTTCATAGCCAAGTAACGAGCGAACGGAACCTGATGTCTGGTCAAGGACAAATGTCCAATTCACTCTCATATGCTGAACAAATCTATCTATAATCTACATAATGCATTGTTTACAAAAGAGATTTTTCCCCCAAGATACCCTAAGCAAGCTGATTCTGACAGCAACAGTGAAGTGTATGTGGCAGATCGTCCTTCATGTGCAACGTCTTTTAATTTTTCCTTAACATGGTGGAAAACCAACAGCAAACACAAAAGAAAGGGTGAAACTTGGTGATGGGGCTGGAAAAAAAAAACCCAACCCCCCCTCCCCCCAAAAACAACAACAACAACAACAAGAAACAACTGATAAACTGTCCTTGTTCCACTTTTGTCTGGTTTTGATTTTGCCCTTGAAGGCAGAACAGTGGAAAAACGACGACAACAAAACGGCCGAAATTGGCCTAGAGACAGTGGGAAAAAACTCACGCCTGTATATAATGTACTGTTTGACAATTCAGTGTACAACCAATAAAGAGCACACCGCACGATACAATCTTTGCAAGCGACCATCTTAAATGATGACTGAACATCTATCAACCGATGACCACTTGCCACAGTCTGCCACCATCTCTGCGAGTGGAAAAGTGTACAAAGGATACTGTCAAGTCGTATCGGAGTGACAACAGTTCGCCCCCTTGATCTTGTAGGTCGTAGATTAACTTGGAGTCTTCGCCGTACTTTCCTGTCAGTGTTTCCTGTATCACACACATTCAAATGCCAAGTATGTAAATCAGAAAGGTCAGTCATTAGAAAATCAGGGACAGTCTGAGAGAAACAAATTTATAGAGATCAGAGGCACATGTACTGTATTGCACAGAGGCAAATGGTTTTTACAAGAGGGGACAACCTAACGAAAGTGATACCTTTTAGAGTTTTCGGTTATTAATCCATTTTGTATTTAAGTGTTTGTATACATTTAAGTTTTTATGTTTAGGGAGTGCGTGAATGTGTGTGTGCATCAGAGTAAGTGGGTGTTTGTGGGAACGTGATAATTTTTTTTTTTTTTTTTTTTGCATCAGAGTGAGTGGGTGTTTGTGGGAACATGATTTTTTTTTTTTTTTTTTTTGTGCATCAGAGTGAGTGGGTGTTTGTGGGAACATGATTTTTTTTTTTTTTTTTTTTGTGCATCAGAGTGAGTGGGTGTTTGTGGGAACATGATTTTTTTTTTTTTTTTTTTGGTGCATCAGAGTGAGTGGGTGTTTGTGGGAACATGATTTTTTTTTTTTTTTTTTTGGTGCATCAGAGTGAGTGGGTGTTTGTGGGAACATGATTTTTTTTTTTTTTTTTTGGTGCATCAGAGTGAGTGGGTGTTTGTGGGAACATGATTTTTTTTTTTTTTTTTTAATCAAAGGAGGTGGAGCAGGCATTGTAATTTCCCTTTTGTGGGATTGAATAAAATATCTTATCTTACCCATCAACAGGCTATAAACAAGAGCTGTGCACTGAAATGTATGAATTCTCCTGTACATATTTGCAGAACTTTGTGCTCACACACCACAAAATGCATTACACTAGACAAAAATCAAACATGCCAGCAGAAAGAATTTTCCAAACTTCAGGATGAAAGTGACAGGCAGATTTTGCTGTGAGCCGAAAATGATGTGGGCACTTTTGGTATTCACCACGCTAAAACACAAAACACAGCACAAGCATGTCACGCTGTTGCCAGACAATTCTCTGCATGTCGGGCGGAGCATCAGCAGTACAGACAGTAAACTCACCTTCAGTTCAAAGACTGGTGTGTCGATTGTCTCCGCACCGTGACGCTTAAAGCACTGGATGATTTTGTTGAACACTCCCTCCCTGATCGCCATCTGCTCCGGATTGTAGTCTCTCGTACCCTGACATACACACACGCACACACACGCACACACACACACACACACACACACACACACACACTGCGCGCATAAGAAAAACACGTCTTATGATGTGGATGATGTGGCGTTTTCCGTGTAAGACTAATTCAGCGAGACAAGGCATTGACAGGCACACTTACAAAAAACATTACGCAAAGATAACCACACTGTATTAAAACGCTCGACAAAAACAGTCCACTGACCTTTGGGGTTTTGAGCACAAATTTCTTGGGTCCATCGTCACCTAGCTGCGCCTTCAGTTCCAGCAGCTTTGACACTTCCTCTTCCACCTGAAACAGTCAACGTGTCAGCTCCAGCTTAAACTTTCGCAAAGCACTACTGGCTTCCGTCATACCAACAGGCCGTCTGGGGACAAAGTCATGAGAAGTGCAGGGGTTAACGCGACTGTGGATACATCCTGTCTGCAAACAACACTGTGGTGTACTGTAAGCTACGACACTCCACTCGGTGTAATGTTGGCGGCTGGCAGCGAGGAAAGTAAAACCACTTCCGTCCAAACCTATAGACAGGTGGAATCTACCACCACGAGAACTAAAACACAGTTGCAATACACCACGGTATGCGCTTGGCTTGCGTGTCTTTGGGGTGGGGTGGGGTGGGGTGGGGGAGGTGGGGGGTGGAGGAGAGTAATGCATTTTCAACTGTGTGAGGAAATCAGCCACAAGTCTTCTCCAAATGCAAAACAAACCTTGCGCCTGGAACCATACTGGAAAACCTTTCCTGAATGTAGCCGGTACGCCGACTGGCAGCACACAGCGGCAGCCATTTTTCACAGCAGCGATCAACAGAAACAAAGCACTCAAAGTGAGAGGGCAGGACGCTTGAGACAGACTTTCTCTCTTTGCAGATGTCTTGCAAGAAACTGAGTGCAACACGTCCCCGACTCTCTCAAACAACACACAGGACAGGACCTGCATGCAGCCTGCACTGTTGTCAAACAATGAGCAAGTGACGTAGGAGAACGTCGTGACAGACCAACACGATCAGCGCTTGCATCAGCTAGTACGGACTGATCTTAAATTCCGGGTCAAAGATAAAGAAGTCTGTTAGTGACACACCTAGTTTTACAGACTACCTAGCACAAGTGAAAGACAGACCTAGCACGGGTAAGGAGGACCGAAAAAAATGAAGCTGAACCAAAAACAGTCCAGACAGCATGTGTATGTACTGGGTATCTATAAGCTGCACATTTCCCAGGATTTCACAATGTGGGTACAAAGAAGTAACGAAGCTTTTAGGGAGGTGGGGTGGGGGGTGGGGGGGGTGGGCGGGGGGGGGGGGGGGGGTGTCTACATCACATTGTTTGCTGATGGGACTACATTTGCATAGGCAAAAAAACTATTCCACGCACATATTGCCATCATAAATACACCTCTCAGCTGAATGAGCTAGTGGACAGTTAATGTATTGTTAAATCCAAGCTGTGCCAATACAAGCCAAAATATAGAAACAAAAGCAGTCCAACCTCACCGCTTTCTTTTTCTTTTTCCCTTTGTTTCCCACGCACAGGCAGATACTCTTGTGATACCCCCATCACAGGTTTCCATAGCAACTGTATTTGCCACTTGGTCCATGGCAATGGTATTTGCCACTAGGTCCTCGGACATTGTCCTTGTATAGATAATACCAGAATAACACCTTCACCACGAGAAACGAGTCTGCCGTCCTATCGCACGTGTAAGAGCGACACAGATCACTGAGCGTTCCACAAGAGACAGGCCATTTTCTGTCGCATCAGGAAATATGCCATAGGCTGATGAAATACGAAATCAGCTGTAACCGAAGAATGGACTTATCTGCTGTGAGCAAACTCTATATGAACATATCTGTCAGGCAGACAATGGAACTGACCCATCTACACACACGACCCACCACCACCACCCATCCCCCGTATCAGCACAACACACCAAGAGGCATGTTGGCATGTGCTGTGTAACAAGACACGCCATACACTGAACATCAGACTTAGAGTTCTTTGCCTGGGCACATTTGTGAGAAAGGGAAAGAGATCAGACATCGGATCAGTAGAGTGTGCAAAGAACCACAACAGGAAAGCTTAACAGATGTCACTTGGCCACTAGCCACAGGAGACAGGTTCAACTGTGTGGCACCATGAGAACTTGACAGATTGTGCCGAGTCTCTAGGCAAGAATGAGCCCTGGAACAGTGGACATCTTATCAACAATTCAGATAATGCCCCCCCCCCCCCCCCCCTCATGCAGTACTACCACATACACACAAGTCTGACCTGCAATGCTCTTTATTAGTGTCAGCTCCACAATCTGCAACAAGGACTTCTCAGGAAATAGCGCAAGGGAAGACCTCTCCATCCGACAAAATGCTCTCACCAGAAGAACCAAAGAAGAAAGGTAAAGTTTTGTGCATCATTTACGCATGTGTACACACTTGGAACAAATTTCAACATGCTAACCCAGAACACGGTACATGTGTCACAATAAGCAACATAGAAAGACAAGTACGTGTAATGTTTTGGTGTTCAATACAACGTATTTGTCTGCTTCAATCGAAAGAACCGTTAGCTGACAAGGTTTGCCGGCAAATGTCAGTCTCTCCATGTGTTGTTAGCTTGCGTACATGGATACTGTCAACCAATGCCTGATGATAAAAATGTTACCTGTGTAGAGGCAAGGCGTTTCAGGACATTTGATGCAATGTTGCGGCAAACGAGGGATCGATGAAATCGACAGAGGTGAACACCAAAGCCCACCATGGTGGCAATGTGAGGAATCAGAAAAGGCGCAGAACCAGGTCGCCAACACACCCGCGGATATGGAAGAAGAGGACAGAAAACCCTTGTCAGCAAATCTGGTGAATAATCAGAGATGAAAACAGAGGCAAAGCTCGTGGCCCACTGTCTCTCTACCTGGTGGAATCACTGTATGCACACCCAACACAACAGTCAGATGCATGCACCATGTCTAAGAATTTATCATTCTGGCCGAAACAAAAGTCACAGTGGCTCAAGGAATCACCGCAAACTTCAGTAAACAGTATCAGAGTGGGTGAAGTCTCCCCTAAACCAAAGGCCACCTACAACTACATTGTATATACAGTGTAATTGCTATCAGTTTGTGTTCTTTACATCTGCCTAGATAATTACTGAAAATAAACCCTTGCTACTATTGAACAAGCCAGAAAGTTAAAGACTAAGTTTTTTTTTTTTTTTAATTCAACAAACAACAAAAAGGAAAAAGAACTGAGAAGCAACATCACCAACCACAAAAACATACCTCTTTTTTCCAACCAGGATTTTTCTTTTCTTTAATTTCCTTGATTTTCTCACCTAATTCACGTATTTTCTCATAAATTCTTATGACATCGGAACTGGCTGATAAAGCAAAGTGCTTTCCTTTACAAGGATCCATTTAGGGAAGATTACAGCGCTGTGGTGTGAGTGCTAATAAACCAAAATATCACTGAATTTCAGCATTTCAAGTCAATCCCAGAAAGGCTACAGAACTACAGAAATTTCTGAACCACCCATGGGACTCATAATGTAAGCACAAGAAGTCGCCAGCACAACAAAACACTTGAACAGGTAGATATTTGCACCTGACTGAATAACATTTAAAAAAAAAAAGTGAGCAGTGCTCACTTGCCCAAACATGCACCGATTGCATCATCTGCTTTCTGCCGTTAGCCATGCCATGCTGATGCAACGTATCCAATTTGCAGTTGTCACCATGGAAACTGCTTACGTTTACCACGGAATTCATTTGTGTTTGATGCTGAGTTAATGATATACACCAAACAGGTGCTGTCAAGGCAGGCAAGTCAAAAACTACGTGCAAAACTAAAGGGTTCTAAGGGTTTGGGTTCCCTGAACTCCCTCATCCAAAACTCTTCATAAGTCAGTTCCTCAAATGCGGCGCGTTACACGCGACAGACAGACGTGAAAATTGCTTCTAACCTTCTCATTGGGTGCCTTCTCAGCTTTGAGTTTGCGAACAATTTCTCCCTGGGCTTTTATTTGCTCCTGCAAGCCGGCACGCTCGGCGTCCGCCATGATTATTTTCAGTGGCAAGAGTGTCTACAAAAACTAAGTTATTAATCTAACTAAAATAAACACAAGCCAAATAATGGTATGAATTATTCACTACAAAACTTTACAAAACTGTCACTATTATTTTCGAGACAGATTAATTCAAGAAGTGGACGTGTTTATTTTTTATCATTTTCAATTAGCACCTTATGCTTCCAGATTTTTGCAGGACAAAATGGCAGCGCACGGCGGGCATGCAAAAGCAGACGACCTTTTGACAGCATCGTCCACACGATAGGTTTATAGACCTGTGGGTAGGATAGGCAGTCAGATATAGCTGCAAGTGCCAGTGGAGGTGATGACATTAAATTTTGTATACCTTGTCGAGTTTTTACCGTGCTATAAATTCCGACCACATCAAGTCTCCTTGAATCTTTGCTGGCTCTAGCAGAACATAGATGCTCTAGCAGAACAGAATATACCCGTGCGTTCACGTAATTATTGAAAGACGTGTAAGGGCGGGGGAAAAAAAGAAGAAATCACTATTACAACATGCCAGTTTATCATGTGCGCCACGTACGCTGTCAGTTGACAGACAGTACACTGATTGTGGTGTACTGTGCAAGCATTAGGGCCCCACCGCATCACCTTGGTTATTGGTTATTATTTTGTGGTCGCTACTTTCATTTTTATGCAGTGCATGTGTATGTACAGTGCATTGCTCTTTTCTTTAGTGTTGCAGTAAACTGATCAGATCAGGATGGGGACTTGGTCCAAGACGGTCTTTTCAAGATGTGGAATAAATCCAAAGCGTCTGCAGTGTTTCAGGAAGGTGTCAAACTTCACAGTTCAGCGTCTCTCCACATCACACAGGCCACCCAAGCAGGTCTTGTACTTCGAAAACACAGACAGGCATGACATACCATTTAGCTATCCATATCAGACAGTCAGTCAAGTGACAGACTTTAGAGTCAGAACAGTAATGGTGGTTTTCAGCGTAGACCTGAACTGATTCGCAGGAGGAAGCCATTTTCTGAACAACCTGATGGACAGCGTCTTGTGCACAATCTAAGCTATGGTCTTTACGACAAGTGTGAACGCATTCAGCAGGAACTTACACAGACAACTTTACAGCTCATGGGCGATCGGGCAATAGGTGTGTTGGTCAGTTGGTGCTAGACATCGGCTGCGGCTATGGTTTCTGTCTCAGCGTGCTCTGTAGGGAGGTGTGTCAGTGATGGGTATTGACATGGACTTGCAAGCTCTCTCAGACCTACAGAACAAGACAGAGAGCAAATACTTGCCTGCTGATGCTGTGCATGTGATCAGAAGTGATTGAGCCGTGGTCTGTGTTTTAGGGAAAATGTTTTTGACTGGGCTGTTTCAATATCATTCCTGCAGTGGTTATGTGCGGGAAGGATCCAGTGAAGCTGCTGCGGACATTTTTCCGGTCACTTAGTGTGGTGTTGAAGCCAGGCAGTGGTGCAGGCATACAGTTCTACCCGCAAAATGTTGGTGATGTCAAAAGGGTGGTGCATGAGGCACAGAACTATTTAAAGGTGCTCTGTGTCTGACTACCCTCATTTAGACAGGGGCGAAAACTGTTTCTGATTCTGGTAATAACAAATAAAAATAAAAACGTGAATGGTGTAAAGTTTAAGTGTGTGTGTGTGTGTGTGTGTGTGTGTGTGTGTGTGTGTGTGTGTGTGCAAGATCTAAATCTGACCACTGTGCCATAGAGCACACAAGTAGGAGTTTTCTCCCCTTTCAGCTCTTCACTTGTGTAAGATGCCTCAGGATGGCAAAATCACAGCAGACGATGTTTGGGACTGCTCCACTTAAAAACTTTTTGTTTACGTCTGGTGTGTAATCAGACTCTACATAATCGGTGTGGTGGCTCTTTTACACCAGTTGTTTGACAAACCTCCGGCAGTGAAAGGTAAACTATGTGACGTAGGCCTACTTGGTAATGGGGAGTGAGGAAGTTGTTCCATCGTCTCCCAACTACTTCAAGACCACATTTGTGAGGCCTGTCGATCACTTAGGATCCAGATCAAGCACTTAGCCGATGAAATCGCTCGTTAACTCATTACAAATTTTGTGCAAGACTAACAAAAATTTCCCAGCTGGAAAATGTGTGAAAGGGGTCTGAAATTGAGCACTCAGTGCCCATGCTAATTTCATACATTGGTATGAAAATTTTTTAAACGTCTGCTAGAGATAACATACTGAAAAAAGAGAGGAAACTAGCCAACTTTTTGAGAGAATATTTTGTTTTAACCATTGGACGTCAGCAAACACACAGACCCTGAGTGGCAGGACAGCCATTGTGACTGGAGGATCGGCTGGAATAGGATACCACATCAGCAGACTACTGGCAAGAACACGGTGCTAGGGTTGTCATAGGTATGAAAAACGCAATCTTCACTGCATGTTGAGAGAGATATCACAACTCTTTCTCCCTCTCTTTTCTCTCTCTCTCTCACTCCCTCTCTCTCTTTCTCTCTCTCTCTCGGGGAGCCGGGGTGGCCGAATGGTAGAGCGTTGGACTTCTAATGCTCGGGTCGTGAGTTCGTATCCGGGCTTGGACCAGATATTTGTGCTGTTTTTTTCATCGTTGCCCCGTCTTTGATATCACCCTGTGTGGTGGAAAAGGACGTTAAACCCCCACACCCCACCCACCCCTCTCTCAGGGAGCCGGAGTGGCCGAATGGTAGAGCAGTGGACTTCTAGTGCTCGGGTCGTGAGTTCGTATCGTGGCTGGGGTCAAATATTTATGCTGGCTTTTTCATCACTGCCCCGTCTTTGATATCACCCATATGTGGTGGAAAAGGATGTTAAACCCCCAAACACCCACCCACCCTCTTTCTCTATCCCCCCCCCCCCCCCCCCCCCCACTTTTAGATTTTCAACAGCAGTATTTCCGGGTGGCCATTTGATTTCTACGTGAGTACATGTATACTTCTTTTCTCTCAGTACTTGGATGTAGCAAAATTTGGGGAGATACATAGTATTTTCACCTGAAGCCTTGCACAGCATAATTATGCCCTTACCTGTTTCAGGGTCAAGGTTAAAAAAAGAAGCAGATGATGCCATCACAGAGATCTTACAAGAGCAACCAGACGCTAAGGGTAATCTGTTGTTTTATTCCCCCCCCCCCCCCATGCTTTTCTATTTGATTTTCCTGGAGCCAACTGGGCTAGATTTGTATGAATATATACAATAAAACTTTGCAGTTTTTTGGGTTTTTTTTCCAGTTTATTTCATACATCTGGACTTGTCATCTTTCAAGTCTGTGAGGAGATTTGCTGATGAATTTATGCACAGAGGATGGCCACTACATCTTCTCATTAACAATGGTAACTACGAATTACACATGTAACAAAATTCCCCCCCCCCCCCATCCCCCACCCCTGAAAACACCAACACCAACAACAGAACAAAAGAACAACAGAAAACAAACTTAGAAACAACAGTAACAAAAGTTGTGCATTGGTGCAGTGTGTGGTTAAACTGGTGCACATGAAAATGTTTGACCCTGGTTTTGCCGAATTTATTTGTCTTACGCTGAAAAAGCCTATATGGGATGTCCGTAATATTCTGGGCGCAGCACTACCAGGGTTAACAGTAAGCTATGGTTCTAGACATCAGTTTATCCCAGCGTACTTTGCAGTTATATTTTGCACCAGCCTGATCTTTTGCAGAAAATAAGGGATAGATAAAGGGATAGCACATATAGATATAAAACTGGACAGATAATTCTACTTGTATACTGACATAGTACAGCCATTACCAGCAGGTGTGATGTTGGTTCCACACCAAGTGACGGAGGATGGAAATGAGTATCACCTGCAAGTCAACCACCTGTCCCACGCTTTGCTTACCTCCCTTCTTCTGCCTCTGCTGGAGACGTCGGCGACAGAAGCTCGTCTATCCCACGTTATTAACGTTACGTCAGTCGTGCATCATGTCGCTTCAATGGACCCAGACACATTCGGAGATGAGTAAGTAATGATGCTATAAATTGTAATTCAGATTTCCAGGGACTTTTTCCATAGAAATTGCATGGACAAACAAGAGAGAGAAAAAGAATCAAATTTGTGAAAGGGTTTTAAGTAGGGCTCATATTTTGTGTGGACTATACACATAACAACTGCAAGTACTGAAAGACGATATGAACAACAAAAAATAGAAGAAACATAAATCTTGAAACTAGTGATAATCCAAAAAAATAGTGCTATTTCACACTGTCGGTGTATGACATAAAACAACATTCATTGTCAATGAAACTTTGCAGGAAGTGATAATCTGTAAGTAATGACATCAGTCAAATCAGTCTTTAGTCATCTCTGTATCAATAAGTAAATAAATACTGTCTGTTTTCAAGAGCAGTCTGAAAACGTTCCTCTTCCGCAAAGCCTATCAGTAATTTCCTCAGCCGCATGCTGGTCCTTGTTGCTTGAGCGGCATGAGGCCACAAACTACTAACACCAGTTATTTTAACTAATCAGTTTCACCAATGTATGTCTGTTCATCGATGTATGATGTGTGTGAGTGTGAGTGAGTGAGAGGCGCATTGAGTTTTAATTAAAGAAATGCGCCCTAGAAATACCATTTATTATTATTATTATTATAGAGCATACATGATTAGTTCGAGTGGTTTACATGTAGAAAACAGTACTTCGTCTGCTCATGTGTTCCGTTTTCGTCTGCTCGTGTGTTGTGCGTGTTCTTGACTCGTCTCCTTCCCGGCATTTTGTGGCGATGTTGGTGGCGATCTGTCTTGTTTACACGTTTCTGGGTAGCATTTGGCTTATTGTTGTGCCGCTCTCTGCATTGTCTTTCCGAATGCCGTCAACATCACCTTATTTTTTTATCCATTTTCAGCGGTTTTAGCAGAAGGTCAGGAATCTCCATTTGAAGTCCACTGACCAGTGACGTAACTGGAGTGTGTTTTTGTGAATTCGTAATCCACTGAGTGGATTATGGAAAGTCATAACTCACACGTTTGCTTTCTGTTTCCTTACTATTTTCAGACGTAAAGCGCTCGAAAATAACAATACAGGGCTCCCCATGGATTGCTGATGAAGAGGGTGGGCTCACCCCCATCTGAAATTTTAGAGGGTATTTTCACCCTCACTTTCAAATTTTAGAGAGTGATTTGATTACCGGGTCAGCACAACTTAAAAGCAATATTTATAGCATGCATTTGTTGACTGGGTTTCTCTGCCATACGCACAAAATCTGTGCGATCATTATGGAACACCAGTGATAGTAGATGGTTCCAAGTACCTCGCCATGGGTCTTGCCGTCAGCCAGCAACGGCCAGTAACAGCCAGACGCACACGCGCTCGACGGAATCTTAGACAGTGAACCTCAAGGTTGTAATTTTAGAGGGTGAAGCCCACGCACAAAACACGATTCTAGAGAGTGAAACAGCGTTCTAGTGCGTGAACGACGTGCACTCTGCGCGTGATGGGGAGCCCTGCAATAAAAATCCCATTGTGTTTTCACCTTGCCACCTGTCTGGTAGATGTGAGGGGCCCTGGAGTTACTCTCCGCACAACGCTTACGCTGCCTCCAAGTTGGCCATTCTTCTCTACACCAAAGCACTAAGTCGTCGACTGGGCGATCAGCAGTCGAACGTGACAGTCAGCGCAGTCCATCCTGGAGTCGTTAATACTGGGCTGTACCAACACATACACTGGACCATAGCGTGGGCCTTCCACATCATGAAGCAGTATCTCTTTATGGTAAGGAACAACATGATGCTGTCCTTTCATCAGATTTCACTTGACGCACTTTTCTCAGTCTCACCTAGCCATTCGAACAGGTCTGTTCATTTCAGTCGTGTCCGTTTGTAGATGCTACAGGTTTGGTGTTTTTTTTTTTTTTTGGCCAGGTTTGGTGATCTACTCTCACCTGAATTAGTTTTATTTTTCTTTGTACTCTTAATTATCCCATTACTGGGAAATTCCAGTTGTTCCCCAAATCCCCCGTGCCCCCCCCCTCTCCCCCCACCTCAAGATCTGTTGAACTTGTGTTTATTTCATGAAAAAGATAAGTTTGGATTGTTTGGATTCTCATTCTTGTGTGAAATACAGTACTTACTAGCTGTTGGACAGGAAAATGTCTCCTTGACTGAACTTTCAAACAATGGACAATTTTGTTGTGATCATATCCAGAAACCAGAACAAGCTGCCCAGTCTGTCCTTCACCTTGCAATGATGTCCAACAAGCAGGCCACTTCTGGAGGTTACTATGAGAACGGCAGACAGACAACATCGAGCTCACAGTCAAACATACTGACACACCAAGAGACAGTGTACACAAAGACTTGCAAAATGATTCAGACAAAGTTAGATTAAAACTTTGCAAACACGTGCGATGTGATTTGTGTTGTGTATGGAAAGAGTGTTGTGCGAAAATTGGGCAGATGCAGGTCGTCTTTTTGGTCGACTTACCTCTGCTCACCATGATTTCATCAGGCCTTTCGCAAGAGGCGTTGTATGGACAAACTTTTGTTTTTTCTGCCCCAACTCTTTGCCAGCTCCAGTGGTGTTCCTCTGAGGTCATGGGTAGAGTCCATGGAGGGTTCAAAAGCTGGGGTAATTTTTATTCTGCATGATGATGGAGATGATGATGATGATAATGGTTCGATGATGCTATGGAGGTCCATGTGGTTTGGGCCTGTGTGACTGGGCCACATTCCAAGCTTAACTCTTTGACGACGGAGCGCAATTTCTGACACACGATTTCCTATAGGAAATCGTGTGTCAGAAATTGTGCTCCGTCGTCAAAGAGTTAATGTCATAAACCAGGCCTGGGAACTTCGGCACCTGTGGTGCCAACTGTGTAATCGTCCACATCATGAGAGGTGTCATACCAAAGGAAGCACTCCCTAAGTCACACCTGTGAAGCGGGTGAGTCTCAGCTGAGTGGCAACAGCCTCCCCTTTGGGCCCATAGCACATCCCACTTTCCTCAGCTGGGACTTGAACCCAGGTCCCCCAGTCCATGGTGTGAAGTGCTAAGCACTACACTGTGGGGGCTGGTTATCACATGAAGACCTTGCTGTAGCACACACTGCCTCTCATTGTTCGAGCCCTGGCAGCATCCACTGAGACTGCAGTGTTAACTGACACAACCTGGTTTGTCACCTCCGACAGGGTTACCTCTTCGACATTCTGCCACTCATGCTGCAGGATTTTGGTTGTGAAAGTGCAGTGTACACGACTACTTTTTGTGTGTGTTACAGAAACGAGATGGGCCGCTACTGTGACACCAATTTGAAAAGATTCTGTATTATACCTGCTAGAATCTAACTGAACTGAAATACACTTACAAGGAACACAAAACATTCACCAGCAAGACATTACGAGCATCCAAAAGATCACACTCTCACAGACAACCTGGCAAAAGCTGTGAATAGAACAGAAACTTTATTCAGATGCTAGAAATGTTCAGACAACAAAACTCTAGGCAAAAGTACGAAGTTGAATCGATGAAACATACAATGTACCACTGATGACCTCTGACACACATTCCAACTCCCCATTCTCAAACAAACATACCTGACATCACCAAAACAGGTTCATACACCACCTGGTGGCAGGCCCAGAACACACGAGATCCATTTGAACACTCAAAAGTCTGATCATCAAGTACAGTACATGTATTGTGAAACGCAACTTGAATAACAAAACGATAAACGACCCAGGACATAAATCAGTGTCATGGAATTTCGACGTGACTAATTTTTTGAAAACAGCGCAGGGTGACACACATAAGTTTCTCCTGCGGTGTTTTCAAACTCCACATACATCAAGTTCCATGATGACGCCGAAATGTTGCTTTTTGCAGATTTGATTCCATCCTGGTCAACGCATGCCCACTACGTTCAGCAAACACAGACTCCCACACACAGTGCCAGTGGCTAAAACGTCAAACAAGAAAACCGTACACCCAGAGCACAGAAACCACTGTAGAACTTTTCTCACTTTTACCCACAGTTTCCCTCAGTCTCTTTTCCCAACACAGAACGACATACCAAATTACCATACTATAAACATCCCTCAGGATTATTTTTACGCTGAACAAATGAAAGAATTACATGTACTACACCTATCATGACTTTCAAAACAGAATGGGTTAGTTCTACAACTTCGAACAGCATAGCTTTATCATACCTTCAAACACATCAGTTAACCAGGCATGAATGGTGAGATTTAACAGGTGATGAGTGGCATTACAGTACACTGAGTCAAGTCATGGACACATAGTTAATCTCTCTGTGCGACGTACGTCTCCACCAGGCATTTTCAGCGAAGAAAGAAAACTTAAAATATTTAATGCGGTACCGGCCCCCGCAGTGTAGTGGTTGCACTTCGGACCATGGACTGGGAGACCCGGGTTCAAGTCCAAGCCGAGGCAAGCGGGATTTTTCCCACCTAGGTCGGCTCCCACCCAGAGCGGGTGTGCTATGGGCCCAATGGGGAGGCTGTTGCCACACAGCCGAGACTCGCCCACTTCACGGGTGCGACTTTGGGGGTGCTTCCCTTGCTATGACATGTCTTATGATGTGGATGATTACACGGCCGGCATTGCAGGTGCCGTAGTTCTTGGGCCTGGTTAATGCCGGGATATTTATGACAGGAAGCGTCGAATGTGGCCCTGTCCCGCAGTTCCAAACCACACAGACCTCCACAGCATCATCTTACCATCATCCTCATCTCCATCATAACGCATAATAAAAATTGCCCCAGCTTCCCAGCCCTCCGTGGATTCCACCCATTACCAGGCAGGAATACCATTGGAGCCGGCAGAGTTGTGGCAGCACCCCCCCCCCCCCCTCCCCCAAATCAATGCGGCCATTCACACAAGTAGTATTAGCTTCACCAAAAAGGTGTATCCAGGTAAAATAGAGTGGATGAACTGAAGGGACCAAAAGTAAAATACCCCCCCCCCCCCCACACACACACACCAACACATGTATACACTTGATTAACACAACAAACAAAAAGCGAAAGAAAACTGTACAAAGTTCAAAGTTACGCAACAGCTAACAGCACAAATAAAAGGAAAGAGTTATGTCAGCACTGTTGAACCATACCACTCAACACCTCACATGGGGATGATACTTATTTGTAAAGATCGTAAGCACTGACATCTCAGCAAGCAAAATGTTCCACCGGACAGCAACAGCAGCAGCAGTCAACTCCATTCATACTCAACGGGTGTTGCAAACAGGAAATATTTTTCCAGCATTATGTGTTAAAAAAAAAGAAAAAGGAAAACAAGGAGTACACGTGAACAAGTGAAGATGCAACGGACAGTACACATAAATGTCTTCGCCCATCTTACCTTAGGCAGAATGTAGGCAGAAAATTGTGTGGCAGTCAACACGTGATTCTGCCATGCTCTAAAACCAAATTCAGCATCAAAACACACTCAGTCATTGTACATGTATATATAAGGGCACTGAAAGGGATTGCTTCGTTATGAAGTACATGTGCATGCATGATATGGAAAAGGATAGCCAATTAGACCACGAAAAAAAGTAATAAAAAACCCCGCACTTTGTTTTTAGCTTTTACTGCTGACCTTGCCTTTGTGAACATAAACGAAATATCTTGCAGTGAACTGATGCAACAAATTAGAAAAAAAAAGCCTTCCCTAACAAGCCAGTTTTGCTACAAAGCCTAAAACTAGTAAAAGTGAAACAGTGTTTGTAGTTTGGACTTCAGGCTCAAAATCAAATGAGCAACTGAGCAATGCCGAGTTCCTACCATATTATGCAAGTGGAAACAACAGCTATTCCTCCACGCAAGTCTTACTGAGGTTACTCTTAGACAGTCACACAAAATGGCCTGCTATCAGCTTGAGTGAAGAATGCACGAAACACAATCTGGAGAGATCAGACTAAGCTCTGAACATGAGAAAACAAAAAGCCAGCTAGTTAATTTGAGAAATGCATCTAAATACGATGCTAAGCGCTGCACATACAGCAATCGTTTGCGGTCAGTCGTGCACTGATTAAAACAAGATTTCTGCAGTTTCTTCACATGGACAAGGTTATCCAAACTACAAAATTTGATGGTACACGTATGTGTAAGAATGAACTTTTACAATGAAACTTTCACACTACCAAGTCAGTACGTCTGCAGCAAATCACTTTCACAGTACTCTCGGTAACTGCCGTCGCAAAATCCATTCAACAAAAGGCAAATAGAATTAACTGTTACTGACAGTGTGATCGCAAAACAGTCACTGCTGTCCTATGTAAATAATGTACAACCGGATCTAAGAATAGCAATGGCAATATACAACTTAAGAATAAAATTGTACTGTGAAAATGTATTGCTATAATTATGAAAACCACATGTACAGTTCTCGTGAGACAAGTGTTATAACTGCATGCACATTTTGTGTCAAGAGGAACAATTGTGAAACAAAGCAAACAAGAAAAATTACAACAAAAATGGAAATGTAAGGTGCTGAAATTAATTATTAAAGTTTTAAAAAATTGTCTTTTTTTTTTTTTGTTGGGAACAAAGTTTGGTCACTTCATTTTTGTGTGCCCAAATCACACTGACAAAACTTGCAGCGCACACGGCGACTCCGCACAGCGAATTACGTTTCTGTGATGGGCATGTCCGCTGGAACTGAAGGATCACGGTCTGCAACGCTCAAGACCAACCCTGTAGACAGAAGAACAGGTATATTCATAGTTTATACTTTTCCATTTTCTCATGCACATGTGTTTCTTGCAACACTTAAATCAGCAGATCTGTTCTTATCTCCCAGTGTACTCCAATTTATTCCAGACAGCTTTGATGTTCAAACTGATTTTAGTACTAGTAGTATACAGTGTCTCACACGACAAACAAAATTAACAGGAACACCGAAGAAAAGTTACCGATGTAAGATCATACCACCAAGAGAGAGAGAGAGAGGAAAATTTCAAATAGTTTCTGGAGCTTTTCACAGATTTCACAATTGCATGACTTGGGAGATCAGAAAATAGTTCAGCATTTAGTGAGTACCTACATTGCTCATGTCTGCATCTGTGTGGTGAAGATGGTGGCGGAAGTGGATGGCTCCTCCTCTCCGGCCTGCATGGCAAACTGCACCGCCCCCTCCTCCCCTTCCACGATGGCATGGGTGACCTCATTGGGGTCAGCGGCCTGTACGATGATGATGGTCTCCTGTCCGCCCTCAGTCTGAAGGGTGGTGAATGTCTGTCCTTGTAGAACCTGCAACATTGCAAGAATTTCTTTAATATTAACACTGCATACACTGGTGCATACTCATAAGCTTACATCAGAATTCATTTACATACTGTATTGCACGTACTGGTGTACCGGTGCATGCTCTAACAGAATTCATTTATATACTGGTATACTGGTGTATACTCTGACAGAATTCATATTTTACTTTTGGAATTGCTGCTCTAAACACTCACAAATTGAAATGCGCACAGCAATCTCAAAGTCAAGCTTCCACTCTCAATGCGGCCGTTTCTAAACCATACAAGCACCCCCCAATCATGCAGCAAAGACCAGTGGCAAACTGCAAATGTATTCACCTGAGATGCGTCAGTGACGACAGCCTGGTAAGTGGCATCCGACACCTGGTAGACAGTGCTCCACCATCTTCGTCCTGCGTGATGGTGATGGTCTGTGCTCCCTCCTCATCTTCAGCGGTCTCCATTGACTCATCCTCTGGCGCCTCCTCCTCGATTTTACGGATGTATGCCTGCATGGCCTTAGCTGCCTCGCCGTGAGCGACATGGATCTGGTATCAACATACAGACACAGGTATTTCATGTCTTCATAATCAACAACTGGACAAACAGTGAACATACATTCTGTGTGCCTTAACGACGAGAAAAGAATTTGTGTGTGTGCGTAGTGGTAGCATGTGTGTGCGCACACGCATGTTCGTCACTGTGTGTGTGGTGGTGGTGTGGAAGAGGAAGCGGAAGGGAAAGAAAGCCCGTACTGTTTAAGACCACTGGCACACCCACACATCATACAACACAGGTTTTTAACTTAGAAAACTAGTTGCTAACGCACCTTGCCAATGTGCTCCAGCAGGAGTTTCTTGCGCTTGAACGTCTCGTGACACATGTCACACATGTAGGGCGACAGCTTCTTGTGCACAAGCTGGATGTGGGACATGAGGTTGGACTTGTTGTTGAAGCACGGCCGCAGTCCGTACACTTGGGGGCTTTTCCCCGGTGTGGATGAGCATGTGACGGTCCACGTGGTACTTCTTGTAAAGCGCTTCTCGCACACGGAGCAGATGAAGATTTTCTGGTTGGGCGATTTCCACCCCTCGTGCACTCGCTTGGTGTGTCCGATCAGGGCACCCAGGGTCTTGAACGCAGCCTTGCAGGTGTTGCACAGGTACTGACGAGTGTGCAGATGCATACCCTGAAAACAAGCCAAAGGAAGGAATTTTTCAATGCGTGTGTTCCACTTCATTTTGTCCAAGAAACTTTCTTCCTAGCCTAACCGTCAAACAATTTTCCCGACCTGATGCCTGACACCTCACTCTATCAGTATACGCAATCTGTGACATCAGTATCTGACGATTTTTGTTCTTTTCTGACAATACAATCTGTGCATTCATGACCCACTGCAAAGGGCACTGATTTGGTTGAAAGTTATCAATGTCAGGTAAACTTCCAGTACAGTTTTTCATTAGCAAAACTAACACAAATTTCACTAGTCTAATTTCAGCATTTAGCAGCCTGCTGCACAGTTGGTTCAATTACTGCAGACAAAGAGACAATGACAATGCAATCTCACAAACTGTAACTGAATATTCACCTTGATGTGAGTGTTAAGGTTGCCGCGGAAGGCGGAGGAGTAGTCACAGTGTGGGCACTTGTAGGGTTTGCGTCCTGAGTGGACGGTCCTCATGTGTGAGCTCATGCCGGTCTTGAGCACGACCTTGGAGCAGATGGGGCAGGGGATCTGCATGCGGTTCTGCTGGTGCAGCTCCATGTGACGCTTCATGTTCTTTGTCACCTGCACATCAACACGATAAACAGTTAAGTACTGTAGAGAGTAGCACCTACCAGTATCACACTTTTATACAAGCAAACAGACCAGACCAAAAATATAGAAACCCCTGCCTTTAAGACACACACACACAAAATTACTGACTAAGAATATAAGGTGTCCCCAAAACCGCCAGCAAAATGAACTCAGCATTGTGTTTTGGGGGAAAAAAATGCTAACTTGACACCTAGCACTTGACTACCAGAAGACAGTGAACTAGCCTGCGAAAGTGTTTGTAAACTTGCTTTAGGGGTAAGCTAAATGAAGTACACACTACTGAGTCTGGATAAAGATCTTGGGGCTCCTTACCTTGCCACATTCAGTGCAGGTGTCACCCATTTCCTCAGAGCCTGTGGTGGACACCTTCATGATGCGTTCTCGCCACTTGGCATTGCGCATCTCCTCCTCATAGTCCGCCTCCTCCGAATGTTTGCTCTTGATGTGCTTCACCAGCCCGATGAATGCCTTCTCACAGAATGGACATTTCAGGGCTTCTTCTGTGTTACGCTTGATCGACTTGCGACGCGGTTCACTATCCTCAAACAGACTGATGTCATCATCACGCCGTCTCCTCCTTCGCCCGGTCTCATCGTCATAATCGTCATCATCATCATCAAAGTCCATTGTGTCTACCTCTGCATCGACATTCAAGGGCCCAAATTTCTTCTTTTTCAGTCGTGGATCAGTCTGTGTCTGAACTGAGCGGCGATTTGGGGACTCGTATATTGTCTGCACCTCCACAAACTCGGGCTCTTGTGGCGTCTGCGTGCCTACACCAGTGGACACCATACCAGACTCGTCCAAGCTGGACTCCTCAATGTGACTCATATCTGTAGTAGTCTCAAGCTCCTCAAAACTGTAAGTATCGTGGGGGCCGACTGGTGTGCTGGTGGCCCCTCCTAACAGCGTAACGGACTGTGAGGCGATGACGTGAACGGTGGGTGCGGCGGGTGTGCCAGGAACCGGGTGCTGGGGAACCGGGTCTTCTGGCTCCTCTTCAACAGGTTCCTCCTTCACCCTGGTCATGCCCGCTGGCAGGATTTGTATTTCTGCTTGTGAGCGCGGCTTTTTCCGCGATGGTGTGGCTGGGGAGGTGGCTGTGGTTGTCTGCTGAGGCGCTGCTGGTGCTTCTTCCTCCCGCGTACGCTTCCTACTTGGTCGCCTGCTTTGGCTTTCAGTCTCTGCCTCTTTCTCAGTCTCCGCCTGCTCTTGCTCGGCCTGTTCCTCATCATCATCATGTCGAGACCGGGCCCTGCCGCGCCTGGCAGGTGTGGCAGGCTCGTCATCTTTGCTGCCCTTGCCCTTTGCCTTGTCCGTGTCTTGACTGGTGACGGCCTTTCTGGTGGCACGAGGACTGGCCTTGTTGCTCTCCTCAACCTCTGTTTCCTGACTCACTGCTTTCTTGGTGACTCGCGGGCTGCCTTTAGTGGTCTCTTCACTCACCACCTTCTTCACTGGCTGGCGACCCGACCGTCTGCGCTTGCCCTCCTCCTCAGCTTCCGGAGCCTCTTCTTCGCCCTCCTCCTCCATACTTTCCTCAGCTTCTTCCAAGTCATCATTACGTGCCTCCGCTGCTTCTTCCTTCCGGGGACGGCCTCGGCCACGTCGTGGTGTACTCGGTGCAGAATCTTCAGCAGCTGGCGTCTCATCTTTCTTACTGGCTCGCCCTCGTCCCCTTGTGGACTCCTGAGGAGTCGCTTCTGCTGTCTTGCCGCTCTTCTCAGGGACCTCTGCTTCAGTATCTGCCTCTTTGCGTGGTCGACCACGACCTCTTCCTGAAGCAGCGGGTGTCTTTTTCTCTTCTTTCTCTTTAGGCTCAGGCTCTTCGTCCATGTATCGTTTTGGTGGTCTGCCTCTTCTGCGGGGTGTTTCCTCCACCTCTGCTTCTTTCTCCTTCTCTTGCTCCGTTTCTTGAGCAGGTGCTTCTGACCGCCGACCCCTCCGCCCTTGAGCCTTCTTCTCAGCGTCAGATTCTGCTTGAGGCTCCTCCTCCTGGGGCTTATCCTTCGATGGACGCCCTCTTCTCTTCTCTGCAGCCGGGGCAATTTTCTCAGCCTGATCTGGCTTTTCCTTCTCGGAGGTTTCCGTGTCCTTCTCTGTCCTTCCACCTCGGCCTCGCTTCCGTGTGCTGGACGTAGACTCCTCCTGATCCGCTGGTTCTGCTGGCTCCGGGTCATCAAATCCAAAAGCAGTGGCAGCTGCTTTCCGAGCTGCAGCCAGCTTTTCAGGGGAGCGAATGGTGCGTTTGGTCGGGGACTGGCCCTGTGAGTCACTGGGCGGGTCTTCACTCTCATGTGCTGGTGTCAGGGTCTGGTCCTGCATCGCTTGAGCAGGGAGTTGCATCACGTCATCAGCAGCCGCCTTCACGCCTCGGGTCTTGCCGGTGTCGCCTTCTTCCTCCTCTTCCTCTTCTTCCTCGGCCTCCTCCTCAGCTTCCTTGTCATCTCCAACATCCTTCCCAGCCTCTTCTTCTTCCTCTTCATCATCCTCATCCAGGTTAATGATGCGCGTCTCTCCCTCATCATCGGCACCAGTAAGAGCTTCACCAGGCTGAAGCAAGCCCTCTCCCTCCCCATCACTCTCGCCTTCACCCTCCTTGGTCTCCATTGCAACAGTCTCTTCCATGGCAACAACCTGACCTTCACCGTCTTGGGAGCCAGCTCCACCATCCATCTGCACCAGCACAACCGTCTCACCGGCTGCGGCACTGGTCGCCGTCTGCCCGTTCGACTGTGCCACCACGACGTACTGGGTAACAGAGGAAGCATCCCCTGCCGCGTCCTCCTGCATGAGTGTTTTGGGGATTTCCATTGTCTGCAGCACTTGAGCGTCTGTAACAGTCACACCGTCCACAGCTCCACCGTTTGCTCCGTCCTGCTCACCAACAAACTGCTGCTCAGCATCCGCCATTGTCTGTTGAAATTATATTAATAATTGTTTTAATAATAAAAATGTGTATCATGCAGTCATGTAGCTGCTTTACCCATATGCCTGACTAAAAGCACAGTAAATTCTTATTAAATTGAACCCAAGTTACAACATCTACACTCACTTCAATCATGCGTATTCTCTCAAACTCAACATACAACAACCACGTGGTGTATCGGGTCAGCCCAGTTATTTACAAGTTTAAAGGTTTGAGGATTTTGAATCGATTTCTTCGCTGCATATTTTAAAAAAAAAAAAAAAAAAAAAAGGGGAGGGGGGGGCGTATAACTGTATAAGAAGATTAACACTTACACAGTAACACTAACAGTAGCATTGCATTTAAATTAAGTACTGCTAGCTGTAACAAGTTTACAACAGTTACCTTCAGGCATTTAAACATTTTTTTCTTTTTCTTTTTTTTCACCAGTACATCCAAAAATGAGTGAGAGAGTTAAGAGCTTTTGTCGCTGTGCACTGTGAGGTAACTTGTACATGTAAGAATAAGCAGTTATATCAAGCTAACATTCATTGTCATTATACATACATGTAATTTATACTTATAGTTGTGCTAAAGACACACACAGTGACACAAACCAGTGACATATAAAATATAATCAAAATGGTGATACAAGAATGGCTGCTCAATCTCTGAATCCTAACAACAAAACAATACACACACACACACACACACACACACACACACACACACACACACACACACACACACACACTCTGAGCGAAAGCAAATTTAATTATTTATGCTCATCAGTGTTAATGTATAACATAGAACTTATAAATAATTAAATTTGCTTGTGGCAGTTCTAATCTTCTATTTAGACTATGGTCAAAACTCATTCTAAGTAAAAATTGCAACCTGTTCTAGAACTGTGTTACTCAAAAAAAGAGGAACTGATGGAAACCACATGACTAATAATGCAAATTATGCTTGAAGACCTTGTGACTCTATGCAATGTATCACTACCACACAGAACATGCAAAAAATATTATAAAATGAATGCGTTTTGTACCATTTCCCCTACTGCCAGTTATGTTACTTGTTACTAATGTTAGCCATGCACAACACATGGTTCAAAATCTACAGATGCACAACGCTAAGACCTACTGAATTTTCTGTTTGGATTGAAAACAAGATATTCTAACTGAACACTTGCAGTTGTATACAAAATTTACATTTTGCAATGCCACACGACACCACCTGTAGTACTTACTCCATGTGTGTGTGTGTGTGTGTGTGTGTGTGTGTACATCTGCACTTATTTCATTCATTATTTTTACTGTTTCTATCACTCAAATCTTATCATAGTTAATTATTTTCAATTACTCTGTGTGTGTGTGTGGGGGGGGGGGGGGGTTTACAGGAAAAAGACACATTGCATGTGTGCGCAAGTGTCAAGTGGTTGCTTAAACAATGTCACTACTGTATAGACTTTGAATGCTGGAATACTGGACAGAACTGAATGCTGGAAATGACTGTAAATTTATAGTGTTGAGTATGTGGTTTGTTTGCAAACCTTTCAGTCAGTGGTCACTCCGCTGAGTTAAAACAAAATCCAAACACTTCTGTCAGACTGGTCTGCTAAATAGTGGATGATGCTTGCGGAGTTATTCCACGATTATGTCATCTTCCATGGGATCTGATAGTGCAGTACATATAACCACAGGGGTTATGAAAGCTGAAAAATCTTGCTAGTCCTTCGGGCTAGAAAGATTTAAAACCAACTAGCCTGAAACCGTTTCCACTAGCCCAAAATACATGTTGTCAAATATAGACCTATTCGTAAAAAAAGATTCACAACACTTTGATAACTGTTATGTTCTTTAATGCATCACAAATAGTTACTCTCAACCCAGCGTCAAAACAGAAACTCTGAGAGAGAGAGAGGGGGGGGGGGGGGGGCTCGCTGACAGAGTACCTTGTGCATTCAGCTCTGTGAAAATAGAGCAAGGTTTGCCTGGTAATCAACTAGTCCGGCGGGTCAGTGGTAAAACAATTTAACTAGTCCGACGGTATTTTCACTAGTCTGTGGGCTATCGGACCAGTCTTTTCATAATCCCTGTAGCCAATGACCTGTTTCTGCTGGGTTTTGTTTTCTTGTGATGGTAGCTCTAAGCTGAACAAGGCCACAATTATTCACTTTCAGGCTGGGGAATTGCTGCGGGAAAAAAAGACTGAAACTTGTCCCCAGTGCAGGGGCAGCGCCCTTTTGGGAGGACCACAGGAGCAAGAAAACAAACTGCAGCATTATTAAAAGCATTTACTGATGTAGTAGCCTCTCCTGGCACCCAAAAAGTGAAATTTATACTGCCTTGATACTGACACGCAAGAATTATAAAATGAAGTCAGACTGTCCCATATGGCATTAAATGCATCTTGATTAGTTTGATAAATGCAACCTTTTTCCTCCTTCTCTCGGCTGAAACTTAGATTTTTTCTGGCTGAAAGGATAGGAAATTTGTCTGATAATTGCCAAATGACTGAAAACTCCCCAGCCTGCAGTTTCTTTAAAAAAACAACACATGCAGCTGAATAAGTAACTCACACACACAACAAACTGCAGCCAAAAAAAACAAAACAAAACAAAAAATACCAACCAAATAAACATCAACACAAAAAACAACAGTGCCACAGCCAGCTAAACTTCCTAGTGTGGAGTAGTACACGTAGTCTTTTTGGTGCTGGTCTTGTAAATGGTATTTAGAGAAACACACTGTTTAATTCTTTCCATAACGACTCTCAAATCCTGAGACGCAAGGCAAAATTTGGGCCTGTGCAAACGCCGCTCTGTAGCTTTTGATGTGAGCCAACAGAACGCCACCCGGCCAAACGAGCCAAGTAGACATGCACAATAGAGAGCACTGCGCATGGCCTGACGACGCGATCGCGCGGCGAGCGAGTCACATGGTACAACCGACAACCACGATCTCATAAACTGCGTGACCTTGAACATAATTTCTTGCAAGCCGTGTCCTACAATTTTGCAGGGAACAACACAAAAATAAAGAATCATGGTAGATACGGGCGTTGGTTTCGAAAAAAACGAAAGGAGGGGGTAACGGGGGTTGTCTTTCCATACAGGGGAACCTACTCCAAGCTTTCCCCTCTTTTCTTGCCATCCATTTTCTGGGTCGATATCGCATCCCGCCGGTTCCCGGTCGCGAACACGCCATTTTCCTTCCCGCTTTGTCTGTCCCACATTCTACCACCAATGTCATAGCTCAGACCTCAAATCTAGCCCATTTTAACAATAGGTTTTATTTCAAACGCTATATTTTCTCCAAAACTCAACGTTTCGGGCCGTTTTGGGGGATAATTCGGCGAGGATGAGCAAGAAAATTGTCCCCCCTTACACAGGGGCAAGTAATCACACGCCATTTTGAAATGCACATCGTTCTAACAGAGAGGTTATCGCCCGTAGTGGCCGTGAATGGGCCCTTTGTGGTTAAAATAATAGTATTAAACTTACCTTTAACTTTGTGGCATACCCTGGAAAATATCAAGGTCCAGATCGTCTTTGATTTCAGCGTCTAAATCGCTATGAGTGGCACAGCGAACGTCTCCTTTTCTGGGTCAGCCGCTTCAGTCGGCAAGCTACAACGCGTCGGTCCCAGCATGCCTCAGCCCAAGTTGATTCTATTTTTAAACGTGGACGCATTCAGGAAACGAACAAAGCTGACGACCGCGAGGTCCTTGCCCATTGTGGCAACTAGTGACATTGCTTTACATTGTTGGCTGTTTTGGACGAGACCAGCTGACGCCAGATCAAACGCGCACGCTTCTGCGGTCATTCATTGGCGACTAGGTTTCAACATTCAAAACACAACAAAAAAGTTTCCGCAACACTTCACCATCAGTTTTGGCGAATTCAGCCGCTACAAAGTAAAACTGAGAGGCTCTTAAACGTGCTGTTAAAACACCAACTTGTACCGAAATTTCCATGGTCAGTATGACTGGAGAAATAAAATCTGGTCAATCCTGTCTTAAGCTTACTGAGTCAAGTTGAAAAATTGCCTACAATCGATAAGCTTTTTGGAAGAGTCTTGAACTTAGAAGTTTGGCAGCATTGTCTCAGCAACACTTTTACCATCCCGCCTTTGCACACGTTTCAAAATTACCGTATGCACAACAATTTGGGAAAGAAACTTGGAGTTTGCCCAAAGTTAGACATTTTCATGAATTCTACACACAATAAAGCATCCACAAGATATAAGTTTTACAGCCTGCAGTTTTGCAGTAATCTTTCCCGCAAATCAAAGCACATTAGAATGCAGGTCAAGTTATGCCAGTGAATCATAAGAAATAGCAAATGTGATCATGTGAGTGTGCTTTTTTAGTGCCCTCCCCTTCAAAAAACAAAAACAAAAAATCTCTATAAGTTGCTTAGCAGTCAGTCATTCTTTAAAGTCTCTGTTTATTATGAGGCCGGAGGGAAAAAACTGTCATTTACATAGCTAGGCTCAGGCTAAGGCTGTTCGCCGAATGAATAGCTGATCATTTTGTGTATGTACATGTACATGAATTTGTGGCTTCTAATAGATTTTTTTTTTTTTTTGCTGCCCCACCTCTTTGCCAGCTCCAGTGGTGTTCCTCCCAGGTCATGGGTAGAATCCACAGAGGGCTCGGAAGCTGGGACAATTTTTATTATGCATGATGATGGAGATGAGGATGATGGTAAGATGATGCTATGGAGGTCCGTGTGGTTTGGGACTGCGGGACAGCCGGGGCCGCATTCGATGCTTCCTGTCATAAATATCCCGGCATTAACCAGGCCCGGGAACTATGGCACCTGCGGTGCCGGCTGTGTAATCATCCACATCATAAGACGTGTCATACTAAGGGAAGCACCCCAAAGTCGCACCCGTGAAGTGGGTGAAACTCGGCTGTGTGGCAACAGCCTCCCCATCGGGCCCATAGCACACCCGCTCTGGGTAGGAGCCGACCTAGGTAGGAAAAATCCCGCTTGCCTCGGCTGGGATTCGAACCCGGGTGTCCCGGTCCATAGTCCGAAGTGCTAACCACTACACTACGGGGGCCGGTAGATGTCCACGATTTTCCCAGAAATCTGAAACCATGGGAAGCACCCCCAACGTCGCACCCGTGAAGTGGGTGAAACTCGGCTGTGTGGCAACAGCCTCCCCATTGGGTCCATAGCACACCCGCTGTGGGTAGGAGCTGACCTAGGTAGGAAAAATCCCGCTTGCCTCGGCTGGGACTCGAACCCGGGTCTCCCGTTCCACGGTCCGAAGTGCTAACCACTACTACACTACAGGGGCCGGTTGAATTTTGTTTTCAGCCTATGCTTCCCTCACTGTACCACACGCCTATACACAAAGTCTCTAAAAATAGCTACCAACCAGCGCCGTGGGTCCTCCATCCACAGCCAAATTACATCTGCTCAGTGTGTGGTATGCTTCTATGATTGTATAACAACATGTAATTATACACCAGTCAGTCACCACAATGGTCCCTGATGCTGTATGTTGTGACCCATGTGTCTTGATTCTGATGTATGTTTTCTACAGTGTTATTGTATGCCTGACAGATGTAGTGAGAATTACAATAATAACATGGTACTTGGTAGGTACACTGGTGTATTTCCTATTATCCATCACTGCATGCACTGGGACCACATTTAACTTAAATGTCATGTAGTGACTCCAATTGTGACATAAGAGTCCAGAACAGAAACTGGTCCAGCCAGTCACAGGGAAATGAATGGCAGTTACTGAGATAGCTTATTTGTCCGTGTTTTATTGACAAGACTCAGTCTTTGTGATTCAGGAAGCGTAAGCTTGCAAGGAAGTTTGAACAAGTTGTTTGCTGAGTGTAGCAGTATTTTCAGTGTGGAACGGTGTCTTGTGATAATATGCTGTCTTCTGGGGATGTCTTGCACACCTCAGTTTAAAAAAAAAAGTTTTCTGAGTGTGTTAACAGTGGTGCTCTAAAACAGTGTGTGTGTGTGTGTGTGTGTGTGTGTGTGTGCATGTATCACACTTGGCATAAACCTTGTAATAATAATTATGTATCTGCATGTTTACCGACAGCAGCATACTGAAGGCGGTCACAAGCCACAAGCAGGGACTGACTTTCCATTTCATTTTTATTCGCATATGCCAGTACTCAATAAAGTTTATGTATCTATTTGTTTAAAACCGTAACAAAGTAAAGGGAAATAATGTTTCAAAAGAACACATACACACAGCAGTTCAGCGGGATGCTCTTAGCAAGTCAAAAACTTCAACTATAAGTATCTTCAAATATACACAATAAATAAAAAATATAAATTTCATAGGAAAAACAAAATAAATCCATTTTCTGCAAGACAAAAACAGACAGACAGACCAAAAAAACAAACAAACAAAAAACAACTGTAGAGCTGGCCTGGTCACAGCTTGAATCAACAGTGCACATTAGTGTACTTGACAAGAACATGTCCCAACTGAAAGTGAAGATATTGATGGAAGACTGACAATGATTTGCATGCAACGGGTTATATGTACTTGTCACGGGACACTGATAACACAATGACAATACAGATTATGGTCAACAGTGACATCCTTTTCACAACAGAGGCCCATCTGCTCCTTAATAAACAAAACAGTACCCCCCCCCCTCCCCCGGGCTAAGTTATCTGAATCAGCACACAAGTCGCCTGCATACCTAGCCTATCACAATACACAAATGAAAATTATATACTTATTATAAAATAAACGTGTTTATCCTTTGATAGGGCACAAGTTTTAGTGTATGTTTACTGCCTGGCCGAGCAAAAAGCAGTAAACAAGCCCAAAATTTGGCTCATCTAGTATCTAGTATCTAGTATCTACCTGTGTTAACTGAAGTAAGTACTATGGATAACAAAAAGGAAAAACAAGAAGTTCCCTCAACAATATTACTGTGTACGCTAGCTGGTGTCTACCTCCATCTGAAACTATATAACATTCAATAATAGTAATAGTAATAAGAAATCAGCAGTGGGGCTATAAAAGGACAACAGTGAATTTGTACTAGATGCACGTGGGCCTCAGATCATGTGTACAACAGACATGTATACATATATTATATAATCAGCAACAAGTACTCAGTTCAAGTAGTGGGAGATGGACAGCTCACAGATGGGTGCATTGTGATGGTAACTAACAGATCTGCCAAACCAATTCATGTGTATGAGAGAGAAAGGTGGGGGTGAGAAGGCTTCGTTTTTTTGTGTTCTGCCAGTGATACATCACTACTGTATGTATGCCCCAAATGGTCTAGCTGTCCCATATTAATAATAATATAGCCGACACATGCTCATGCACAAAAACAAAGAAACAAAAAAATAAAATAAAATAAACAACGCAAAACAACAAAAAACACAACAGCAGTCAAGCTTTGACATGAGTTGCGTGAAAATTTCTTGCGTTCTCTGAACTTCCACAGTAAACCTTCCCATTGTTCTGATGGCTATGTTATGATGATGCAGAACAATGAAAGACTCAGCATACGTAACCTTTAAAGTTTCAAGCATCCGGTGGTAGTTATTCCATGCCATGCTAAAACACCCACTGGGAGGTGGGTTGTGCTACATTACAGTCAACAGGTTTCAAGTTAACCCTTTCACTTTCAGTTTCACCACTGCTTATGCTTACTGCACGAAGTGCCTCTCACTCACAGCCTGCAGCAGTCCTCCATGAACCCCCAGGCAGTGCAGGCCGGTTTTGCAGAACCTAACTTTGAAAACCTATTGCTCAAACATTACTCAACTCTCAAGCAGTCTCATTCAAAAATTTCTTTCTGCGCAAAATGCTAGTGAGGTCTCCACAAGGCCCCCTATCAAAAGATATTTCTCAAGTTCCGTATCTCGACTGTCTCGTATGAGCCGATCAGCACCTTTGGCCACCTGCTACGGGGTGCCGATCAGTGATGGCAGTTGTCTACCGGCAGGTGCTAGCCAGCAACAAAACTTGTAGAAACGTGTGGTCTTTTCAAATGGATCTTAACCTTATAACGTGTACTTGTGTCACACACAAAATAACGATTTTATCACATTAAACCTCTCTTCCATGCAACAGTCTTGGCATTTGTTACATGCTCACTACGTTCATGCACATGTGTACTTTCAGATGCACATAATTTCTTGTACAACTACAAAACATACAAACACATATTCATACAAAACAGCACAGTCATCCAAGTACATGTATGCATGTCAAATTATGTACAATCACAAAAAAGCAGCAGTGTTGCTTTAAAAACAAAGAAAAGACCACCCCAAAAAAAGGGAGAGAAAACAAACAGCATCGATTCAATTCACGAAGTGGAATATTTTCACTTAGTCAGTACTTGACTCGTGAGACATCTCTAATGTTGAAGTCATGAACACTCTAGATCTGTGTCAGTAATTCACCTGCTATGAGATTTTGCTGTTAACCTTCTGTGTTGTAACCTGAGACACTAATTGTAATAAAGTAGACGATTTGTACCACACAGAGTAGAAGTGACCTGACACCCCCCCCCCCCCCCCCCCCTCAAAAAAAGGACAGAACTGCCATCAACTTAAAAGCTTAAGCAGAAAACCATAGGCATTCATTTCCATGCAACTGGAAGGCTGCAAGTGATGAAAATGAAATGTAGGCCTACTGTATATGATTGTAATTTCACACTTCATTAAGTACTTCAAATGGGAAGAGGGTGGGGGGACTACACATCATAACATGTATTAATGTTAACAATCATACATGATGAGAGGGCATTCAAATGATCGATAAGCACTTCGCAGGAAACTCTTGAAAGAAAAACAGGCTTTACACACAAAAATCACATCTTATACACATGTATAGTACTTACTGAGATAGAAACATACAATCTGAATCATGCCTTCAACTCTAGCTCTCTAGATACACTTCCATCACACTTGCAGCGCAGCGCAGCGCCTTCAACTTATTCAAGGACAGCCAGCTTGACTGGTTTCCACTGAAATGCACTGTAAGTCGGATCAGCACAAATACATGTATAGTAACAACACGAATTAAGATGCATAAATCGGTACAAAGATTTCACACACAATTTCTCAACAGCAGTTTCTGAGGCATGGAGCAGAAATATGAAAATACGTCAGCATTAAATTGCTGTTGCTGCCTTGGCCTACACAGACAAGTATACACACACAGAAAACCCCTCCCAGTCCCACACTCCTCCATCTCTTTGATCTGCTTTTACAGTGGCCATTGCAGTACTATCAGTAGTAGTACTAGTACAACAAATGAGAACACAGAATACAGAGAACACCCAAATATTTCTGAGAAGCAGCTGTGAGGGACATGCAGGAGAAAGGGGGGAAATGCAACAGGTGCTGGCATGTTATGTAGGAGAACTATATCTAAAGACATGCACATGAAATATTGGATTGGACTGAATGATTATTATGTACATGTAAGCAATGATGAATGTGATTTCTCACCACACCTCCTTTCAACTACTGCAAACCATGGAATTACCAACAGTGATCATACTGATGCTATTATGTACCCTGTGTCATGATGAAAATCACTGTCCCAAGATGGTGTGTGGAAAACATTCGTAACATATCCTACTTTTTAATAGCAAGAATGAAGAAAGTCTTTCTCAAGCTGGAGATGACAACGGAAGCCTAAAAAGGTCGGTGAACTAGTCTTACTTAACTTTCATAAATAAAACAAATGCACTGGCAGCGATACCTGTGAAAAAACAAACATGTACAGGTTAGAGTAACAAAATGTTTCAATTCAGATCAGCTCCAACACCAAGGAACAAATTTATCTCAGCCAGGTTTCAGACTGCGCGTGTCCGCAAATCCATGCCCCTATCTTTTTCTGAATATCATACTTTACTATAAAATTGTCTCCAGAAATTGTGTCTGCTGCTCCATTGCACTGAAAAAAAAGTTAGATCAACTGATTATGCAAATCAAATTTGAAACGTTTATTTCCAGGCAGTCAGCACAAGTATTACCTTGTGGCCATTCTTCATGTCATGATTAACTTTACTGCACAGTGAACACTACTCAAGCCATCTGGGACACTGAAACTGAAAGAATGTCTCCTAGTCGTAGCCATAGATCTCCCCTATCTAATAAAGAAATAGATTTTTATATATAGTATACCGAGTATAGCACATAATTTTTAGGCTGCCGTGAGGTTTGAATGTCAGACATGGAAAGATTTTTTGCTATGCTAGTTTTATGCTGATTTGGGAAGGACATTACACTGACCTGCAGCTGATACTGGTTTTGCTGTTACTGTGTTACTGTCAGCTAGATGAAGAACATCTTTTCCTCCTACCCAGCCAACTCCAGCCACTCTACACAGAGTCCGCTCCCTGAACCATTATCATTTAAGACAGAAGTGTCATTTTCAACCACCACATATTTCAAGAGGGAACTCAAATCAAACATTTATAATAATAGTGATGTTTCACTAGATACCAAAGTCAAAGATCGTCTACAAATATGAAGACAGTGGGAGAAGATGGCCAAGACTGTTTACGATTGCAAATTTATTATAAACAGAAACTGGAGACTGCAGCCGTTTGTCAATTAGCTATTCAATTCAAGGAGCTGCCAACGCAAAGATCCACGAATCAACATGCAGCAGAGGACCTGCATACGCTGTATCACTTGCAGCTGCACATTTTTCCATTGATAGTTGTAATCTCCCTTCAGCAAGACTTGTTCTCCTGACTGCTGTGTGTGAAAAAGGTTTAGCCAGGAACAGAACTTTCTATTCACGCTCTTCTGTGCAGGGTCGGGAAACACACATGACAATGAATCAGATTCAGAATGATAAACTTTCTGGGATGTAAGCTGCAGGCACTAATTTTGTTGCAGTGCTGTATTCTACTGAGATTGTTTTGATCCAAGCGGCAGATGAATGTCTCTTGTTTGTGAACATTTTTCACAGGACACAGGCAAACATCACTTATGCGTGTTCAGCTACGTAGCAGGTCACTCCAGACCTTGAAAGAGAAAGCCTCATGCTCGAGTCTTCCAGACACAAGTACCTTTCTCCCAGCAAGCACATGTATGGAACAGGCATTCCGTACGCCTGCACCTGGCGATATCACGACACTGATGAGATGGGGTTGTGCGGAGAGCCCATCTGAGTCAGCACCTTGTCCAGCCACTGTAGCGGGCCGTTCAGATGAATCTCGATCCAACACGGCGTACTGGTCACGTCCTGTCGGTGATACTCAGCGCCCCAGCCCTTCACAAAGCTCATGCGAATTGTGCACATCTTGGTCAGGTCGTAGACCGCCTCAAAGCCATGGTTGACTGACTGGCTCAGCAGAGCGGCAAACTCCTGGTTGTTGAAGATCTTGAGGGAGCAGCCTGGGGGGATCTTGCAGACCGTAGTTGGGTGGAAGCCATGATGGTAGTTGCAGTTGCGGCTCTGTACAAAGATGCTGCTGTCGCTGAGGCATTCTGCAAACACCTCACCACCTACATAGTACAGGTGTACTCCTGCAAAACCATACACACATTTGTTAATGTTACACAGTCTACAACAGACACAGAACGCAAACAGTAACAAACTCAGAGGAAAACAAACTGTTGTAATGGGACATGGTCGACACAGAAGTGAATACTACCAAACTTTAGGAAGTACCTTCAGACTCAGAGGAAGAACACAGACAGGTACATGTATACACAGATCTCAATATTTAGCTGATGAACACTTCTACTGACAAGTTTTTAAAACATCAAATGAATGAGACTAACTTCTGTTGAACAAAGCACAATCTTTACCTTTGCCAATGTGTCGGCGGGTGTTTTCAATGGTGGAGTTGCGATTGACGTTTGACAGAAGACCAAGGCAGAAGCGGTCAGCATTGTTGGATGGGTCACAAAACCCGTCTGTTACAATGGAGTTGTGTGAAGCTTGGAAGGCCTCTCCTACTCGATTGTTCAGCTCATAGTAGACAATTGAACACCAATACTGTGGCTCCTGATAGGTCACTGGTTGTAGATCAACTGAACAGGTGGGAAGAAAAAAACGCAACTGATCATCAAGTGGCCTCAGGTAAAATACATGATGTAAATTACTTAAAGTTAAACAGATTGTTGTTTTGAAATATCAGGGAATAGTCATGACATCTTAATACCGCTGTTGCCGTTTCTCATTGTGCATGCGAACGTGCACAAATTCAGAGTGTGCCTGGCTCTACATCCAATGCTACGTACTATGTGGGCTGTTTTCCACAGACGCATGCTAAGCTAGCGCCGTTGGCGCATCTGAGCCATTTTCATCTAAACTGTCTGGGAAATTTGTGGACTGACACGATGCAAAGGGAAAACTTTCACCCTTTGCTGATGCATGTCAGCGTGGCACAGTTTCAGAATGAAAAATGTTCAGTTTAGATGTTAAAGATGTTAGGTTTACCTACTAACTTTTTTTTGTTTTGTTTTGTCTGAAGCATTTGTTTTACTTGACAGTCAGACAGGAAAGACTGACTAAATTCAGCATTTAATTTTGCCAACTCTGCTGAGACAACTGTGGATAAGCAGGCCCCTGATCAGTCATTGCTGCTGCCCCCTCCCTCTTTACTTTATTTTTTTCCAAAAAATCGGCGTGAAACAAGACTCACCACTGAATGGTAGGAAAAGAGTATACACCACTGTAGAATCGGATATTATTGATTTTCCAAAATACAGCAACACGCAGCTGTCCCTACTAGTACTACAGTAGAACCTCGCTTGGGCGACCGCCCATGGGACCGAGCAGAAACAGTCGTGAACGACAGCTGGTCGCTCAAGTCACAGACACTCATGGTGGTGTCCGGACCCCTCCCTGGGAGCGCATATCAATCGTAGAGATAATGTTATAAATTATAGTTGGTGACTCAGTAGCAGAGTTTGGTGTTTTTGTGGAGTCTTTTACTCTTTTAGTAATGAAGATTGTGCGGCTCTACCTAAATTTGAACGACGGATAACGTGTCCAAACGACGTACACTGATATCCCGACGTTGCCGGTTTGCTAAGTGTCAAATCATTGAGTTTAGTCCGGTTGAATTCCCAGTGGCATCAATCCCTCTCTTTCTCTCTCACCACCATGGTGGCAATGACACACGCACACACTTGTCCAAACGACATACACTGACATACGAATGTGAAGCTGGCAGCCACCCACTAGCAGCCACCTTACAGACAACGAAATTAAAAAAACTGAGCGTCTCACACCCCAGCGTTGCAGATTTGCTAACCGTCAACTCACTGATTTTAGTCTGACCCAATTCCCAGCGGCAGTTTCCGCTTTCTTTATTGTCAAACACAAAACAAGGAGGATTAGGAACCACACCATACCTATAAAGTATCCGCCTTAATTCGCTCACACACACTGGCATACAAAGATACACGTTCACACGCACTGACATGTGCGTGACAGAGAGAGAGCGAGATCTATAGATGTTACTGACCTATGCCCCTGTTGGAAAGGCCCTTGGGGATGGGGATGGCGGGCATGGTGTCCATGGGTTGTGGTCCACTGTGACTGTCACTGGGGTGGTGTGGTGGCAGGCCGTTGTTGTTCTGGCTCATCCCCATGTTGTTCTGCTGGTTCTCGTCTTGAGCCTGGTAGGCTGGAGGCGGCGTGTCCGCTGTAATCAACACCACGTGGAAGTTAATGAAAATGAACATCAAAACAAATGCAAAGCAAATACCAAAAGTGAACACTTCCTGCATGCCAGACATTTTCCCTGTCTCAGAAAAACCATGCATCACATCATGGAACAAAAACATCAAGCATAAATTTGTTGTGTGTATGATACATGTACTTGTACATGTAATCCTTGTTTTTGACCTGCTTCTGGTGTAATAGATAATTTGTCTGTAGAATTTGTGTGTTAAAACAGAAAGAAAAAGTTTTGGCTGCATGAAAAGGATGACCATTTTGCAAAACTTGTCAAATAAACTACACTGTGTTTCTGTGCTGGTCATACCTGGTAATCCAAAAGGACTGCCTGGGCCCGAGCTGGGTGGATTGGGCGAGTGTTGCTGCTGGAAAGGATAGGTGACGTTATGTGGCATGCTGGGCTCCGACACAGACTGGAAGGCTGGCATACTGCCGCCTGATGGGAACTCACTGTAGCGGGGAACCAGCACAGGGGGCAGCACTGTGGACACACAGAACAACTCCAATACTCAGTTCAGACTCTTAATTTCTCAGAGATGTGGATAAAGAGTGCTCTATTTAAAACTAACACTCTAACACTAACAGTCACAGAGTACATAAAACAGGGTACATTACCCCCCCCCCCCCCAAAAAAATCCATGGACAACTGCATAAATTAACCTGATACTGTACCATAGAAAGGAAACTGAGTAATGACGACGGGGAGAGGGTTAGACTTTAACTAAGCATCCCAGGGCACTTATTTCATTCACACACACACACACACAAAAAAAATTCACACTGAAATGGCATCATAACAACAAAAACATGAGGAGGACTAGAGAGGCAAAAGCCTCCATGGCTCCCTTGTGACACATGTCAAGTTCATGCACAAGAGTATGTTTGTTCAGCTCTTATCACTATCCATTATCATGCCAAGTAAGGTGTCTCTGGCGCTCTGAGTTCATGGCAATATTACAATTTTCCCTGAAACAGTTTGTATGGCCCTGACCTTTGGACAAGGTCATTCAAATGAGATCTCATCAATGTCTATCATTATGCCAAGTTTGATGCCTCTAGCATTTGTAGTTCCTCCGAAAACAGTACTGTTAAAAATCACAACAGACAGCTTTAATGACCTTGACCTTCAGTCAAGGTCATTCAGAAAGGTAGGTCTCATTGCTGTCTATCATCATACCTCGTTTGGTGCTTCTACTGTTTGTTGTTTTGGAGAAAATGCCAAGGTTAAAGTTTCCAAAAAAACGCTTGCATGACCTTGACCTTGACTAAAAGTCACTGAACACAGGTATGTCTGTAAAGGTGCTGCTAACGTCAATCATTGCACATATAGTTTGATGCTTCTGATTCTTCTGGATTCTGAAAAAATGCAAATGTAAATTTTCCCAACAGACTGTTTTAATGACCTTGACCTTGAGTCAAGGTCATTTAAGGTGGTATGTGTGCATAGGTCTTATCACTGTCTATCAGCATGCCAGGTTTGGCGCCTCTGCTGTTTGTTGTTTCTGAGAAAATGCCAATGTTAAGGTTTCACAAAAATAGCTTGTACGGCCTTGACCTTGACACAAGGCCACCGACTACATGTATACCCGTAAAGCTCTTATCAATGTCTATCATCATGCAAAGTTTAAAACCTCTGGTATTTGTAGATTATGAGAAAATGCCAATGTAAAATTTTCAGAGAGCTTTAGTGACCTTGACCTTGAGTCAAGGTCACTCAAAATGATATGTTTTGAAAGGTCTTGTGGTTGTCCATCAGCATGCCAAGTTTGGTGCCTCTGCTGTTTGTAGATTCTGAGAAAATGACAATGTTAAAGTTTTCTGGACACACACACACACACACAGACAGACGACGGAGGGTTAATACATAGACTCCCATTGTTATACAAGGGAGCCAAAAAAAAAAAAAAAAAGGCTAGATACATGTGAGGACTGCAGTTTTGGCACCCCACCCAACTGTCCGACAAAACAAGTAAAAGAAAAAAGAAAGAGGACTTTTCAAATAACTGCTTTATGCGATTGCAAACAAATTCATGCCAATGAATGTTCTCTGTTCTGACAGGGTGGCGTGGAGGGGGTTGATGGCATGCACATCAAACAGTAAATGAGATGCTGTTGGGGGGGGGGGGGGGGGTTTAAGAGGCTATGGCTTGCTGGATGCTGCAATTTGGTCTGCCAGAGGCCAGCCTGCTTTGGCCTTATTGATTGGTGCCACACTGTGGCCCTGACTATGCATACAGCTGGCTAAGATTGCTCTAGAACTGGTGGAAGGCCATCATTACAACACAGCCGCAGCCAGCTTGCTGCCACATGACTCACAATCACAGTTCTCCTCTATCTCACAGTCTGTCACTGTCAGCCAGCATGAAACCAACCCCAAGCCAAAAGTGTGCCCAGCAAGGTACTTTAGTTTAAAAAACAACAACAAACAAAAACAACTACCTCTGTGAAGTTGTATCTAAACTGTTTATATGGAATACAGAGGTACGTACACAGTACTTGTTACACATACCCCCAAAATGTAAATTATCCCTGTGATAGTGAATGTCAGACTCAGATTAAAATCTTAGTTCAGCAAAATGACCCCTTAGTGCCCCCCCCCCCCCTTTTTTGTTCCCGTTTTTTCAACCAGAAAGATGCAAATCCCATCCCCTCTTTTTTTTTAAAAGTTGTTTCTCTATGGAGAAGCAACTTTATAGGATGGGGCAGATTTCATTTTCTAGACTTTGGGCTGATCTGCATGTAGGGCCAAATATCTATGAGTATGAAAAGACTCCTTCAAATTATTCATCATCCTGGCATTTTTGTCATGTGTAACAACTGCATATATGACGGGAACTACTGCGCTATCAAGTATCATAGCTTTCGTATTAAGAATAACAGAGCTTTTAGATAAACCTTTTTTTCTTCTTTTTTTTTCAAATTTCTGCGAGAAGCACTGGTCAAAAGATTTCCAATTTTGCGACTGCGTAAGCACAATTCAAGGTATTCAAGTCCGTATTTCACCAGCCCCCTAGATCCTCCAGATTTTACTTAAAATTTAATAATGTCAGGGAAGTCACAAAAGCAACAGGGAAATCACAAGACATGAACAAACATCCTCTGTCACACGAGCAGCGTAAGGCTGACGTCAAATGTTTAGTTCACAGACAAAATCTGTAAATATCGTCACTCACTGCCTTTGACAGTTTACCAGCCCTCAGCATCTTCCAGATTTCATGTAAAAATTAATTCAGTCGGGGAAGTCACAACACCAACAGAGAAATCACAGGACATGAACAAACATCTTCTGTCAGACGACCTGCATGAAGCTTATGTCAAATGTTTAGTTCACGGAATTGATGTCATCTCTCTTTAACTTTACTCACCCACTAAACGTTAGAAGAAGCAAGCCAGTCAGTGAGTCACGCTATCCATGTATAATTAAACAACATTTTCTCAAAGTCAACCTTGTCAGCTTTCTGATTATATTTTCTTTCATAGTTTCAAGCCATCAACTAAGGGCATTAAAAATATCGAAACGTGGTTTGGTGGAGCAAAACACAGAATTGTATGTTTGTCTTAAAGTTAAATTTAAAACACCGTGCATGCGGGGTATATGAAACCATAGTTGTTTCTAGACTTCTAAAGTGAAAAAAAAACTAACCTGGGCTCTCTACACGCTTGTAATGATACGGATTGATGCAGACTTCCTTCTGTTTGGCAGAAAACGGGTATTCGCAGCACTCCAGTGGCTTCAGCTCATGGTGAGACTGAAGATCTGGCCAGCGCCACACACGGCAGTATATTACATGTGGAAGCCCCTTCCGATGTGACACCTGCAGCCGACCATCCAGAGACCGCGGAATGGTCACGCACTTGCTGGGTTGCCCTGGGCAACTCAGAGCTTTCTCAAGGTCCTCAAGTGCGCCTTTCTTCTTTTTCAGTTTCTTGACAAGGGAGTCAACAGCCTTCTCGGCCCATTTCTCCTCTTCATCCCCCTGTTTCCACCCTAGCAGTCGCTTGACTGCTGGGCTTGTGAAGGAGAAGATACTGGAAAGTGGCGATGTCATTCTCACCTAAAGCCTGCAAACAAAACGAACACTGCATGTAATCCGTGACTTCTAGTTAAACATCAGTACAGTTCTACAAACTGCCACTGATCTGTCACATCAAACAAACTTCTGATTAACAGAAAAAGATGTACATGTATTCATGTATTCCTAAAAGAACACCACTGACGTCAACTACTGTACATAGCATACTAAATTCACTAACATGGAGAAAGTTTGTTCAGCATTTTGCCCTGAAAGAGAACACTGCTGCTGGAGGGGAATGAGTGACAGCTGTCACACATGTTAAGTACACCAGTCAGCAGTGTTCACCTATGTTTTGAAACTGTCAACGTTTGCATGCAAAAACATTTCATTACGACTGTCACTGGGCTCAAAATTAATGGGTGCATACCACTAATTGCACTTCATTTTTTTTTTGTATACTGGGCCTTTGGCACTTCAGACATTTGTGAAAAACATTTGCAAAGAGTGAAAAACAAAAACAGTTGGCGCCTCTTTTCAGTAATGATCACTTTACAGTTATTACTGGTCCCTTCATTAAGGCACCAAGGGGGTCTTTAGTTTAAGATAACACACTTAATTTTTAATCAATTTAGGCTATGCACACGTATCAGTCTGAAATAAATCATGTAATTGTATACATGTATGTGTGTGCATCACAGTAGTGGTGGTGGCGTGGACTGCTTGTGCACATACCATTGACAGAATAGAAACTATGGGATGCCACACACTGATAGACGATGAACAAAAACCTACATTATTTATTTGAAAAGAAAAAAAAGCCAAAAAAAAAAAAAAACAACCCAACAACCATGGATCACATGGATATTGTGAGCTACAGCTGTCATCACACAATGACCCAGTATCTGCACAGCTGCAACAGTCCTGTTAATGACCACAGGCTGATGAGCAGACGTCAAGTGGGTAGTTGTGTAACACACAATCGCTTATCAGCAGCTTGCACTGGCACTGTTTTCAGGCACAAGAATCGAGTCAAGTGCTGCACGTGCTGCGATGGGAATTCTGCTGCCGACTGCTGATTAGATCTGTTGATCCACTTAGCTCTCTTCACACCTCCTTCCGACTCCCCCCCCCCCCCTTCCCAATTTTCACACCTCCCTCAGCAGTGACTACCCCTTCATCAACCCCCTTCCCCTACAAACGGTCCTTTCACTTGAGTACAAAGATGTACACGTACGAATTGCCAACATGTGTACATCACGCTGGTGTTTAAGAAAACCAACCTTAAAAATGCTGATGGTGAGAAATACGGCGGCACGCCGGACTACACCAGATCAAACATCTTGCTCACTCACTTTCCAATTTTGGATGATCAAAATGGCGTAATAAACACGATTAGAAAGTGAAAATATTACCTGCAACCTCTTCAGCGATGACCCCCGAACTCTGCTGATTAAATATGTTATCGATCTGGACAGCAACTGGGGTAGAAAGGCGGGAAAAATACAGCCATGTATAAATTTCTATCAAAATTACTTGCAGTGCAAGGCTAAAAATTTCTTCTTTTCTGTCGCTGGCGACAGTCAGACGGGAAGTTGTACTCGTGAAACTTTCTAATGAAATATTCGTCCGCGGTACCAACTCAACTTCACTTCCTGTTTTTCTGTCCGTCAGTAAAACTGACAATATCAGACACAAAGGAAAGAAAACTCCTCTTAAAACACATGTTTGTTTTTGTTTTGAATGATGTGGCTCTTTTAAGTGTAGAGAAAGATACAAATTTGGTACTCATTTTAAGCGAATGTATATCTTCTCTGAATGCAGTGAAGCGGCCAGCCGGTGCGCCCTAAGGGCGTGACGTCAGCAGCAAGTGGCGACAGTCTGTCGGGGGGGATGACCCATGACTCTATGGGGGTGACGGTGTATTGACAGAGGAGCAGTGTAACTTATTGTCGTTCGATCTCGCCTCAGGCACATTTTGAAAATACGTTGCGTTTCTTCTGTGTGGAGAAAGCACGGGTGTTATGAGAATGCATTGAAGCAGTCGCGAAAAATCTAAAAGAGAAGCAAAGGTATTGAGCAACCCCCAGAAAGCTGCCCCCCTCGCCGTTCAGGAATGCGCTCGTCTGAAGAGGGAAACACCGAGGCCAAGGGGATGGGGGCTGTACAGCCAAGGCAAGGGAACGCAGTGTGCCGCTCTCTCATCAAAACACTCCTTTGACCTCGAAACGTTGCAGTTTGGAAGAGCAACGCAGGTGCTCAGCACAGACAGCATAAGGCTTCATCGCGTGGTGTTTGTTCAGTAAGAGACACCGAATCTGACAGTCGGATTAGCAGATTTTACTTTACGACAGAGATCAATCATGGCCGGCAACGTAGAAACTGAAAGTCGCCAGTTTTATACAACGTGCTCAGAGCTTTGCCGGTAGAAAGTACAGTAGGTGACAACAAAGCAAATCAGAGATGATCAGTAATTCCCGTTCATCGTACATTAATCCTGCCCCATGGGTAACCTCTTGAAGTAGGGCAGCAATAACTTCATACGCTTCAGCTTTCCATTCGTGCTGTACCAAAGTTCCTCTTCTGTGATAGTCACTCCTTCCCGGCTTCCTTTTTTTTTAGGAGGGTTGAAGGGGGGGGGGGGCTGGTGATAGTTGTTTACAGAGTTCAAACTTTATTTGGGGACTTAATTACTCTGTAGTCTCTATGAACTCTATCAGGCAAGTATCTATAGTGATTTTAGGTGTATTTTGATTTTCAGACTGAACCACCTGTGATACAGTAAAGTGGAGATGACAGTGACAGTATATTTGGAAGGAGTTGTCTCTCCTGATGGTCGGCACATCTCGCTCCCCCTCGCATCATGTGCAGCGCTGCTGATCGCTACCTACGCCCATCCACCCGAGTTTCATCTCGTGTTCGCCAGAAACTGTGATGATATTAACACACAGAATGTCCAGCATGTTACTCTTCCTGTGGAAGGTGAAAGCTGGAGATATTTAATCTTATTAACCCCGCTCCCGTGAAAAAGCCAAAAGACAAACAAAGAAAAAACATACAAAAACAAACAAGCAACTCACTCCCCCACCCCCACCCCCGTCCAAAAGAAAAGAAAGAAAAAAAAGAAAGAAGTAGAAATGGCAAAGCCAAGATTAAGTCCAGTCTGTGATGGAAACAAGTTAGTTTCAAATAGTCGCTTAAGACTTGTGAGTGCTTATTCTAATACGTACGTGACTGAAACATGAGAACAACTATGCTGCACGTTCAATGCTGGTTGAAGTTTTCTGTGTTGATCTGTGAAAAAGGAAGTACTTACTTACTTAGGCCCTTGGCTCCACGTGGAGCATAGGCCATCGACAACCCTTCGCCATCGCACTCTGTTCTGGGCTAGTCTTGCCACTCCAGTCCAGTTGGTCCCCTGCTTACATAGCTCTGCCTCAGTGTCCCGCCTCCAGCTGTTGCGAGGCCGGCCTCTCTTCCTTTTCCCCTGCGGGTTCCATGTCAGGGCTTGGCGTGTGGTGCTGGATGCTGGCTTCCTGGGGGTGTGTCCAATCCAGCCCCACTTCCTCCGCAGGATCTGCTTGGCCACTGGTTCCTGCCCCGCTCGCTCCCACAGCTCTTCATTCCGGATCTTCTCTGGCCATCGGATGTTGAAGATGCGCCTCAGACAGGTGTTGAGAAATGTCTGGATCTTCTGCTGCATCGTCTTCGTTGTCCTCCATGTTTCGCATCCGTAGAGCAGAACTGACTTCACGTTGGAGTTGAAGATGCGAAGTTTGGTTCTTATGCTGACAACTTTGGATGCCCAGACGTTCTTCAGCATGACCATTGCTGCCCTTGCCTTGCCGATTCTGGCTGTGACGTCTCGGTCTGTGCCTCCCTGTCCATCAACCACACTCCCCAGGTAGAGAAAAGACTCCACCTCCCTGATGGGCTCTCCACCGACTGTGACTGGTGTGTTGGCAGTGGTGTTGATCTTCATCAGCTCGGTTTTCTTCCTGTTGATCTTGAGCCCTGTTCCGGCTGATGTGGCTTCCAGGCACGTAGTCTTGTCCTGCATCTGGCTGTGGCTGTGAGACAGGAGCGCCAGGTCGTCCGCGAAGTCGAGGTCATCCAGCTGCGTCCAGAGTGTCCACTGTATCCCGTTTTTCCTGCCTGCTGTAGTGGTCTTCATGATCCAGTCGATGACCAGGAGGAAGAGAAACGGGGACAACAGGCATCCCTGGCGGACTCCGGTCTTCACCTCGAAGCTTTCTGACAACTGGCCGGCATGGGCAATCCTGCAGCTCATGTCTTGGTAGGTGCACTGGATCAGGGAGATGATCTTCCCGGGAACTCCATAGTGCCTTAGCAGCTTCCACAGCGCCTCTCTGTCTACACTGTCGAAGGCCTTCTCATAGTCTATGAAGTTGATGTAGAGGGGGGAGTTCCACTCCAGTGACTGCTCCACAATGATGCGTAGGCTGGCAATCTGGTCAGCGCAGGACCTGTTCCTGCGAAAGCCTGCCTGCTGGTCTCGGAGCATGGGGTCGACTGCCTCTCTCATCCTCTCCAGTAGAATTCTGTTGAGAACCTTGCCTGGCACTGACAGGAGCATGATCCCTCGGTAGTTGCTGCAGTCCCTGAGGTCCCCTTTCTTTGGCAGCTTGATGACGATCCCTTCTTTCCACTGGGCTGGCACCTCTTCCTTCTCCCAGATCTTGCTGAACAGGCTGTGCAGCATGTTGACGGCTGTCTCTGTGTCTGCTTTAATGGCTTCTGCTGGTATCTCGTCCGGCCCTGCAGCTTTCCCATTTCTCAGTGTCATGATGGCTTTCCTGATCTCCGCCTTAGAGGGCTTGTCGCAGTTGATGGGTAGTTCTGTCTCAGCTGGTGGGATGTCTGGTGGTGTTTCAGGGATGGGGCGATTTAACAGCTCCCTGAAGTGTTCTGCCCATCGCTTCAGCTGTTCCTCAGTTGTTGTCAGTGGGTGCCCGTTCTTGTCCTTCACTGGTTTGTCTGTCTGCTGAAATTTGTCCGCGAGCTTCTTGGTCACCTGGTACAGGTCTTTTAGATTCCCTTGTCGGGCTGCTTCCTCTGCTTGACTGGCCAGGTTGTCGATGTAGTCCCTCTTGTCCTTCCTGGTGCTCCTCTTCACTTCTCTGTCAGCTGCTGTGTATTCCTCTTGTGCCTTTGCCTTAGCTCTTCTTGTTCGGCTCGTGTTCAGTGCAGTTTTCTTCTCTTTCCTAACTTCCAGCTTCTGGATGGTATCAGCAGAGATCCATTCCTTATGTTGGGTCTTTCTCTTGCCAAGGACCTCTTCGCATGTGTCGTGCCAGAGTTTCTTGCTGTGTTCCCACTGTGTCTCGATGTCCATTTCACTGTCTTCTATCAGGTCTTGCAGTGGCTGGAACCTGTTGGAGAGGCTGATCCGGAATGCTGCTTGTGTGTCTGTGTTCCTGAGAAGTCCAACGTTGTACCTGGTCCGTGTGCTGTTGGCGTTGGTGTGCCTCTTAAGCCGAAGTCTCAATGTTGTTGCAAGAAGGTGGTGGTCTGATGATACATCGGCACCCCTCATCACGCGCACATCCCGCCACGATCTCCTGAACTTCCGGCTGATGCAGATGTGATCAATCTGGTTCTCCGTGACATGGTCCGGCGATCTCCATGTGGCCTTGTGGATGCGCTTGTGTGGGAAGATGCTGCCTCCTATCACTAGCTGGTTCAGGGCACAAAAGTCTGCAAAGCGCTCGCCATTTTCGTTCATCTGTCCCAGTCCGTGTGTTCCCATGGTGTCCTCATAACCTGTGTTGTCTGATCCAATCTTGGCGTTGAAGTCTCCTATCAGTATGGTCATGTCCTTGGCTCCTCCTCTATCTATCACTGTCTGCAGTTGTTGGTAGAAGTCATCTTTTTTCTCCTCTTCCGCATCATTGGTGGGCGCGTAGCACTGGATGATGTTCAGCTTGATGTCTTTTTTCTTGGTGATGAATTTGGCTGTGATGATGCGGGAGTTGACAGGTTCCCAGCCGATGAGTGCCCGCTGTGCCTCCGGTGCCAGCATCAGGGCCACACCCTCAGTGTGGGGGGCTCCATCCTCTGTGTGTCCAGAGTACAGCAATTGCTCTCCCGATGAAAATCTCAGCTGTCCTGTCTGTAGCCACCTTGTCTCACTCAGTCCCAGTACTCCTATCTTGTAGTTCTTCATCTCTCTTGCTACTTGTATGGTCCTTCCTACTTCATACATTGTCCTGATGTTCCATGTGGCTACTCTCGTTGTTGTCCTGGGTGTTAGAAGGGGGGTCGGCCTTGCAGCTTCCTTTCGGCTTTCACTGCAATGCGTCATAGGTCTCCGGGATGGAGACCCTTCCTCGCCCAGGTGAATGTCTCGGTTTGTTGCTGTCGATGCTTCAGTAACTTAGTGTTTTTTACAGGTAGGGCTGTTAACCCTACGCAAACCCGTTTAGCCTCTTGGAGAGGTGGTCCACATTCGTCTGACCTCTACCCTTCGACCTGTCCAGCTTGGGTGACCCTGCCAGGAGCATGTGCTCCTGCTGGCATAGTTCTCTGGGTCATTGAGGTACACAAGCCACTACCCCACGACAAGGGTTGGACCATGTAGGGGAAACAGGAAGTGCCGAGACAATTTTCATGAAATTAAATTACCGGAGACATTGCACTTTTAAGTACTGTTGATTAACTTGTAATTTTATCTTGATACTGCAGATAAATACATGTACACATTTATGTGACGAATTGTGCTTGGAATTTGCAGGTGTGAAAGGTATTGACCATGAGTTTATTGAGACGACGTCACTGCCAGAACTGATCAGTAACGTGTCGCTGCCGGCCGTGTTTGAGCCGAGTTCATGCCTGGTGCGATCGGGGCTGTGCGTCGTGATTAGACACATCATCAAAGCCACTGATGCTGCTGTATCGGGACAGCATCTTACAGACCTGCTGGTAACAGTTTAAATTTTAGTACTCTCGATACGTGTGTTGTGTGTGTGTGTGTGTTTAGTACTTTTGACAGTGTTGTGGAGTACTGGAGTCCGTGGGAGGGGCAGAAAGGGGTGTGTTTTAGGATATTGGGGGGAGGGGGGGGGGAACAAGATTTGTTGGTTTTCTTTTTTTTTTTTCTGTCTTTTTTATCCTTTACTTTTCATGTTTTATTTATGTGGTTCCTATTAACAGGGGTCGCGCTGGTTTTAAAATTTTGCGTCTGCAAAGGCAAGGGGTCTAGAAAAACGCGTATAGCAAGAAAAAAATGCGTATGGTAGCATTGCAATCACATCAGCGGTCACTGAAGTCAAACCCCCGCAGGCCAAAACACTAACGCTATTCACCTACCTTACTAGGAGTACTCCGATCTTTCCCTTCCCACCACCACCCCCAAAAAAATTTAGAAGGCTTGCTTGGTGCTTAGACATCTTGGGATTCTCTAAATATATTCTCTACTTCAGTCGGTTGGCATCACCACGCTGTGCAACTGATGAAGTGATCGACTGGTGCCAAACTTTCCCACCGAAAAGATCGCCAGGGCCGATTGTTATTTTTAGCTCCAATCACCAACACTTTGACGCTGTACAGCCAATCAATGACTGCTTTACAATTTTCCCGCATATCACCCCACCTCCACCTTCCCCCAACACCACCGACCCTCGCAGAGCAACTGTACCCGATGACAGAAACAAAGCGAGAAGCTGATATCAGCGAGTTAGCGACTCTGTTGGCACTCATGGGCCGTCTCAAAATGCGTACGCACACGCATGGGCCTTTGTAAAATGCGTATGGCTGTTCCAAAATGCAACAAATACGCAAATTTTTGCAATAAACGCGACCCCTGTATTAACATTTTATGCAAAGCAGTATGACATTTTGTACTGTCTATTTATCTCAAACTTGTTTCCCTTTTGAAGAGGTTTGTTTTACTATTGCAGTATTGGTGGATCAGAATGTTTTTCTGGTTTCTGAACAACTCTGTCATCTGTTTATGTCAATATTTTTCAGGGATTCCGTCAGGGCAGTCTGCGAATGTGTGCTGAGGTAACACTTAAAATTTTTGTTTCTTCAATTGCTTACATTTTAAACTGATGTCAGATGAACACATTCCATCACATACCCCCCACCCACCCCCCACCCCCCCCCCCCCCCCCCCCCCCCCCCCCCCCCCCCCCCCCCCCCCCCCCCCTTTCCCCAACCCCTTTCCCCAACCCCAACAACAAACTAAACACCCCTTTGAAACATTGCACCAGTTAGCCCGAACTCTTCTTGTTCAGGTTGTGTTAAAAGGGACAGAAAATGTATTACATGTTTGTGAAAGCAGTGAATTATAAGTACATGTATGTGTGTGGCTGTGTAGGTGTCTGGTTGGACCAAACTGTGTGAAGTGGAACTGCCCCAGAGTGTGACTGCCCTTGTACACCAGGTGTCAGCACTGTGAGTGCAATCTTCAGCATGTGTAGCATCTTTTAGTGTTACACAAGCTTCAATGGAAAATTTGTGTGTGTGTGTGTGAGAGAGAGAGAGAGAGAGAGATAACCATGATCATGACAGTGAATCTTCATCTTTCAAGGCAGCGTTTGAAGTTGTGCTTTGTGTGTGGCTATGCAGCAAAGGAAACAGCACTCCAGTTGTCAGGGAGCTTCCTATGGATCTCCTGAGACTGGAGAGTCACTTTGAGAAACCACCAAAGGTGCACAACGACAACAGAATGCAGCGTCAGGAGCTGGCAAGACTGCAGGCCGATGTTTCCGATCCTGGTAAATGCGGTGATGTGCTGAAAGAAGTTCGAGTGGAGAAATCGCATCTGCTGGTGGAGCGAGTGACGAGACTGCACCACGGTTGGCGCAAGATCCATGTGGACAAGGCTTTAAGAAACAGTGTGCAATGTGGTGGAGATTGTGATGGCGTGAACAATAGGGACACCGTGGGAGAAAATGACATTGCCAGGCTGGAGAGCTTGTCACTACAGGATGGGGATGTGCTAAATGGAGGTGAGATGTGCTGGTGTTTTTACTTCAACATGTCATTGGTGGTGCTGTCAAAAATTGTATCAGCGTTGTCATGGAATTTCGGTGCAGTTTTGGAACAGCAGAGGATGACGCGCGCTGTGCACTTTGCCTTCATTCTTCTGTAAATTATGCCTATATGCCAAAAATTTTTGAAACGTTGATAGGCTTTTTGAGTATCATTGTGCGTATGAGATGTAGCAAAGATGCTAATAGGCTGACTTGATGATTCTTTCATGTCTTGTCAGTGTCTGTTTGCCTGATGGTTGCACGCTTTTGTCACAAAGGATGTATAACATAAGGTACATTAATTTGGAGATGGCTAGGTCCTGCAGTCCATAATTTCTCAACTCAAATTTTCATGGACTGCTGTAAAAATGGGCAGCAGATGTGCAAGGGATGCAACTGTGCATTGGGTTGTGGGACGGTGAAGGCAAAACCCAGCTGGTAACAGTCATTAACTGAGTTGCGGACAGAGGAAAAAAAATGCTTGACTGGAGCCCATGACAGCTGTGTTTTAGTCATAGACAGATACTGGTTTTCGTTTGCTTTGTTTTTGTTGTAGTTTGGTGAAGGGACTGAGATGTGGTTGGTTGTCATCTGAGAACAGTGTTCATATTTTAATCGAATAATTGATAATATTTCCTTCTTCGTTCTAACTGAATTTTTTTTTTTTTTTAACTTTCTTGGTAAGTACTTGGGTGTCAGATGTTTCTTTTCTTTTGTCCGGTTACATTTTGTTCAGGTAAAGGGACTGAGATGTGGTTGGTTGTCATCTGTGATTGAAGTTATACTTCAGAGTGTCTAATAAAGTAATACTGTATTGATTGATTGATTGATTGATTGATTGATTGATTGATTGGTTGATTTTGTTGTTGTTCTGGTAAAGGACAAGACCTTCGTGTTTTGGTTCAGTCCTTGACCTTCCATGACATAAAGCTGGTGCACCTGTACTCAGAGGGTGTGGAGATGACTATTGCTGACCTGTGTCTTTTTGTCTACCTGTACTTTCTGCTGGTAGGTGGCAGCACTTTTTACACCTCGGTTATAGATGCCCTCTAATGTTGTGCAAGCCAACCTGGTTCAGATTACTGCCCAAGTAATGACAAAATGTGCTGTGCTAAGACAATGGACGACTCCACTCGGCAAACCCTGAGGTCAAGGCCCAACCGCTTTTCTCTGCAGTGTATTGGTAAAACACAGTACATCCAAGACATCATTTTATGGAAAAAGGGGTGATTTCAAGATGAATGAGACTGACGTAATGGTCATTTTCCTCAAATGATGTCAGTGAACTTACTGCTTTCTTTCCATGTTTCAGTCATACACGCTTCCCTCGTTGTAGTGTCTGGCAAAAAGTTTGCCAGACCATGGCACGTGTTGTGCTCATTATGTCGCGGGACGCGGTAGGCTGAATTTTGGGGGGCTTGACGCTTTTGATTTACAGGAGTCAGGGTTTGTACAGGCATTGAATGTCTTTGAAAGTCTTGGAATTTTGGAGACCCTTTTTCAAGTCTTTGAAAGTCTTTAAATTTTGATGTTTTGAAAAAAATGTCTTTGAAAAATCACGAAATGATTTTTTTTTTTTCTTCCCACGACCGTATTTTCGGGGCCAGCTCACTGTTTGCGCGTCTCTGGCCTTGTCACTGTGCCTTTCCTTTCGCTCCGCTCGCCAGTGAGTTACTGATAGTGCATGGACATATTATTATAATATATGAGTATTCATTATTAGGATTGCGAGAGCAGGGTCTTTGAATTTTTATTTTTGGTCTTTGAAAAGTCTTTAAAAAGTCTTTGAATTTTGTTCTCAAAATCCTGTACGAACCCTGGGAGTGGAGTTGTCCATTGGTCACATTACAAACAGGATCATTCTGGCTGGAGACAGTGGTGGCTTACTAGGCAAGGGATACCATCTGCATATGTCTGCCTATGTAGCAGAAAGTAATGATTTGCATACTGTGTGTTTGTGTATTACTGTTAGCAAAAGGCAGTTCATTTGTGCTAGTGTGTGCTTTGCTAGTACTTACAGTCCTGTATTGTGGTTGCAGGAATCACTTGAGTTTGACCCATCTGGGTTACAAGCACTTCTTCCCAGGGTGCTCAGGTGGCTAGGTCACATGACCTGCTTACCACGCCTGGAGTCAGCGGCCAGGAGTTGCGGATTGGATTTTCTGAAACTGAAGAGCGCTCTTGAGGAAGAGCACTCTGCAAAAGAGGGGCATCACTCAGTGGTGTTCACAAGACCTGTTCAACAGGATGTAACACAGGACGACATGGAGCTCAGGTGATTGTGTGTACTGTGCAGCTGGGTTACTGTGCAGAGTCTTGAAGTTTTGAGGAAGGCGAGTTTACTGTACATTACATCATGCATTTCATGTACAGGCGCGTAGGAAGATGCTGAGAGGAAGGGGGGCCCACTAAGTTGGTTGAGTCATACGGCCGGGGTGAAAGGGTGTGTGTGTGTGTGTGTGTGTGTGTGTGTGTGTGTGTGTGTGTGTGTGTGTGTGTGTTGACTGCCAAGGATTGTGTCCTGCGACAGCAGAGCAGGGGGGCCCCACCACTGGTGGGCCCCCTCTCCTCTTATCAAAAGCAAAGGGGGCCCAAAGATATTCGGGCCCCCCTTCCAAAAATCGAACGGGGGCCTGGGCCCCCCAGGGCCCCCATGGTTCCTACGCCCCTGATGTATGTGGGCGGTTGGATGCCGTAGAGGGACTGTGTGTGTGTGTGTGTGTGCCAATGAAGTTTGAATGTTTGTTTGAGGAAAATTATCCTTGGTTTCAGATCTGAGTTCGGAGAGCAACTTGCCTGTCAGAAAATTGTAATTCATATCATTATACTGCTATGCTGTATTTGCATCAGACATAGGACATAATATAATACTGAAGCCAGAATATCTTGTCCTATTTCTCTCTTGCAGAAGTATGTGCTGTTTTCTTTTTTTCTTTCTGCTCAGGACAAATGAATCTTTTTTCACAAAATCAGATAAGAACCCTTGAGCCCTTGCGATAAAGAGCTGCTTGGTGCACCATATATCATTTCACAAAATGAGATACTTTGTAGCTCTTACTGTTCATAATACTTATAAGAGTACCTTTGTTATGTCCGCCCTGTGCTAGCCGACATTGTGTGCTACGACATAACTAGAGAGTTGAGAAAACCTGAAAAAATGGTGTAGATAATTCTACGGGGAAGTTGTACTTCCATTAACCTAACAGCACCAACAAAACACTACAACGCAATTAGAAAACCTATGACTCAAGTATGCAAAGAGAACATACCTCAGCACTAGGGCAGTACAAGGGGTTGACAGCGACGGAGGGCAGGACCTGGCATGCATCTGAATACGAATGTGGTCTTCTATGCACAATAATAAATGGGCCTCAGGAAGATGTCCTGCCGTTAGTCCCACCAGCTCCGGGCAAAATGCGCCGAACCAAGTAAAAACCCTCAATTTAACAGTTCCTGACAGGAATGTCCAAGAAAGGCCCATGCAGCCCGAGAACCACGGGAGTTACCAAGTAACATCTATTGCACGAGCGAGATATGACTAGCTAAGCACAACTCATACCCGTCGACGCTGTTGAACAAAAGCACGGGCTACCTCAAAACATAACTGGCTAGCACTAAACACAATTCACGCGGTTGCACGGACTAGCTCTCAACAATGCGTCGGTGACAATAATGCAGGAGGCAAGACGATTGTGTATTTGGAATAGATCTTGCATTCTTCTTCTCTGTTTCCAGTCGCAGATGTCGAACAAAGTACAAGGCAATCAAACCTGAAGTTTTAGACGCCATGAAGAAAATGAAGGTACCAGTCTTGATCTGTTGTAGAGTTTTCACAATGAGGTATTGTCGATTACATAAAATACACCTCTGAAACTGGTTGATTTTGACTGAAAACTTGTTCCATTCTTTATTCTGAATCTCAAGAGAGATTGTGTTATTGTGTGAATTCACCTTTAGATTCTCATGAACAAGTCTTCTGTAGTGATACATTTATAGCTAAATTACACACTTGTGTTTAAAGTTTCACGTTGAGTGAGAGATCATAGTGCAAATGATTCTTATAGTTGATTTCCTTCAGGCTTGTGGTATAGAACCTGTGGTGGGAAGCCATCCTCGAGGTTTCAATGTTCAGCTGGACTGGGAGACACTGCCACCCTCAGTCCATCCACGTGAAGGTAACAGATTTGCTCTCAGAACTTTACTTAAGGAAAAACAACAGCGTGCAGCCCTTCACAACACATGACATCTCAGAGGAAAGAAGTCTATTTCATCATTCAAGCAGAATTTTGTTAATGCTTCATTCTTGATTAAAAAAAAAAAACAAGCAAAGAAAAACAACTGTGAAGTATTGTTCATTTGTCGTATTTAGAATTAATAATAAAGATTGTAAAACTTCATGGACACAAATGATGTACAGACATCAAAGTCCAACATATTGTGGTTGAAAGAAGTATGGCATAGTATATGATACTGAAAGTGAAGATTGCCTGTATGTGAGCACTCGTTTCACTTCTTCTGGACAGTCTTCATATGTAGTGGTGTTTGTCCTGGTTGATTCCTGGGTGAGAATGTCAGCTGAGCAAACTTAACTGCAGTGTCGCATCAGTTGCATTGTCCTCCAGTTATCCACACTTGGCCGACCTCTGATCGTTGTGTTGAGTTTGGACACTTTCTTGATTTAGTATTTTACCTGTGAAATCCAGTGCAAACTTGAATGACAGGTGAGGTGCCCAGTAAAAGATTAAAAAGAAAGTGCCAGCAGCTGGAAAACTTGGTGACAGCCGTACAGGAAGTAGCCAAACCAGGGGACATCATCGTGGACTTTTGCAGTGGTGGGGTACGCATTTACTTTCAGTGTCTCAGTTTCGATGAATGTATGTTGGGCCAGTGAGTTTACCCAGAGTAAAAACGTTTATTCAAACTCTGATGACTCAGTGATCTGGAGGACCAACTGCAATTCATTTCCAGTGTGAACAACAGCATACAGACTAATGAGAAGAAATGTTACTTGGGTAACTGTTAAGTTAGAGTTATGTAGGCTTGGTGCATCTTATTCTTAATACATGTACTCAGTTTTGGCTAAATGTTTGTTTAAAATCAGATCAGCTTATCAGTGTACTTTGTGGTTGTTGCAGCTTTTGCTATGTGTCCAGACTCACCTTGATTTATCTTTTAGTTGTCTTGATCTTTCAGGGTCACCTGGGGATCGCCATCGCCTATATGCTTCCAGACTGTAAGGTTGGTCTTCTCACATGTTGCTGTTATTCAATATTTTGCCCCACGACATTTGCTTCCCTCGGGTTTGTCCTACAGTTACTAGTGTGACCATGTAATGAAGATGTTCACGCACATTGTCTCGCAAAGCAGAGCAAAATTAAATGCTGTAAAGTGTAACACAGAATTTGCGAAATTTTGTTCAATGTGTTGAACGTTCTACAGGTGTATCTGGTGGAAAACAAAGAGGAGTCGTTGCTGAAGGCTCGCACCAGGATGGCAGCATTGAACCTCACAAATGTTGTTCTTTATCAGGTGACATAAAAATATTTAGACATTTGTCCTTTTTTTCTCTCTTATTTTAAATAGATTTTCATATGTCTGTATGTGTGACTTTATGTGTTGACATTTTTAAATCAAAACATTTTTATCGGTTGTCCTTTTCGTGTAATGCTTTTTCAAAGAAAAATTCAGCAGTGTTCAGTTGCCTTTTGGGTAATTCTTTCATGTGATTGCAGATTATATATAATTATATATACCCATATATAATATAAAAATTTACGGGTATGATGTGGTGGTGAACTGTTAAAGGGTTTAGAATGTTAGCTTGGGTCAGAAATTGTTCATTCCAGAAGAGCATTTGCTACGCACATTTCAGATGATTATTTTTGGCTGTTTGGCTGATGGTGGATTTGAATGAGTAGAACTTTGCACATCTTTTTAGACAGTATTTTATACTTTTCAGATTTTAAAAAAGTTCTATCTTTTTTTCTTTTTTTTTGTTGTTGTTGTTTTTGTTAGTGCAACCTGGATTACTTTGTGGGCAAGTTTGATATTGGAGTGTGTCTGCACGCTTGTGGCTCTGCGACTGATATGGTGCTTCACCAGTGTCTTACCCAGGGGGCTGCCTTTGTGATCTGCCCTTGTTGCTACGGCAGCATTCAGCAAACTCATCTGCTTACATATCCACGCAGTCAGATGTATCAAGACAAACGTGTAACATACACGGTAAGATGTAGATGTTTAATACAGTGTGTCTGTGGGGGTCATTCATTGTTTCTAGTTGAAACACAGACTGTGTGTGCGTGCGTGCATGCGTGTGTGCCTTTTTGAATATGCATTGCATCAGAACAATCCCCTTGCTGTTTTGCATGGCATTGTAGCCTGATTATTTGCCCCTAAGGTACTCGCAACAAACCTGAATTTATTTCAAACCCTTGATGGGTATTGGCAGGGGTGCAAGTTGTTCCAGCGCACGCCGGAAATCTGGTTTGGAAAAATTGTGAAAGTCGGTGTTCCGGCTTGGCAGAATTTTGAAACGGTGGTTTCTGGTTTGGGAAAATATTTAGATGGATTTTAATTAGAGGTTTTATTGTAGTCTGTTGAACTGCTATAAGCCATCAAAGTACAGTCGAACCTGCCAAGGCGGTCACCTGTATAAGCCATGCCACTGTCTAACCTGGTCACCCCAGAGGATCCCCTGACATGCTAGCTGTTGACATGCCACCCTGGATAACCCGGTCACCCTGTATAAGATGGTCAGTTTGGCCCAGTCCCTTGGGTGACCGCCTTACACAGGTTTGACTGTAGATCTGTATACATAATTATCAATTATTTATCATTTTCGTACTTTTCAAACCTTACATTATTTTCTACAGTATACTAAGCTCCGAAGCCGTGTAAAATTCAGTTTCAGGTTTACATCTTCCCCAGAAAAAGTTTCAGGGTTTTGGTTTCGGCTGGCAAATGGTTTCGGCTTTGGGGTACCTCTGTGCTTGCACCCCTGTATTGGCGAGGTAATGACTTCTTAGAATGCATTCAAAAACACAACCAGAAGCATTTTGAGGTGAGTTTTGATGCAAAGTCCATTCAGTTGGTGCAGTTTGTTGCAGGAGTTTCTCACACTTGGCCATGCAGCTGACCAGACTGAGTTTAACATTGCTCTGGAGCAGCAAGGTAACTATGCACTGTGCGCACTTCAAACAGCCTTTGTGACAATAGCAACAATAGCAGCAGCAGCAAAGACAACAACAAAATTTGTTGCTACGCAGTGCAGTCACAACATGGTGGAGGGAAGGCAGGCTGGCATTGGGTCTGTGAATTATAGTGAAATGTTTGGTGATGTGCCCACAGAGATAGTAATAAATACTTGCCGTAGGTGTTGTTGAAGTGCTTTGGCATATCAGACGCCGCAAGTTGTCTTCCTACACAGACTTTGCTATTCTGCAGACCTTCCATCACCCCTTCCCATTCAGCTACACTAGGATTAACTCCTAACTGTCCACACATCCTGAATCAAAATCATCACAACACAAGACAGCACTAGCCAGCACTATTATGCAACCTCGAGGCCAGCATTCCGCCCGAGAGACAGCGTAACATGCTGTCATGTTGCATCACACTCTGGGGAGCGGTCAACGCTAGCCAGACAGCTCAGCGATTTCGCACCCTCTTTTGAATGCCGCGGTCACTCCTAGTTGGGGTGTTGGCCACGTAATAGCTAACCGTAACGGCACACTCAGTCGTGCCCCCTTACAACTTGCCCCAAGCACTTCCCACTGACGTGAGGGCAGTAGACAACAAGAGACAAGTCCCGTTACAACGAGCATGAAACCACATGTGACGTACTCACAGCCGTATGAGCCATACACAAGACTGCCCTGAGCAGGCAAAGGGATTATGAGAGATTATGCAATCTACTGCGGGCTGTGGTTGTCGGGGAGGGGGGAGGGAAACGGGCCTCCCTGAGAGTGCTCACGCCTTGCATTATAGTGCTGTGGAATCCTGTCTAGTGCTGTTTAGTGGTCCTGTGAGTTTTGGTAAGTCTTGTGTGGGTGGGGGGTGGGGGGGGGGGGGAGGGGGAGGGGGTAGGGCTGTAGACAGTTAGGAGTTAAATAAATTACAGAGAGGCAGTATTTATTATGGCAGTTCAGTACACATTCATTACGCGTACTTGAGACTCAAACCATGTGCTTGGGACATACAGTGTAATACAAATTCTTGATATATGTAGTGTACGGTGTAGCATGCCTGTTACATTGTTCATGTACATCCCATCTCTTCCTGATGTATTTACAGGGCGGCAGTGTATGAACCTGGTGGATTCCGATCGTGCTCAGCTTGCCCGTGAGGCCGGTTATTCTGTGACGCTTTGCTCACTACACCCTCTCACATGCAGCCCAAAGAACAACCTTCTGATTGGACAGAAACCGATATCTTGTGCGTGATAACAGATGACACAGCACCAGACAAACACCCATCATTCCCGTCTTTGATAAGTGAGCAGTTGTGGAGGGCTGAAATTAACTCTTTGACGACGGAGCGCAATTTCTGACACACGATTTCCTATAGGAAATCGTGTGTCAGAAATTGCGCTCCGTCGTCAAAGAGTTAATGAAGTGGCTGTGTGAACTGATAACTGTTGACTTGTATGTCGATGAAAAAGGGAGCATTGAAGTATCCAAGTAGACATCCTGTGCCACTGTGGTGCGTTGACAGTGGGAGGTGTTGGTCAGAATGTGTTGGCAGTATAAATGATGTGTGTTTGTGACAATACCAAACAGAAATAAAAACAAAACACAAAACAAGTGTTTGTGTGTGTAGTCTTATTTATGTTAAATTATAATGGATGAATGTTTAGTGTTCGTTTTGTGGGACGTCTCACGTAATGTTTGTATGGCTGCTTGAGAAGCAGAAAACTAAGGCTACCAATACAAAAGAAACACGCGCACACACACACACGCAATGATCAACAACACCAAATATAAGTTTTGGTTTTATTTCATTTTGCTCAGCACCTCAGCACAGTCATAACCATCATTTCTCCTTTCACAATGCCTGGTATAGCTGCCTGTTGGAAAGTGTGGGTATAACAATCATCTCTACTGTCGTATGGTAAAACGGCCTATGTACTTCTGAAATCCATAGTGCTCAGGCCCCGTTACCAAACGACAGTAGACCTGTAGCAATACACAAACTCGCATCCATGACCACTGTATCCATCAAACACACACAGGAAACCACTTGCACACAGAGCACATGCAATACAGCAAGGAACGTGAATGTTGAGATGAAGTTTCAAACATCAGGCCATCTTGCTGTCCTGTTTCACTGAACACCACATGTAATTTTTCCTACATGCAAGACTGCCTACACGCATAAGCTACACTGAGCTGTTTGTGGGGAAAACAAGTTGTAGCTGTTCCAAAATACATCAGGAGGAGGATAAATGAAATTTCACTCACACATTCTCTTTAGAAAAACTTAGTCAACAATCCTGTCTTGTTTGCTCTCTCAATCAGATCTGATATATATTGTAACATAATAAAATTGGGAACACTCCGAAGTCGATCGCATACATCATGCCCTGGGAAGATCATCTAGGTGTCTCATTCACTGTGTAGTTGGAAATACTGAATACAATTTACTTCTATGAAAAACTACTGTGACCCCCCCCCCCCCCTCCAAAAAAAAAGAAAAAAAAAGCATGACTTAAGTCAGGCAAATTAGAGGCTTACCTATTCATTTTTCTTTCAAGTCGCCTACATTCACAGGGCTGAAAATTAATATGGTTCAGGACAACATTCAGTTGTCTGAAACAACAAAACCCCGAACACAACCAACCAATAATCTTCCGTTCACATCCCAATTCAGACCCTCCGGTCCAAATCCATTTCTGCAGGAGTCGGCACCATGTGTATGTGATATGTACAATCCATGGCTCAGTTAAAAATAAGGACGAGGCCAGAGATTATAGTGTGGTAGTCTATTTACATGTTCATAACAATATTTGTCAATAAAATTTCTGCTCTTCAAATGCATGTTATTTTTTTTTGTAACAAAAGCTGAGCAGGAGCAAATAAACCGGCAGTCAGGCTCAAAGAAATTTCTAACAGTTAAAAACCACAGTACAGGCAAATTTACAAGTGGATGAGAACATCGGGGTGGGAACACACACACACACATCCACATATACGCTTTCTGGGTGCTGAAAACCACAGGTGGGAGGATGGGTCTGCTGCCTAATGTACAGTCGACAAACTTTCACAGGGCACATTGCCGGTTTGAGAAGCTCTCTTTATCCTCGAGCATTTTGGATTTTTGATGACAATGAAGAAGTAACTGGCTGCTAGTGTTTCTCGCACCATCCAAAGAACTGAAGTTTTTTTGTTTTTTTGTTGGGTTGTTTTGGGGACAGTCACAACACCAGAATGAGCCAAATGCCCGCAGATAATGATGAATTTTCCCCAGAGAATACTAGTAGCAGTACTTATGTACTGTATATATCAGGCTGGGGAACTGCTGAGGGAAAAAAAGACTGGAACATAGACAGGGGTGCACAGGCAACGCCCTGCTGGGGGACCACCAGGGGCAGTGCCCCCACTTAACTCTTTGACGACGGAGCGCAATTTCTGACACACGATTTCCTATAGGAAATCGTGTGTCAGAAATTGCGCTCCGTCGTCAAAGAGTTAAGAAAACAAGTGTCAGCATTTTTAAAGGCATTCAGCAGCGTCTCTTGGCACCAAAAAGTAAAATACTGACAATCAAGCCTTCAAAAATGAAGTCAGACTGTCCCATATGGCATTTGTGTCTACACATGACCGAGCAATCTTCCCATCCCCCCCCCCCCCCCCTTCCTTTCCTTAGATTTGTTTTTTTTTGGCTGAAAGAATAGTAAATCTGGCTGAAAACTGCCAAATGACTGAAAATTTCCCAGCCTGATATATGTAAGTCCCAACCCAACCACCACGATCAGGTTTATGTCAACCCCCCCCCCCCCCCCCCACACACACACACACACAACTACTGACAGAGAAAACTCCCTCCCACCCCCCATCCCTAAAGATTTCCATGCCCTATTCAGCAGCTCTTGCAAAATCTCGTACAAACATCAGTCTCATTCATGCTCAAATGCTCTCATGCCAACATTTTCAAACATAAACAAAGCAAGTCACAATGTAAATACAATGTCTTAAAACTGCAGTAAAATACATTTCTATGTATACATATACAATTAACCACAATTTGCAATTCCAGTACCACCCCTCAACATATATTTCACTTGCAAGATGGCACACTGAGTTTGTAAAGTAACAGAATACCATCTTCAACACCAAGAAACCATCATGAGCAGGGAAGCAGCGAAGTCAGAGATCTGGCCTATTGCAAAGGGAAGAAAATGTCCGTGCCAATCCATACAAAGATCCCAGTTGGTTTGTACGAGTGGGACATTGCTTTAACAGTGAGTGAAAAAATGTGGAGCTTGTTAAAAATCGTCTTTCTAGTTTAAGACTATTGAGAACTTTCGAACAAGCAAATATGAACAGTAGCTAAGCTTGGATTCCAGGAACACAGCGACAGGACTTCAGAATCATTGAGTCAGTACTCAAACCTGCTGTCTACTACAAGTTACATGCACACTGCATAATTTTATAGACACTGTCCCAACTTGTTTTCCAATGTCGACAAACATTCTTTCACAAAAGTTTAGATTTTTTTTTCTAAACTAGCACTACAAACTGTGCCAAGCATGAATATGAATTTTGCTCATTAAAAAATACTCAGTACTTGGCAATATGAATTATTACTAGAGTGATGCATCAAAGTTTCTTTTGCCTGTCAAAATTCCGTCAAGTTAGAGGTTAAACATGTTTTATGTCTGATGCAAGAAATGAAACCCGCACAACACAAAGTGAAAACTGGCGAGCAATAGGTAACACTGCGGCCACTGTGAAAGATTTACTGCTGCCTGTGGTAGCCGCATGCTGCTGTCTCTGACAATGTGAGTACAAAACTATGAGGAGCCGACATGTCTGCAGTTGGGTAACCGTCGTGGCAAGGTGATTTCTTCTGTGGCTGCCTTCTGGAACTGTTGGTTCACAATATGAAGACCCGATCTGACGACACGTTAACTTGAGGCGAGTGCACGTAAACTCTTTTGTACCAAGTTCACATATTCATTTATACATCAGTGAGATGTAGACTCATGCAGGAACACTATGCACGGACTGAGCTTTTAGTTTCCATGAGTAAACGCGAGAACAACCAGCTAAGACAGGCAGCGGACATGTCTGACCACCCAAAGCAAGTTACATGTCTGACCTTAGCAGAAGTACAATGAAAAAGAAGACAAAATATTCTGTGTTTTGTATTCCTTACAAAATATTCACACACACAAAACATCAGTAAACGTGGAGAAGTCTGGCAGTTATGACAGCCCAATTACACAAGTGTAGCCTCCTGTCACACGATAGTTTGCCACGTAACGCATATGCACATAAGAACCACTCCTCTGTGAACAAAAAGCGCTTGGCTTTTACTGGTAAGTACCAGAGGAGTACAGCAGTCCTGGTGTTTCGGCCAGCCAGCCAGAACAAATTTAATGCATGCAGCATGAAACTGGAGAGAGTGGACCGTAGAACAGAAAGCAAGTCGGGTGGATACTTGCCAACTACGATGGAAGACGACTCTGCCGGAATGGGCAGCGCGGCCATTAACTGATCCACGGAAAAGAGTTGTAATAGCAACTTCATTTATGTTATGGCTGGACCAAATACTGATCAGTATCTCGTTTCTCAAAAATAGAACGACAAAATCACACATGCAGATGACAGTTTTTACTTTTTGGACTCGGCCCAAAAGCCATGTGATCAGCAGAGACAAGTTACCATGGTAACATTACGATGTACATGTACTAAGATCTGCCAAGCTGCCAGTTTCCAACTACCAGCAGGACTGTAGGAAAAATAAACAAGGTACAGACTTTCTTTTTTTTGCTCTCTCCACAAGAAGGCCATGGCCTCAGCCTAAGCCCTGTTGACAACTGCCCACATTCAGCCAACTACATTTTGACAGACAATAACAAAAAAACAAAAATTTCAACAAAAAGAACAAATTCATACATTTGGCGCAGCCCATGAACAGACCCTTGCCTTGCTCTAAAGCCAGTTTCGGGACTGACTCAGCATAATGCAACAGCACTACCTGTGCTTATGATAAGGGATTGGACTTCTGAAATCCCATGACAGTCCTATTGCCTGCCGCAGCTGAGAGACCAACAATGGATGAAATCACATTTGAATAGGTAAAAACTTGTACATTTAACATCACTGGGGTCCAGCCTTTACTGAAACAAAATGTCAACATCGTTAAAACATGTCTGACCCGGAGACTAACACACAGCCCAACTCAAAGTAATGCCCATTCAATCCTTTCACACAGTCACATATTAGTTTTACACACATCCTTTTTCGCAAGCAGACTCAAAAACACTGCTAAAACAGTCACAGTTTTCACAACACACTCAGACACACTTAAAACTCGCTTTTTGTGTAAGTATTTCACAGCAGGAATTTGGTACAGTTAAAACAAAGCCCCATTTTTTTTCGTAAGCTCTCAAACATAGCAGAAAGCTGTCTTTCACCTCATCTCCTTCAACTCAAAGGCTTTCTGTACAAAAACCAAAAACACCAGCTTTCCCCTCTCCACTTATACCAAAGAGATCCCTGCGTATCTTAAACTGTCATGTCTTTCAACAGCCACTGATTCACAGCATGAAGCTAAGTGTATCCTGATGACTGTCATGTCTGTCAACAGCCACTGATTCACAGCATGAAGCTAAGTGTATCCTGATGGCTGTCCGGCGTTCAGTAGTTCGGAGAAGGCCGAGGCGAAGAACCTTTTCAGCTCTGCATAGGACACCACGAAGATGCTCTGGCCGTCCCGCGTGGTCAGGCACACTTTCTCCGACACGCCAGCATCAAGCTGAAAATGAACAGAAGTTTGTGTAAGTTGTTTGTGATGTGCATACGAGACGCACAACCCACAGAGACGTATGTAAAAGCAGTGAGTAGGTTTACAGGTTTATGCTAGCCAGTATGGTTGGGGGAGGGTGGGGTTGGTACTGGGAAAGTGGGGTATGGGTGTTAGGGGTACAAGATGGTGCTTTCAGGATCATGTCGACATGCTGCTGTATCTCACAGCGAGTTTATATTAGTATGTTAGTATGTTCCTTCTCAGTTTCTATGCTAGTGTCAGATTTTAATAATTATTCATTCATCTATTTCATTAGATTTATTTGACTGCAACACTGTGTAAAACTGTGATACAGCCGATAGTTTACCTCACTGATTTATCTCGTTCTTAGTCTCTCTTTTATGTTCTATTATATTCTTGCGTGAGTGTGTGCGTGTGTGCATGCACGTGTGCAACTTATTTTATATTATGATCACAGCAGAAGGAGCAGAGCAAACGCATGTGTCTGAAGACAATTTTCTGTTTTAAAATGTATTTTTAGAACAGACGATAAAGTATTTTTGAATTTGAATCTCAATATTTTGCAAATGCAAGCCTAGAAAATAAAACACAGGACTCATCCCCCTCTTTTCACAGAACAAACTGCTGATACATCATCCACAAACACACCCATACCAGAACAAGGACAAACTTCACAATACTCATTTAGTTTAGTTTATGTGTGTGGGGATTTTGTTTATTCTCATTTGTGTGTGTGTGTGTGTGTGTGTGTGTGTGTGTGTGTGTGTGTGTGTGTGTGTATGTGTGTGTGTGTGTGTGTGTGTGTGTGTGTGTGTGTATGTGTGTGTGTATGTGTGTGTGTGTGTGTGTGTGTGTATGTGTGTGTGTGTGTGTGTGTATGGGGCTGGGGGGGGGGGGGGGGGGGGGGGGGGGGTGGTGAGAATGTATTGCGATGTACTTCTGTCTTTGAGCATGTATTTAATGTTTGCTGTGTCAATCTGTCAAAAAAAAAAAAAAAAAAAAGACGATTGAAAAAAAAAAAAAAAAACCTTCACAAATCTGTATTTATAAATGTCACAGACATCAACATTACCTTGTTTAATGACTGAACAATGTGAGCCACATCCATCCATGGGTAGCCGTTCTCATCCACCTGGTGAAACAAGTAGTCACGGAACAGCTTCAGCATGTAGCGGTCACCGGTTTCCGACCACGATGGATCCATGTTGAACCTATCAGATCCAAACAAAAGACGAAGAAAAGTCGTAAAAAACAAAAAAAAAAAAACTTTATGACAAATCCTATATTCCAGTCCCATAGAGGGTGTGTGTGTGTGTGTGTGTGTGTGTGTGTGTGTGTGTGGGCAGGTGCGCGTGTACGTGCATGTGCAAACCACTGTCTGCCAATAGTGTCATTTCTGATAAGCAACATAATGCACATCACACCACATCATTGAATCAGTACATGAGAGTAAATACCAACTCACTCAGGTCTCTCGAGAATACAGCACAGCTTGAAAACAAGGCGAGCGAGTCGTCCGTTCTCCACCTCCTGAAACACAAGGCAGTACATATGTAAATAAAAACACTTTCATGTGTTCAGCATGGGCTGATCTTTACAAATTACATATGTATACACATAAGTAAACTCAACACACTTTATTTCACCCATCTACAGCACAGAAGGTATCTCAAGTAGGAGAAACAACTTTTCATGACTTGAAATTAACACATTCTTTAAAAAAAAAGAAAAAAAAAAGAAAAAAATCTGCAACGGACAACTCCACACACACACACACACACACACACACACACACACACACACACACACACACACAAATGTGCAGGCTGGCTTCATGACAACTATTGCACTAGTACAATTTCAAGTTTTCCAACCTGATGCCCAAACAAACATAATCTGTGTCTAAACAAATTGAGAAAATCAAAATCCCACCTTTGACAGTTCATTTTCAAGAACATCACAGCGAAGCTGAGCTGTGTCAAGCTGCGTGAAGAAACGTGCGCCAATCATGGGCATAATGTCATTGACTGTACGTGGTCGGTTCTGGTTGTTTGGCAGCAAATACCTGCAAGATATAACACTCACACACTGATGTATGTACACCTCTATCGCGGGAGACAATAACTGTCAACCAAAGAGGCAAAAGCAAGCCTCAGGAGCTCAAAATAAAAATATTTCAACAACAACAACTAGAGAGGCAGAAGCCTCCATGGCTCCCTTGTGACACAGGTCAAGGTCATTCACAAAAGTATGTTTGTAAAGCTCTTATCACTATCCATTATCATGCTAAGTAAAGTGTCTGGCGCTCTGAGTTCCTGGCAATATTACAATTTTCCCCGAAACAGTTTGTACAGCCTTGACCTTTGGTCAACGTCATTCAAATGATCTTATCAATGTCTATCGTCATGCCAAGTTTGATGCCTCTAGCATTTGTAGTTCCTCCGAAAACAGTAATGTTAAAATTCACAAGAGACAGCTTTAATGACCTAGACCTTCGATCAGTCAAGGTCATTCAGAAAGGTAGGTCTCATTGCTGTCTATCATCATGCCTCGTTTGGTGCCTCTACTGTTTGTTGTTTTGGAGAAAATGCCAAGGTTAAAGTTTCCCAAAAAACGCTTGCATGACCTTGACCTTGACTAAAAGTCACTGAACACAGGTATGTCTGTAAAGGTGCTGCCAATGTCAATCATCGCACATAGTTTGATGCTTCTGATTCTTCTAGATACTGAGAAAATGCAAATGTAAAATTTCCGAACAGACTTTTAATGACCTTGACCTTCAGTCAAGGTCATTTAAGATGGTATGTGTGCATAGGTCTTATCACTGTCTATCAGCATGCCAGGTTTGGCACCTCTGATGTTCGTTGTTTCTGAGAAAATGCCAATGTTAAGGTTTCACAAAACTATCTTGTACGGCCTTGACCTTGACAGCAGGTCACTGACTACATGTATATCTGTAAAGTTCCTATCAATGTCTATCATCATGCAAAGTTTAAAACCTCTGGCATTTGTAGATTACGAGAAAATGCCAATGTAAAATTTTCAAACAGACAGCTTTAGTGACCTTGACCTTGGGTCAAGGTCATTCAAAATGATATGTTTTGAAAGGTCTTGTGGTTGCCTATCAGCATGCCAAGTTTGGTGCCTCTACTGTTTGTAGATTCTGAGAAAATGACAACGTTAAAGTTTTCTGGACACACACACACACACACACACACACACACAGACAGACAGACAGACAGACGACGGAGGGTTAATACATAGACTCCCATTGTTACACAAGGGAGCCAAAAAAAAAAAAAAAATAACCCAAAAACCCACGAAAAAGGTAAGCACTCAAAGTGTATGTTTCAGTTCACCACTGTCCATACACCAAGACTTTTATGATCACGAGGTAAGAACTCACATGATAAGGTTTTTCAGATCCGATGAATAGTTACTGTGGACCAGCTCGATTGCTTGTTGAAAGCTGCTCTGCCGTAAAGCGTACGCTGTGTTGCAAGCCAGTGCCAGCACAATACGACCCAGTCCCACCAAATCCTCTTGCTGCAACATATGAGATGACATCTTGTTCAACAACTGTTCAGCACTACCTTGGAAACAAACTTTGAAAAGATTGGGGTGCGGAGGCCGCCAGGGAGGAGCGTCATGCAGCTATTCAATTCAATTCAATATAACTTTATTGTCTGTCGATGGCAGAAAATTTTCTTCTGGCTCGCACACACACACACACACACACGCACCCCTACATTAATTTATCTAGACATATAAATCCTGATACATATTAAACACAGATCCTAAAGTAATGTGTGATTTAATGTAATGTAATGTAAAATTAATAATATTATTAATAATTAATAATAATTAATAATTAATTATTAATAATTAATAATGTAATGTAAAATATTTGTGTGTTTCATGTACCTGCCAGTGCTGAATGTAGTTCATCATCGTCGCTTGATCCATGTTGGGCAGGGACAGTACGTCCATCACTCCCACACAGTTCACACGTAACCTGAAACACAGATGTATGACAGCCATGTCATGCTGTAAGATAGAAACACAAAGATGTATGACACAGGGTCTATACAGGTTCACAGTCTCAAAAATTCACGACTTTTCCATGACTTTTCCAGGCCAACTCTCCTGTTTTCCATGACACCTTCCTCGCCCTCTTTCACACTGACACACGCGAGGGTAGAAATTATGAGCTTATCCAAGTTATCACAGTCAGCAAGACCAATGTTCAGAGTTAGTCATAAGCCTTACGGGAAGGCAGTTTGTTGGTATTTTTGGCAATCAGTCCAGTGAGTAATCACCAAGCTGACCGTTTCACTGTTGGGCTCAAAATGGCTTCCATAAAATTCCGAAATTCCAGGACTTTTCATGACTCTTGAGATAATTTCATGACTTTCCAGGCCTGGAAAAGCTATTTCCAAATTCCATGACTTTTCCAGGATTCCATGACCTGCATGGACCCTGATGACAGCAATGTAATGGAGGACTCCCCTCCTGTCAATCAATAGGGTACACCCAAGAATTCAGCCAACTGCGACCAGCGGCATTATGAGCACACCACATGGCATGGTTGGCCCTACAAGGAAGAACGTGCAGTTTGTTATGACTGAAACTTGGAAAGAAAGCATGACGTCCATTCACGTCATTTGAGGAAAAAGACCATTATGTCAATATCTTTCATCCTGAAATCACCCTTTTCCCCATACAATGGCGTCAGGCAACTGTGTTATGCCAAGACAAGGCAGCGTAAAGCGGCGGGGCTACGGCCTCTGGGCTTGCCCAGTGGAGCTGTCTATTGTACGACAGCGACAAAAAAATGTAAAATATAAACACAGAGACAAATGATTAGCAATGTACTGTTGCAACTTGTATGATACTATTGACAGCAACAAAAGATGCACAACAGAAACACAAACATGTACGATAGCACCAAAGACACATGTTTACATACTGGTGTCACAATGAACCTATGTGGTCAGCACACGAAAGTCATGGAAAAGTCAGTGCTTCAGCGCATTACCTTGATTTTCCGTGGACAAGGATTTTGGAGGGTTCAATAGTCCGTGCAGCCAGCCCCGAGCTGTGGATACAGCGAAGGGCAGAACTGAGCTGAACAATGTATGACCAGATGAGGCTCTCGGACAACAGCGATGGGCTGTTACGACTGCTGGGTCCTGCAACAAGATACACGTTCATTATTGTAAAATGCCCTCACAGACCATGTCCTTTCATTAGCTTGATACTAGCATATGTGGCGTTACGCATACACTGCTACTTTTTTCAGCATATGGATGCTGGTTTACAAATTTGCCTAGCTGTGTCAAGTACAACAAAGGCAGCATCACTGACCAGAAAGGCAGAAAAGAACCGAAGGGTTGCAAAATACTTGCCTTTACTGCTGAATGGGCGAGCACCGCCGCTGAAGTCGTTCGTGAATCCGTTCAGCGACTGAGGGTTATTGAAGTGTTTGGCCATCAAGGTAATGGCATTCGGGAAGTATTCAAATGAGAACACGATCGCTGAAAACACAATCAAGACCAAGGTAAATAAGTCAACAATAGTGAAACTGCTGCGATAACATTAATAAAGATCTACAGTCTCCCAACATAATGGAATGTTCAAGCCAAGCCAATTACTATGCAGGCTGCAAGGATAACCTCTATTCACTGTGGGAAGACAAAATACAGACCTGCCTACCTACCAAACATGACATGAGTAGTGCCAAAAACCAAATGAGTAGTCCCGGCTAACATATCCCAACCGATATGTGCCACTTGCCAGCTTGTTGCTGAAGCTACAAATCAACTATTCTATTGTTTGGTTTGTTCGATTCGACTGGTTACAATTACTACCATAGTATCTATGTTTTTTGTTTTGTTTTATTTTTAGCCAAATTTCTTTCTACCGGGTATTTATACATAGTTAAACATTGAATAAGGCTCGTTCCAAAAGCTGGATCAGTGCGAGCAAAACTTCAGATCGGATTTGACGAAATGCTAACTGCTAACTTGATTACGTAGATTTAGGAAACAAAACTGCGTAGTGGGGCAATTAAATGCGTAGTTGCGTAGTAATCCCAAAATTACTTAGTTTTCTATGGTCAATGCGTAGGGTAGGCAGGTCTGCAATTATCACAAACCTCACTCCTCCATGGTCAGATTTGATACGGGCACCCACAGCATCGGTTTGCATTTTACAAGTTACAGAAGACTGAAGATAAAAATCCTGAACTCTTCATTTTTCAGCTTTAATCATGGTATTAAAGCAACACCCAATTTTGCAACTTCTGATGGACTGGAGAAAGGGATAAATAAGTCATGTATTGCCATAAATCTAAGCTTTTATTTTCTATGATTCAAGTGCCACTGTGTGTCCCATCCACGGACAGACCTTTACAAAACATCCTTTTCACACACAGAGACCAAAGCTCTCTGACCAACAGAATAACTTCTCCACTGATTCCAACACTGTAGCGTTACTATGTACGCCGAGTGAATAATAATAATAATGAGTTGTATAGGCGCTTAACCCAATTTCCTGAATTGGCTCAAAGCGCCGCTAACTGAACCCAACACGCACGCTCACGTGAATCACACGCATTCTCTCACACACTAAACATAAACACATTACAATCACGTGGTGCGAAGGGTCAGCTCAGCTATTTAAATTTCGGAATTTAAAATTGCATTTATTTTTTCAAATTTGGTGGGCTGAACATTTCCAAAGCAGAAGGGGAGGAAGCCGGAGTACCCGGAGTGTACGCCGAGTGAATGAATCAAGCAACAATACAGAGTGAGGTGCTACTTACAACTGTCACCAAAAGCCTTTGTGGTAAACGTTTCTCGCAGCTGCACAATGTTCGGGTGAAACAGTTTGTTCCAAGTCTCCACCAGTCCCATCAGTCGAGCATTCAGGTTCGGGTTCAGACGGAAATCTGGAACCAAAACGTCACTCATTACATTTATACATGTAATGAATATATTCCACAGTTAAAATAAAGTATTCTGAAAGTGCAGTAATCCGCTGTTGTTCTTTGCCGAACCCTTCCTACACTGACGCTACCATCATATACCTGGCATCTGCTGCCTGGATCCCGTGGTGACATAATAAATAATAATAATAGTGGAGATTTTTAACGCGCCTAACCCAGGGGCTGGCTCTAGGCGCTTTACAACGGAGGGGGGGGGGGGTCAGCAACAACCCGCGAAAATAAAGACTGATAAAATAAAAAATCCCGCATTGTCTCCCACATCGCACCATGTGGGCCGAATGATTTTATATTTAGCTGAAGTGCTGCTTAGATGTTGTGCTTTACTTTGACATCACCTTCAGTGTGTTGCCAGGGAAACCTGACAGCAGACATGTCACAAAGCGAGGTAAAATGTAAACTGTTATGACCGTAGTGGTGGCTCATGTAGAATCACTGCATGAGTTAAATGTGCCTGTTCAAAGATGACTAGGCTTCACAGAAGAGTTTAAACAGTTGCACTTGTGATAGCATGTGTAAGCTGGAAACAGTATATCCTACTCCTAGTGATATGTAGGGCTCTGAATGTCTTCTGCTGGCTCTGTGCCCACTTGTGAAATGCTGTAACACAGCACAACTTTCACAAACACACCAAGCTTACAACTACATCAATCAAGCTTCAGACACAAAATTTAAACACAGTGTTGGCTCATCTGCATGAAATCACACTCTGTACAAATGAATCCCAAACAAGCTAGTCAGATGACATGGTTTTGTCTACATGAGATTAAAATGAAACCGATTTTGGCACTAAAAATTATTTGCACACATAATTGCAGCCATGTTGCTGAAGAGAACTGGTCTAGATAATGCGCTTCACTGTGCAGAGATGCCATCTCGCTCATCATGTCAAGGAAAGATAACAAAGTTGATCACTGCAACGGAGATTCAAATGTGCGGTGATTTTTCTCCAGGACGCGCAGCAGATATCCGTACTTCTGGGACGAACTGTTCATTTTATCCATTTTTTTAGACAAACACGACTATTACGTAACGGTAAGCATGCCTATGCGACTTCAGACACAAACAAAACAGCTGTGAACGATCCATGAGCATGATCCGTGACATATAACAGGAGATGGGTCTACAGCGGAAGGCAGTTACACATGCACAGACAGAATTCCACATTAACTTGTCCAGAGAACTCACTGTGTATCCGTCGCAAGCAACACAAGGTGCCGTCTGTTTTGTTGGTGGCCTTGTAACATGTGCTCTGATAGCCCATTATTGACTTGGACTGGGAGTTGGGTGGCAAGCTCCTCTCCAGTGGCACCAGGCTGTCGTAGTTATCCACCTCCTGAGGGATGTCTGTAACAATAAGAACCACATACATGTAGACTGCCACTCTCTTCTCATGACTAGCTTCGACCAACTTTTGGCAAAAAGATGCCTCTACAAGAGACTACCACATATGAAAGAGTGGGAATGTTGTGTTCAGAAGCTAGCTAAGGAAGACGGACCTCTCACGCAAGATCCAGTCATGGATAAAATTAAAACCTTTCCTCATGCTGCGTTAAGTGTACTGTATGCTTAAAATGTACAAGAACTCAACCTTTCGAAAAAAACATACAACAGATTCACGTAGGAACCCTTCTGATTCTCAAAAAATGACCAGCACTGTGCCATCTGCAGTACAGACTGCAGCAATAGTGAAGTAAAATGACCGGGGCAGTCGGTGGTCTAGTGGTTAAGAGACTTGTCACCAATGCGAGAGGTGGGGGGTTCGAGTCCCAATCGGGGCAAAGAATTTTTTTCTTCTCGTATGTGGCACCGTTCATTCGGGCCGATCGCCGGGGGTTCTCTCCGGGTACTCTGGCTTCCTCCCCCTCTGCTTTGGAAATGTTCAGCCCCCAAATTTGAAAAATAAATGAAATTCTAAATTCTGAAATATAAATAGCTGAGCTGACCCTTCGCACCACATGATTGTAATACGTTTATGTCCAGTGTGTGGGAGAATGCGTGTGATTACGTGAGCGTGCGTGTTGGGTTCAGTTCACGGCGCTTTGAGCCGATTCGTGAAATTGGGTAAAGCACCTATACAATACCCATTATTATTATTATTATTACTACAGTAGGACAGACCGGGGTGTGCAGCAGGATCAATATGGGCACCAGCCACAGCCTGAGCATTCAACAGTTCCTGCAAAACACACACAGTTGAAAGATCACATAAAGCCATACCACCTAAATACATAGGACTGATAAAAAAAAAATCTGACTTCTCACTCAAAGACAAAGCTGTAGAAATAAAATTAAACACAGAATCAAATGCAGCTCAAATCTCATCCTCATCCCAAAACACATCATGATCAGTGTTCCCTGTAATTCGAAAATACAAGGGTCTTTGGGACCCTCTCTCCGTATTTTTGAGGGTCCTGTTGTAAATTTGCAGGGTCCATACATCAGATTCTGTCTGTTACGCACAATGGCTCAGCGGAAATGCGACGCTGCAAGTGTCGGCTGCCAGTTACACATCACTTTTTGTTCATCGAGTCTCCGGGAGAGAGTTGGAAAAATACTGGTCACGGTGGGACCAATAAAATGTGCTTCCCCTGCGACGTGCTGTTCTCAAATTTCTGTGTCAGTTTATGAGTTTTGTGCACAAATACGCACTCTTGTGCGTAACTGGGAGCACTGACGATGTGTGAGTGACATTCTTCAATTCAATTCAATAAATCTTTATTGTCCCAAAAGGGCAATTTGTTTTGCGGCTGTAAAATATATTACCTATAATAAAAATAAAAATAAAAGTAAAACAAGATAGGGTATTAAACTGGATTAAATTAATTAAACGGTAAGTAAAAACAACAGCATTTTTCGTTATATACATATATCACAAATCCTCACTCAGTCCCTCCCTCCCCCACCCTCTTACCATTTTGATTTCATCAGCCATGAAAAAGGTCTGCAGCGGGGCTTTCAGCTTCATGTGTCTGATGTGATGCGGCATGGAGTGATACAAGGTGAAGTCTGGCAGAGACTGGAAAAGAAATCCTTGACAATAAATACTCCAGCATTCATCCACCACGCTGAGATCTCCTCCACTTCCACACTAACAATTCTCAATGTTCTCACACTTGGAAAACAAATAGTTCTGTTTGACAGAACCGGGTTAATTTTCAGCTTAAACAAAAAAATAATAATACACGACTCACCCCTTCATTTTTTTTTTTTGCTTAAACAAATCTTAGTTTCCCTCAATCTGAAATGACCAGAAACTGTTGAGATTCCTCAGCTTTTCTAGTGAACCATGAGCAGTGTAGATCCTAAAGTCTAAGGTCAGTCATTAGTTTGATGAGTGGGAACCTGCTGGGAAACAGAACTACTGGGCACTGGAAGCAGGGCGCACACACACACACACACACACACACACACACACACACATGTATCCGTACCCCTCCTTCATTCTGAGGTGTGAAGTCTTCAGGGTTGTAGAAGTAAGTAGTTCCTCCAACATTTTCCTGCCAAAACGAGACACTGATTACAAGTCTTTAGTTGAGCAGTAAAAGAACTTCATGGGGTGAATTTTTTATAACACACCAACAGTAACTTATTTATACAGTTACATACATGTATAACCTTTCCACTGACATTTGTGTGTATGGACAATATTGTTCTAACAGAATTATGCGATCCCTGAAGTACCTCCAAGTTTAGAAACGTGAATAAAACAGGTGTCTGAAACCGTGGCATACCTGCATAATGGTAGAGGAGTGTGCGATGTGCGTCATATTGTGCTACAATCAAAAGGCAGTTAAGCCAAAATTCCAGGACGATGTCAAAATGCATCCCATCCCACCCTTTCCTTCACAAAACCCTTTGGAATGAATTATATTACGTTTTATTATCCTAGCTTATAAACAGACTCTGATAGTGAGGCTAGTGAGATCACAGAGAGGGAACAAGAAGAACAAAGAAAACAAGAAAAAACCTGGTGGACTGCGGGTGGTCCTGGTTTCTGTGGAATGGTGGTCTGTCGGTGAGGGGGGACGGGTGAAGAGTTGGGGTCACGTCGGAACATGTGAGGAGAGCTTGTTGGAGAGATGCCAGGACTGTGGGTTGGACTGAGCCCTGCCTGGAAGGGTAGCCCGCCTGAAACACGTCAACAACTGAACAAGTTAACTCAGAACCATTCAGATACCTTAGGCTCAGCAGCTCAACCTGCATACAGTGGCACTTACTGCAAGCTGGTTTCACTTCACAAAAAAAGCTGAAAGCTCAGACTAACTTCCACTTCTGCAGACATCTCCCTACATACATCACGCAAATGTTCTACCCCCACCACCCACTCACGAAAACCGAGCAATCACATTGGTAATTATTACTCCTATGTATTGCTCAAGTGCAGAAGTTCAGGGAGAAGCAATATGAGTGGTTTTGTCACGACAATGACAAAAATACATGTAATTCTAATGCCAAGAACAGCAAACTATTAAAAACCTAGAAACACCAACAAACTGCAAGACTAAAACCAATAACGCAACCTTACCATTATTAACCACATGACTGACTGGGGTGGTGGTAGGTGGCGGCGGCTGGTTGAACATGCCGGCAAGAGCAGCAAAAGATGGCGTGCTGGAGCTGTGTGGCATTGAAGGCTGCTGTCCCCCTGTGTAATCACCCCCACCCTGAACACAACACCAAAACACACAGTCTTACGTGTCATCTCGACCAAGCAAGCTAAATGTGTTTAAGAATAGTCAGAGCAAATCCACGATGATTATATAATAAAGAAAACTGTTTCACTGTTGCCTACACAGCATTCCGTAAAAACCCTAACTTTTCAACCACCCTTACTTTTCGACCACAGTGCGAAATCTGGGAAAGTTAAGTAAAACAAAATCTCCTTACTTTTCGACCAGGCACCAAAAATCTGTCCCTAAATTTTCAAACAGGCCAGTAAGACTGTGACGCAACCTGAAGATAATGTAAGAAGTCCAGAAAAAGTGAAATAAATTGATAAAGCTTTGCCGATTTGCCAGTTTGGCTCTCTATCGCTTTGTTGGTGCCGCCAATTTGAGGCCGGAAGTTACAGAGTGGTTTCCCTTCACACTTCCGTTTTCAGTCATCTGGCAAGTTTTGGCTGATGTGGTGGTCCGTTTCGGAGTTCAGAAGAAGGAAAATACTCATTTGCAATTAAAAGGACAAGGAGGATATGGTGATTAAAATATTAGGTAAGGTTTACAACCGTTTTTGTGCCTTTCAAAGCCCTCTGATGTGAGATACTATTTCAAGCAGCGTTGTTCACTTGCCCCACCAGCACACATGGTGTTCAGTAAAGATGGCTGGGTATCGAAACTGAATTTTTTTTTTTTTTTTTTTGGCTCCTTGGTTTTCGACCAGACCTTCAAATTCAAGATTTTTCGGTGTAAAAAGCGGTCGAAAAGTTAGGGTTTTTACGGTATGCTATCAGTTTAACATCAAATCTACACAACAGCGACAATCTACACAACAGCGACCACTTCACTTTCACTGACACAGAACTGACGAAAACTTACTTTAACTATGTTAGCAGCGGCAGCAGCAAGGTTTAAAGCTGCAAAGTCATTCGCCAGAGCCTGGTCCAGTGGCCCTCCGGAAGGCACGAAGGGCTTGGCATTTTGGGAAAGCTGCCCTAGAGCGCTGCGGGGTCGGCCACGTCTCTGCAGAAGAAAACAGTAACACAATTACAAAATAAGTTAATAAGTTAATAACTATTTAACTATAACATTTTAACTATTCTTAATTCATAATAAAGTCAAAAAAGTGATAGTAATTTCTACGTATTGTACAGTTCTGTTAGAATACGGCAGGTTTATGGGATATTAATAAAATTTTATTCAAATCTAAACAGAAAAGTTCAAGTTCTTTAGTTTAATGTATGCTTCAACTTCAAGGCTTAAAATTGTCAATGATCCAAAAGGAGGAGGGTGGGTGGGGGTTTAACGTATTTTCCCACCATATGCTGGTGATATCAAAGACGGGGCAATGATGAAAAAGCCAGCACATATATTTGGCCCCAGCTGGGATACGAACTCACGACCGAGCATTAGAAGTCCAACGCTCTACCATTCGGCCATCCCAGCTCCCCCCAAAAGGAGAAAAATTGTGCAACATTTAGTGACGAAATGACAAAGCCACAAGTACGCATCTGCTGTAAATTATATGCTAGGGGTGTCCGGGGCCATGCTCAACAGGACTTAAAAAAAAAAAAAAAACGAAAAAAAACCCAAGAGACTAAAATCTGTGCAGTTTGGTGCATGCTGGCATGATTTTAAGTGCTTCAGAGGAGGAAACACACTGTTGGAGGGAGGAAAACATTTAGCCAAAGGTGCAAATCCACCAAAGGTGGAAGATTTTTTAGCCCTGATACTTACGAAAGGTGGGAAGTCATTCATGCCTGCTCCTGGTGCAGGGTTGAAAGTGGCATTGAAATACTGGTCTCCACCACCTCCCAGCTCTCCCATCCCTGCACAAGCAAGTACTGTTGCTGTTAGTGCTAACTACATTCTATATATCACACATGAAACCTACAGCACATACACCGGTACAGCCGGCTCTTAACTGGGCACTTTGGAGCACCACAGTGTTGTGCACACACGTGACACAGTTGTGATCTTGGGGGTTTCCGCCGCTGTGGCATCATCACAGCGACTGGGATTTCACATTTTCAAAGAGCCCAAGCAGTGAGTGTGGCTTCCACAACAGATTCTGATTGGCTGTACGACGTCACTCGGCGTGCAAATATGGCAGACAGTGCATCCTACTGTTGCCTGAACAGACAGACTTCAGTGTTTACAGACCTTTTCAAAGGACACAAATTAATGTCTTTGGGACGTCAGGGACAAGCACTACAGAGGCCAGTGAGCTCTGCTTGCCATTGCCGACGCTATGGTCGTCGGATGGTATCGTATTGTGATATCGTACGTCACCGTGCACAGCTACCTTTGTTCAGTTTTGTAAACTTTAGCAGACACACTGAGCGCATGTGTGTTTCGCGCACTGTGCCCAGTTAAGAGGAGACTTACAGGGGGCCAGATAAACTAAACAACCTACACATTTTGTACTTTAAGGTCTTAAGGGCAGACATATAACAGCATACAACCATGAACTTGACTCCATTGTCTAGTATTATGAACTTTTTTGTGTCCATAGCCAAGTGAATATAAAAATGCCACAATGATGTCTACTCATGTAGAAATCGTGATGATGGTGTCTGCACATTTATACAAACTTGTCTGTTTCTTGTACGACAGGATCTCTGTGTGATTATTAATTAGTAATATTTCACTGGCAATGAAATCTCACAAACATGAAAAACTGTCAACAAATCGTGGATAGTCTCCCCTTGCATGGCTGGTGTTTGGTTCTGCATTGTCTTCAGCTACCTGCGAACAACCCTTTCACCCATGAGAACAGTTGTATGTAAAAAAATATTTATCAGTTTATTTGGTTTTAGTTTCTCATGCACCCTCACGCACGCTGTGCGACATTACCAACGTGCATCTTCTGCAGACCTCCGCGACCTACTTTCACAGGAAAACTGTATCATGAAGTTAGGTACCACCTTACTAACAATCAAAGCAGAATATCAAGCGACCAGAACAGCAGCATCAACAACCAAAAATTCTAGTAAAGCACACTGGGATAATTACCTGGACTTTCCATCGGAGGGGGGCCATTCTGATACGGGTTTTGGAGTGACGGATTCTGGTGGACAAACTGGCAGTCTTCACCGTAAGCACAGTTTCCAGAATTGACGAAATATCGACACAGCGTTGGTCTTTTTCCCGGATGCCCGGGACCAGACATGATGGACTAAGTGCTGCTAGGTATCTTATGTCCTGATTTTATCCGATTTGTAAGACTGGAGCCTCATCAGGATGTTTTTTGTGGAAAAAAATCTACAGTCGCGATCATCTGCCGTATTTTGAACAGGTTCCCCTCGGTTGTGCGTGCGCATTGACCGCAGTGTATTGTGGGAGTTTGTCAGAAGGTCAAGGTTTGTTGTTGTTTGGTTCAGGCCGCCTGTGGCTGGGGCTCAGAACGACCCGTCCTTGTGGAGGGAAAAAACAAACAACTAAACACAAACAAACACAATATCGATGTCAAAGAAAAAAGCAGTACCAAGTAAACAGTAACGAGCAGGTGCATGCAAAATCTTGGGACCAGCACGATCTATGACCGAGTTTCCGTCGAAGGTAGGGTTGATCTAGGAGAGAGCAACGGCACCTCAGTACCATCGGGTACGCTTTACCCTCTGCACTGATCTGCAGCCGGCGCTGTGGCAAGTGATACCTAAGAAAGAAAAAACAAAAATACTCGGTGACAAGGAAAGTGAACACTGAATTCTGAACAACTTTGTGGTCAACGTGGTATTTCACAGTCAGTGTGCACAGAAGCGGTGAGTTCTGTCGCATTCACCAGCACAGTACATTTCAGCCTGTTTTAGAGGTTATTGCCTGCATGAGTTGTCTCCCTTGCCACAACAAGCATTTTTCGTGGCAGAGCCCAAAGTGAGTTGCCACGAATGCATGCATCATGCATGTTGCGGTTCTTAGTATGCACGGGGGACAACTCATGCAGGCAACAATCTCTGAAACAGGCTGAAATGTACTGTGCTGGTGAATGCGACAGAACTCACCCCCTAGTGTGGGTACGACTACTTGCACTGACTTCCGGTTTTTTCCCCTACTGCCGAGTATTGTGCGGGAACTGGCAGTGCGTGCCAGCAGTATTGCTGTTCTCCGTCACGAAACCGCACCACCTTTGCGAGTAAGGAACACTGATGGCGGCACTGACCGTGAAACTGTGTGGCGGAGATAAAAGCTGAATGGCGCCTGGTGGCGCAAGGATACCGACATACTGTACCAGTCAGGGTCAGTTCTGGATAGTCCGACAGTGTGAGTTTCAGGGACTGAATGGAGACAGTTAGATCATTGAAACGGAGATGTCGTCCACTCCGCAGGCGCAGTCAATTTCAAAGTTTTCTTGGGCAAAGCCAGAAATATTAAATCAAAAGTCAGCAAAATTTTATGCTGCTTGACAAAGTGCTCTAGCTATCATATAAAAGCACCCTTCAAAGAGACACCCTCGTAAGCTGCCGAGAAGATGGCCAAAGACCCTACATAGGGTCTTTGAGATGGCTGAGAGATGACATGACCCTAATGAACCAGAGCGGACACACATCTTATGCATGTCAGTCACTGAACTTGACAAAGTAACAACTTGAAAAACGCCATGCTAAAAACAAACAATCGAACACTGAACAACAACAAATCCCCAACAAAAACTAAGCACAGAAACAAACAAACAAGACCAGGTTAAAACAAACGAACAAACAAACAAATAAACAAACAACACCACCAACAAACAACTTGACATAATTAAACTGAGAACGGTCTGCAAAGCCCCAACAAAAACAAAAGAAAGACTGAAAAGAAGATAAGAACTTAAAGAATAAACAAACAAATGGAGAAACACAACCTCAAACAAACAAACAAACAAACAAACAAACAAGAAACAGAACAATAACAGCAATAGCAAAAGCAAAATGTAGCAAACGACTTGCTGACCGACTGAGAGCCGACGGAGAACAGTGCTCCCTGCAGGGTCGGCCGATACCGACTGACACTCGAAGAGTGAAAGTGAAAGCCAATAGGCTACGCTTCAAATTTATTGTCAACAAAACTCGCCAGTCCGAAGGACTGGTCGTTTGTTTACCTATCATTTGTCTATTTATTTCAGTAATGTAACGGGTTTACATAGTACAGAAAACAAAGTTCTGGATGAAAGGGGAAGTAACAAATAACATGTGACCCTTGCTCATCATTCTTTGGCGTGTGTTAGTTCCCTTGCACCGTCTAACTGTACGTGATCAGGCCATCGAGAAGGACCCCTCCTGACTTGACTGAGGCAGGACCCGTCACATAATTATAGTTCATGTGGCGAGAACAATAGTGGACGATATTGCAAAACACTTTTCATCAGATGAACTGTTTAAAAGAGGAGATCAAAAACGGTTCAGAGAAACCCAAGACACGATTTGCCAGCGCCGAACATAAAGCAGAAATGACTTGTCCGGGTTAGAAGTTAAGTGTTGGAACCAATATTGGGTTTTTGTTGTTGTTGTTGTTTGTTTTTTTGTTTGTTTGTTTGTTTGTTGTTGTTGTTTTTTTTTTTTGGGGGGGGGGGGGGCGTGTCCGGGTCACGTTCATCTTCTTCAAAACTTGCACTTGCTGGACTCAGGGTCAGTTCATACAACAAGGTCAGTAATGGTTTAAAAAAAAAAAATTATTCAGTCTGTTTTTGGTATATATATATATATATATATATATATATATATATATATATATATATATATATATATTACACAGTGACAAAGACAAGTACATATGCTTAAACATACATGAACTAACATGGCATTTGAGTAGAGCCATGACAGTGTCATAGGCCATAGGGATTATAAAAAAGCTGTCAAAGGATCGAGTCCTTAGTCCTTCATGAGCATGGGTCGGGTAAGGCCATACAAGTTGTCAGCTTTAACAGTAACGTGTAATGTCATTTGGCTGGATACACCTCCGTTCAGTTCAATTCATAATGCAATGGTATCTGCGCTTTGAAATACCCATAAGCGCTTCACCCAGTCTCTCAATAACCTCAGTCCCCAGTGTCGTCTTTGAAACTGTTCGAGTCAAATGTTAGTTTGGTTCACACGAGCCCTGCAGCAAGGTCCTGCAGTTTTAGGTTCGACCGTCGCCGGACCACTGCCTCTTTTCACGCCTCTCTTCCGCAGGCGGTTGATGGACTGGAGACCCGAGGCTTTGCTTGTGCAGTGTGTGTCAGTCTCAGACTCCTGACCACTTGTAATCTTTCTAAGCGCAGGCCATCCGTAATGCTTGCCCAGCCGGCGAGGGTGTCTGCTCTGTCGTTACCTCTCACCCCTGAGTGCCCCGGCTGGGCAGCAGATCCACAGGACCCTCTGTAAGCTGATACACTTCCATTAACATTAACTTGTTCGGAAATAGACGAATAAGATACAGACAGTTCTTCCTCAGAGACCGGCTACAGGCAGGAGGGGAAAAAACTGAATCATACCTGGCACGTGCCGCGCACGCGACAATGCTTCAGCGCCCGCCGCCACAGCTTGTACGTCTAAGTGCGGAAAAGTACAGCCCTTCTTGCAATTAGTTGGCGACAAACTTAAAGGCTCTATACGCAGAACAAGCATACTCATATAGCGTGTGGAAAAAAAATCATCGAATGCGAGTAATTTGTGCATCAGAATCAGTCACTTGGGTCACAAAATAGCGTCTGAGACCGTTGTGGTGTCTCGGGTCGGCACATGTGTCGCTCTGGAAGCTTGTTCTGTCATCGCGTTCGAAGCAGACGCCAGTGAAGCTTTAGGCCGGGGACACCGAGACCACAGTGACGTCACATCCTTTAGCGCGCGCTGCCTGAAGGATTCATCCCCGTACCGGGGGCCGTAACGTTTTTAACTTACGGCCCCCGGTACGAGGATGTGAAGGATTTTGTTGGTGGGCTGGCCGCCTACATGCGATCACGGTAAGCTTTATTCCACATTTTCATAATTTTGATAACATTCACGCATTGATTTCCAATCTTTGACATTCCAGTTTGGATTTCTGTTACCATTGTTGTAAGTTTTGTAGGCTGCAATGGGTCAGCTAGCGCATCGTTGACTCGTTGACAGGATACCAAAGGCAAACTGAGAATGAAAGATCAGTGCTGATCGATAACGCTTCCCATGATCTTCACTGAAACTAGTTTATTTTATGAATCATCCTTCCTTTCCGTGGCTCAAAATAAGCGCACCAGTTGATAAATTCAATTGTGTGTGTGTGTGTGTGTGTGAGGAGAGGGATGTAGGGAGGAATACGAGGTTGATTTTATTTCCAGTCACACTCAGACACACCATCAGAGCCCGGAGAGGGAGAGAACGAAATTAAAATTTTGCCTACTAGTAACTAAGTCCTTGTAGTCGGTGTCTGATTCACCATAAAATGTGCTTCAGATTATACAAGCTGGTTGTTTTACAGTTGCTTTTTTTTTGCTGTTGTACTTGTAGGAGAAGGGATTACATGTATCACCAGCATGCTTGCATGGGGCAGAGGTGCTGCAGCATTACGAGCAAGTACTGTGGCAGCAATGCTGGAGGAAAGACGAGAACAGTTGAAGGTAAGACATTACACACTCGTCTTATTTTCAATATCCCTGAATAGCAAAAAGTAGGATACCATTACTCTTTTCTCTCTGCCAAACACATGCCCATGTGTGTGCACAGTGTAGTGTTTAATCACTGTGTTGAAGGTAAGCCATCCTGAAGTCCCAGTTTTAAGATGAAAAGGTTGGTATCTTGTAGCTGAGATTAAAGGTTGAAATAATAACAGGACAACAGGTTAGAATTTTTGATTACTGTATTGTCTGTAATAAGAGAGAGAGCCCTCACCCAGTGACAACACATAACTAAAATGCCTGTGGATTGTATATATTTCACTATTTTCAGAAGACAGTGGACAAGGTGGAGACAAGAAGACTGAAGGGGATGGCGGTAGACATGATTGAGGCACAGCCAGGCCTCATACCGGTATTCAGCCTTCTGGAGCTGTAGGAGGGGCAGCCAGGTGGCCACAGCCCTATGCCTCATTCTGGCCAGTCCTCCTGGTGCACTTTTGTCTCCTGCAGAAACATGCCATCCGATGCTGAACTTGGAACGTCTCTGCTGTGGTTATGGTCAGTGCCAATTTTTGCTCCCATTAGGTACTTCCTCTACCTACTTCCTCATTAAAAGTAAACTGGTATTATTAAACTATGAAACATGTAGAACTTTGCACCAGTGAAAATCTTACACCTGTCCCTTCATGCAAATGCATAATTATGCCTGAAATTTACGACCAAAACATAAAATTTACTTGTTGGTCCGTGTTATTCTGTTTCCTCTCTCTTTTCAGTTGAAAATAACAGACCTTACTCAGAAATACTCTTCTTATTTTAGGAAATCCAGTACCTGATTTTGGACAGGATGGTTCTGCAGCTGTCACAGATAATGAGGCGAGACATGCTTGTCTGCAATGGCAAAGATGACGAGCGCAAAGCTAACCACCATGCTGTATACAGGCAGTTCCTCATGTGGAGGCATGGTCTAGGTGCAGGAGACAGGCGGGTCATCCCCACGTGTGTTGGTGATTCGGGATCACTATCCTCACCCTATCAACCACTACACAGGGTTTATCCCATCGAGGCTGAACTAGACTGTTGGTTTGAACACTAACTTCACTGATGTTGCTTGTTTCTGCCATTTCCATGCAGCTTACATGCTGCATATAGTGATATACACACCTTAGTAATGGAGCACCATGTTGGTAGCACTAATAATCACTCATGTTCATGGAAGTGTAGTAAATGCTGACCACATGGGTGGTATTGTCGTGGTTTGTTTTTTGTTTTTCTCTCTCCCTCTGTCTTCAAGAAGCTAAAAGGAGAGTGCTGACTGTAGACTTTCTGCATCAATCATGAGCAATGTATGTAGATGAACTTTATATCAAAAGCCTTGTGTTCTTGTAAAAGTGGACCAGAAGAATAATGGACAAAAAGAGCGAACACTTTTCTTTCATGTGTATACGTTTTTTAAAAGTGAGAAAATACCCCTTTTTGTCTTTGAGTTCCTCAGACTTGCGAAGAAAAAAAGATGTGTATGACTTTGGTTATTTGATTATGTATTTTTTTAGAAGCAAAAACAAACAATTTTGAGTTGTAGATGCACTGGAACTGCAGAAAATGGACAGAAGCAATGCATGTGTGGTACATGTTCACAATACACCTTGGCTGAAGCTATTCTTGTGCATTCGTGTTTGTGATACAGCGAGAGATGTATTGAACTGAGTCAAAAGGTAGTGTTACATAGTAATAATAATAAAATTAATACAGTAACAGAGGGTTTTTACAAAAAGCCTCCCTTCTACAGCAGCTCTGGATGCTTTACAAGCATTGAGTGCTAAGAATTGTTGTGATCTGATCTACACTGATTGCTTTCAACACACCATCAAAATAGGCCTTTTGTAACTAGACAAAAACAACAAACAAACAAAAAGAACTCAACTGTCAAAGTGAGGTGAACCCACAGGAAGGGCATGAGAAAGAAGTATTGAAATTGACAAAAATGACCACATAAAAAAGCAGTTTTCCATAATATTGTAAACTTCTCCCTTCTTCGCTGTCGGTGTTGTTTGGCTCACCTACACGCCATCGGTCTTTCTCACGCAACTCACACACACACCACACACCAATTCAATGTTGTTCAGGGTGGCCATTATTATTCACTCGATTTCCTCTTTTTGTCCGGATGCAACAGTTACAATTTCAATGTCAGAGTACAATACATAGTTGTTAGAATGACAGCAAAGTAATTACAATATGTATAAGTCATGCACAAGCACAGAAGTAAATTTTAGGAAGTAGCACAGCTGTATGATGACAGTACTGATGTACAGCACAACTATGCACAACTGTAAGGCTTTGAAAATGAGCAAAAGCAGAATGCACAAATTCATTTCTCAAAGCGTGATATTTCGGACTGAACAAGTTGTTTTGATGGTGGATATTCTACATGCGCCAGCGTAGTTGAAATCCTCCAAAGGTCTGAGGCTTTGCCACATGCCCTGTCTGTCAGCTAGCCTCATTTTCACAGCTGAAAGTTCACGGTCCCGAATGTGTGGGTACATCTTCCTCTCCTTCTCTGGGAAGACTATCTCCCCGTCTTCTTGCTGAAGCATCTGTGGTATCTGAAAAACCATAGGAATCATTTCTTGTCAACTGCCAGTGCTATCATGATGAAATTCAGTTAGATACTCTAGCTGTATGTGCTAATATAAAGCTCGATATCTATCAGTGTCACTGAAACGTGAACTTTGTGACAAAACAACAGCTATGCCAGTTTCAATGGACACACGTATACATCATTGCTGGGGTGAAACTGATGAAAATGTTAAAATAAAAAAAAGGGGGGGGGGTGGGGGGGGGGGGGGCCGGGGGTCAACGACGACATGTTAACAACATGCTCCAGAAATATGGGGGAGGGTCCTGAACTGTCAATATCATCCAACCTCACCTCACGTGTCAATAACCTAAGCACACAACTGCCCAATTTTTTTTATTTTTTTTTTTTGGGGGGGGGGGGTTGATTTCCCCAAAATTATTGGGCAGAAATCTGCCCTGAGGTGGAAGAGTGCCATCCATGTCTATGTGCAGACAACTGAATCATGCAACGCTACTTACACTGGCTCCCCTTTCCTGTTGGTCCATATGCCCCGATCACTGTGGATGTTGTGGTCCAGAGGAGTTAGCAGGTTTCACACACGATACACCCATTTGCACAATACATCAGTGTGTGCTGATGAAACACCTCCAGTGCAGCCGTGCGCCTGTTCAAAAATGAATGGATAATGCACTGGCTTTTGTACATGTGTATAGTAGGCTATTTTCTATCCCCTACCACCACCCCCACCCCTGAATCCACCCCCTTTCTTCTCTTGTGACTTGCAGCAAAGAGAAAACAGGTGATACCCACTCAAACACATGCCTATGATGTTCATAAAATTAAAAGCATAGTCCAGCGTACTGTTCCAGTACTGTCTCATACAAGGTGGATGAAAATGCACATTCCAGAAATTAAAAACAAAACCAGATGAAAATGTCTGATGCCAATATTTACTCTTATATTGAGCATTGATGAAATCACACACACACACATACACACACACACACACACACTGAAGCCTTTACCTAGAATGATAGGTGATTGTCCCGGGAAAGAGTTCAGTACACTATGCTGGTGGTCAGCCCAGTAGCCACCTATGGTAGATTCCAGAGAGGTGCGCTGGATCCTATGGAAAACACAGAGTCCAGGGAACTTTAGACTTAGCGTCCGTGCCCACAGCCCCAGCGTACAGTAGTCATTTCCTGACAGTAAATAAAATCATTCAAGCAACACTCTCATCTACTGAATATCCACGGTGCTATAAACTAAAAATAATACTAGTAACAATGATAAAAAAAGTCATCTGAAGACAGGTCAGTACATGTAGCACAGGAAGTAAAACTAAAAGGCGAGGGAGCTCCATCTAAAAAATCAACAAGCTAGTTCCCAGTTCTGGTGTCTAATTAAATGGTGTCGAGTAGTCTACATGCAACTGAGAGCACACGTGAACAAGGGTAATTCATCTTCCTCCTCAACACTTTTCAAGCTTATTTTTCATATAACTTGATGACAAAACACCAATTTACCATTTACAGTAGAAAGAAAAGGTTTTGTGCAAGTTATTAGTTATTAAAAATTTAATGCAAGTTGTTGGTGACAGGGGATGGTATGGTTGTATTTTATAATAAGCAAACTCATTACTTCATTATTTGCTTTATCATTCATTATAATGATTCAAGAACTGAATAACAACTTACAGTATAGCTGTCAAGTGGAAGTAAGGCTCATAGTCAGGATCATCAACATCACATGGATCTTCTTCCTCCTCCTTTCTTCTACTGTCACCTAAGTGGAATGCCTATGATAAAAGAAGGCATTCATCAACTGAAACTGAAAAAACTGCCAGTAAAGAACCTACACACAATGGGCATAGTGAGTGAAAAAAAACAACAATGATCTCTTAATTAGTGAAACTTGGGCTAAGTCGCTTGTAACTGTTCTGAGCTAGACCAGCAAGAAGGTCACTGGGTACACAAACTGACCCCCCCCCCCCCCCCCATCCCCCTCAGTCAACTATCACAATTACTACTATATGCTGTTGTTTTCTTTTCATTTTTCGACTTGTGCACCTGGAAAGACAATCTGAATGTTCCACAAAAGGGATAACCCCAAAGTGATATTTTGACAATCTTTACAAATTACATGCTTCGTCTATGTAGAAAATGCACGTACAAGAATGCACACACACACAGTAATGTAACTCTCCTTCAGTTATGATTCACATATATATATGACTTCATTCTAACAGACCTCTTTCTTCGGTCCTGCTTATTAACATAAACAAAAATATGCACCAGCATCTTGCTCACTCAAATGGGTCCATGAATGAATCTTGACAGGAGATTCTTCCTTGCTGTCCTCCCAGACTTGGTAGTCACAGGCTCTGGAGTGAGTGAGTATTTTAAGGCTTAACGCCGCGTCAGCGACACAGGCTCTGGAGGCAGTATCTACCTTCTGTAAAGAACCACACACAAACATACATGTGATTGCTTCAACTTACAGATGTCAGTGTACATGTACTGCATGAACACATCTCACAGTAAACATGATCAGTTGAAGTAAAATGAAACAAAAAAAAAATGTAGGGTAGGTGAGGCTGTTGTTTTTGTTTTCTTTTTCTGTAAATCACTAAATGTTTGTCACTGTTGTGGTGGTAAGGCCAGCCTCCCACAAACACACACTTGAATGAAATTTAAAAACGAAAACACACACACACGCACACGCACACACACACACACAGATATGATTATGTGACGTGATGAGAATACAATTACATGTAGTAACACTGAAAACCTTAGAAACCCTAATCCAAAGAAACACCATAGAAGATATCACTTACTTGTGACATGTTGACTTTCCCTCTTTTTTACCCAAAGTTGGCTGATTTCTTGCTGTCTGCTTGTGAGTGTGACTGCAAGCACAAAGGTGATTATCATCAGGCAACTAAGAGACTTGGTACACTACAGTGCACTAACACAAGCACACCTTGCCTCACTGAGCTTATCACAGCTGAGAGAGTTCTGTCAGCAACTGACAGTGGCTCAAAACCTGCACTAGTTCCCAACCAAAGTAAACCAACCTCATAAAACTAACATGTACAGTAAGATTAGACAAGAAATTCAGAACACAGCCCTTCACTTACATTGATGCCACTGGCATTTCTTCCTCACTCTGTTGGTTCCACGCCAGACATCTGACTACATGTACCACCACTGGCAGTGGCACTGTCAAAAGGGAAAAGAGACAACTTATTGCAACAAACATGATCATACATGTGTTCACTGTTGTCTGAGAGGATTTCTTGGAATAATACATGTGGCTACAAAGCATAAGCATGCATAACTCTACAATAAAAAAAACAATAAAAAAAAAAACAGTATAAAAGCATACTGCAGCACGCAAGTAGTCACCACTACCAGTGTCACTATTAAAGTGCGTCATGATAAATACAACTTCACAGTATCTGATGAAGTACACGTACCTGTCAGAATTTGCTGAGATTTCTGAAATTGCAGGAGTAAACACCTACCCTGCCAAAGATGGTTCCAGCTGCAGCTAGGGTTGATGTGCTGCGTCTAGCTGTGGAACCAGAAGTTCCTGCCACTTCAGGTGGATCCGTCCAAACTGGAACTATAAACATCCCCCCACCTATCAATACTGAATAAATCATCATTTACAAAAAACAACAACAACAACAACAAACAACAACAAAAAAACAACAAGAAGAAAACATGAAAAGCAATTATAAAACAGCCAATTTATACTATGACATTTAATTTCCATCTGTACATTAATTGGTATACAAGCTTGGTGCAATTAAAAGCACACACACACACACACACACACACACACACACACACATTATATGTATATAATTTTTTGCAATTTGACCTGTGCAATTCGACGACAAACTACTGAAACAAAAAGTGTGCTAACCTGCAGGGGTGGCGGCTGTAGAGATCTTGACGAAAAGTACCTGCACACACACACACACACACACACACAATAAAGAAAAATAATTTTTAAAATGATGGGCATGACATTACCAGAATAAAAAAAACAAAAGCAGATGCCACTGGCTAGGGCCTGTCACTAGTGACTTGGTGGTTCAATTATCAGTAACACACTGTGTGAAAAATACTTCTTATGAGTTATCTCATAATTATGTTCCCTTTTCATTGTCCCTAAATGAGAAAACCACTGGAACAGTATTACTCGGTGTTACACACTTGCTTCTGTTTCATATCAAGTTGCACTGTTTCTGCCAGTACACTTACTCTTGTCTTGCCACACAAACCACTGTATGGCCGGGGTGACTCGGTGCGAAACCACTGTCCGCCATAACACTGCTGTTTCGGATACTTAGTCGGCACGAAACTTTCTTCAGACACAAAAGTCAGGTTATCTAGTCACACTAACAGGTATACTACAGTGATTACTTACGTATTCATCAGCATGGAGTGAATGTCAAACGTCCGTGAGCCTTTGGTCCCGACGTGAGAGGCCAAGCGCGTATCAATCAGTCCCGGCCTCAGCTTCAGTCTGCCACCGTGGGAAACTTTAGACTGCATACTCGCGCTCTTGCGTATGTCAGCGCCGCTTCTTCGATGAACTCGTGAATTTTGTTTTTACGGGAGTGGGTTGTCGGGTTGTCTTTGGAATCACACCTCGTATTTTCGCTTTCACTTTTTTGGGAGCAATATGTTTACACTTGCACTGACTGTGACGTCATAGCTTGCAGTCTCGGCCAGCAGCTTGAGGCGCTGGTTGGTGGCTATTTTTAGACTCGTGTTGCCGGCCAGCCGGTAAGAAAAGGAGGGTAGGCTCAAAGAAAGTCGTATTTCTCAAATATTAAAAACCGCAAAGTCACAGAAACGGTCGCGATGGTCAAATGAAACCTCCTTCTACTTGGCAAATAGCATGAAACCTTCGTAAGCGGCAGTTTTCCCCCTGAGCGCCCGTTACGAATATAGGGCCTTTAACCACATTTACCAAGAATCCTAGCTGAGCCCGAAAGAGAATAATGACGTACGACTGAAACTTTATTTGACAACGGTAAAAGCACTCAACACCAAGGAATCAGCCAATATACCTGCCGTTGCAACAGTATTGAAAACGTCAGTTTACAAGATAGAATCATAAGACCACACAGGAGAGAGAGAGAGAGAGAGAGAGAGAGAGAGAGAGAGAGAGAGCCGGAGAGAGAGAGAGAGAGAGAGAGAGAGAGAGAGAGAGAGAGAGAGAGAGAGAATGACAATGACAATTTACATTTAAAGGATGAAAGATTTGGTACAGTTCCTTTCTTCTTTCTTGTCCTTGCTACATTCTGCTACTACTCTCTCTCTCTCTCCCTCCCTCTCTCTCTCTAATTTCAAACGGAATAACATCAAATTGATAATTGATGGTAAAAAGAAAAAAAAAACATTAAGAAACGTGTTAGTGCAGGCTCACACCAATACAGAGTGGATACGACATCATGACTATACTGAAAGATCTGCAACATTTAAGCCAAGGCATACGTTGGTACAGATCCAACTCTCTGCCTGACCATCACACTGCTCCTAGTTAATCTCTGGGAGAGAGAGAGCGAGAGAGAGAGAGAGAGTCTCGCCACGGCCATGTCAAACAAAAAACACTCCAAAATAAAAGCGCCATGACTTGACTTGTGTCCGCCGCGCTTTCCAAAGTTTGCACACTCGCCAACGGCCCGGTTTGCCGGAATGGTCAGTATCTCTAAATTACTATCTTTTGTGCCCTACACACGCCCAGAATACTTTCGGCTGGTTTGCGTCTGCCCGCCAGCAAACAGACAAGATGTCAACGTGTCTACTCCATTGACCTTCTCGTCAGCTTTGACAAGACATGACTGGTTCCATATTGTGGCGATTGAAACAGGCAGGGTCATCCGCGCGGAACGCCATTCATGCAGATCGCTCTACGAAGCGAGGGGCGGGGAGAGATGAAGGGTGATTACATTGAAACCGAGTGCAGTGGAGTGCGGGCGGGATAAGTTAGGGGTGGTTGCCCTTGACAGGATGAAAATGAATTTATATTAATAATCTGTGGGGTGATTTCAGGGGATACTGTTTCAGTGAAATGTTTTCTCCAGACGAAAGTCTTTCGTAATTTGTTTCTGTTAATTTATGTGCAGCGTCTAGAACCTAACGCAGCGATGTTAAGAAATTACTGATTATTATCAGAGACCACTTAAACTGAAACAAGTACAAGAAAAACAAACAAACTAAATATGCAAAAGAAGTAGAACGCAACCATACCCGCCACACACACACACACACACACACACACACACACACACACACACACACACACACACACACACACACACACACACACACAGAGAGAGAGAGAGAGAGAGAGAGAGCAACAACAACCCCCAAATCCCCAAACACTCCACCAAAAAATAAATTTCAACAACAACAAACACGTCAACCTCGCCAATTCTCCCAGACCCCCCCCCAAAAAAAAACAAACAAACAAACAAAACAACAAAAACAACAACAAACAAACAAACAAACAAAACACAAAAAAACACAAACCAAACCAAAACAAACAAACAAACAAACAAACAAACAAACAAAACAAAACAAAACAAAACAAAACCACACCAAACAAAGCACAGTAAATGCATACAAAACAAACAGAAAAATCCCGCCAACAACCATCGAGAATTTTTAAAGGCATAATAAACCACAAAACAAAACAAAAACCCACCACCACCACCACCACCACCACCACCACCACCACCAACAACCCCAAACTCAAACACCACAACCCCACAGCAGGCGATAATAATAAAGAAATCCACTGAAACGACCCCTTCAGCTTTGTAAACACTTTAGTATGTTAAAGCAAAGACGAGTCAAACAGAGGCGAACGAATCTCCTCTTATGTCCTGTACTGCAGTCGTCAATAAACAGAGCGTAGCGCCGAGTACATCATTACGAGCTGCCGCCAGTATTCAGCGATAGAAAGTGAAACTCATATCATATAGTCGACGCCGTTCCCGGAGAGCGTTCCTTTCAACATCAGTTTAGGCTGCCTGCTGTGCGCGCGTCAATGTGTTCGCTAGTGCGTACGGTCCCCCATAATGAGGGAGCGGGTATTTGAGAAGAGGGTTCGATACGCACTTACTGAGTGCCAGCAGTCATACATTGTTGGCAGCGAGGGAATTTTAGATGTGGTTACTACAAAATGAACTCTTCAGCCGAGCTGAAGAGCGATCGCTCCCGCACACAGAGAGAGAGAGAGAGAGAGAGAGAGAGAGAGAGAGAGAGAGAGAGAGAGAGAGAGAGAGAGAGAGAGAGTTTGGGTGTTTAACGTCCTTTTCCATCACATACGGGTGATATCAAAGACCGGGCAACGATGAAAAAGCCAACACAGATATTTGGCCTCACCAGAGCATTAGAAGTCCAACGCTCTACCATTCGGCCACACCGGATCCCCAGAGAGAGAGAGAGAGAGAGAGAGAGAGAGAGAGAGAGAGAGAGAGAGAGAGAGAGAATGACAATGACAATGACAATGACAATCACAATAATCTTTATTTTCCAACTTCCAATGTCCATGTTCGAACTTGCTGTTGCTAAACCACGAAAATATGAACAAAGGACAAAAATATAAAAGCTAGAGGAACACAAAGAAGAAGGAACAAAAAAGACAAAGTGTAGAAACGAGTTACACATTTAAAACCCGATGAACACAGAGAGAGAGAGAGAGAGAGAGGTAACAACGCATCCCTTTTCCTTGAAAAAAAAAATGGAGGGGGGGGGGGGGGGAGCACAAACCATCCCCTGTCCTCTGCTCGTTATCCTAACTAGTTATCCGGCCCGGCCAGAACCCAGTTGTTTTTGTTCTAATTAGGCCCGATATTGTCCGTCCTTGTCCGCCTCGCTGAACTGCCATTTCGTTTATCAGCGCCATTATCGCCGTCATCATCATGTGTTCATGCACCGCTCGTCACGCATGAGTGGACAGATAACACGTGACAAGTTTCATTTTTACGGTGGGCGTTTGAGGAGAGCGTTCTCCGCACTCGCCGAACTCTTTAGAAATGTGTTTTGCGTTTCTTCCTCACACGCAGAACACACACACACACACACACACACACACACACACACACACACACACACACACACACACACACACACACACACACACACATACACACGCGCGCGCGCGCACGCGTCATTAACAAACAAACCAAGAAACAAGCCCACGAAAAAACTGAAATACCCCACCCCCAAAGGAAAGAAAACAAACAAACAGACAAACAAACAAACAAACAAACAGACAAACAAACAAACAGCAAAACACACACACAAAGAAACCGAAAAGCAAACAAACAAAAACTTATTTAAACAAACTAAAACCAAAACAACAAAAGAGACAACCGAAAAAGAAAGACAAAAACAAAAATAAATTTTAAAAAAATCTACACACATACACAAAGAAGAAACACAAACAAACCAAAAGAAAAAAAAGAAAAGAAGAAAGAACCCTCCCAAAACAAAACAACAAACAAAACAAAACAAACAAACAAACAAACAAAAAAGCAAAAGTAAAAACAACAAAAACCAAAACCCCCAAAATAACAACAACCAAAACACCGACAACAAACAAACAAACAAACAAACAAACAAACAAACAAACAAACAAACAAACAAACAAACAAACCCCAAGAAACAAAAACAAATCGAATCACAACAACAAACACACACTGTTTGACATTTATTTCCTGTATTGCACGGCTTGACACAGCTAAACTACAAATGCTGAAAGAACTATATATTTACACGCTTCAAACAATCGGTGAACACTTGCATTCAACACTCCCGTATGACACACAGGTGGGGGAGGACTGTCATCCAGCCCCTACTGATGTCCACAGGCCACGCTTCGCTGATTCTTCTGAACCAAAAGACCTCCTCGTGTTTCCGTTCTTCCCCTGGGACGGAGTGACATGAAAGATTTGTTTCCAAGGTTTTTCGGTGACACGCCGATTACAGGGGGTCATCGGGTGAAGGCAGGCAAGCAATATGTCGGCTGACAGACCTGAAACTGTTTTTATCCCCCTTTAAGTAGCCAATTAGCGGTATTGACATGCACGCGCCTGTGTGTTGTGATCGATATGCAAAGTGTATTAAACGGTCCACCCGATCCGGACATTACCATATCGATAGGCGACTTGAGATAGACGCTGGAACGATCCACTCTCTCTCCATTGCCGATTTTTTGTTGTTGTTGGCAGATCCCTCTGCGCACCAAGATGGCGCTAGACCGGCCCCGGAGGCTAAACTAGATCTGCTTAAAAGAAAGAAGGGGCGAAAGGTTTTGCTGAATCTCTTGGTGAATTTCCCCCCAAGAATCCATTTTCGACTGCTACTTCAGTTGATAATGAGGCCGTATTTCCTAGCTTGAGTTTTTTAAAAGGACACCCAAATCCATTTCAAAATTGCACCCCCCCCCCTCTCTCTCTCTCTCTCTCTCTGTCACGGTTGGTGTTAGATGGCGATGGTAAACGTGTGTGTTGTAGAGATGCAAATTTCTAGACCATCCAAGAACATGCGGGTGCAGTCACGTCAGTGGATTATGTAACCTTGGAAAGATCTCGAACTTGTGAGTAAACAAGGAAAGCTCGGTCGGTAGGGTACAAAACTAGGATGTTCCGGAATCTACCATGAAAGGAAAACAACTTAGAACTGAACTTCTCCACACAATTCTGGGACATTCAAATAAAACTGTGGCTGCTTAGAAAGCGGGAGAATATGAATTACAACACTGAAGCACGCTAAAAACCTTCCAAGTGAAGTGCAGTTTACATCTTCACAGCCACACCCATAAGATGGGGGAGGGACGGACAAAACAAACCTTCTAGACAAATCCTTTCACACTGAATAATTCACATTCAAATTCCTATTCGGCCTTTTACAGAATCCCATTCCCGATCACTCGCCGGCCGGTGTGGCATGTGCGACAAGCGATTCCAGCCCGGCCTGTGTACACACGGTACTTGCACACCAGAGGGATTGGTTTGGACAGGGAACACTAAGCCACCACTCCAAAGTTAATCTTGCATTAGAGGGTGGCACTGCAGCCCCGATGTCCACGTGCACCAATCAAATGACCACTTCTCATCTTTCCGTCGTGGCGCACCAATACCGCGAGATTTGCGTGAGAATAGACGAGACCCTTGATTCAATACCGGCATTCTGTCCCCCATTGTTTCGTCCCTCAAGCATTCCGTGCGGAAAACCTCTCTTGCTCGCTTTGACAAGAGGAGAGAGAGAATGTCAGTCCTGCTCTGATTATGCACATGACTGCGCACGCATACACGTGGCCAATTTTCTTGAGGGCATTAAAAATTAATCTTTGATTGGCCAAAACCAACGTTTCTGCACTGATTGAAAATAGCGCATGCCAGGGAGTCCAGCTTTGTTGACATTGAGAATGTTATGAATCCGTTCTGTGAGAATTTTCCCATGACGCCGAAACCGTTCTAACAATTCAACATCTCACACTGCGATATTATTCTGTGAAAGTCAGATATCACTGGTCTATTTGGATTATTTCATTTTCGTTATAATTTGAATTTCTTGGGTCTCTTTTGCGAGTCATGCAGGCCGAAGGACACAAACACACAGGGTCTCAAAATGCCTATATATTACCTTTTAGCCTCAGGCATCATAGTCACCCTTAAACATGCTTCAATCTAGAAACAATTACTACCATGAACAGACCATTCAAAGGCACGCACCTGACAGGTGTTTTAAAAAAAAAATATATGTCTCCTTTCCGCCCAGGCCTCACTGGAGTAATGCACGTCTACTTTCTGTTTAGGTCGGAGAAGCAGTTCGCACAAATCCGCTTGCCTCACTTGTGTCCGACCTGCGTGCAAGAAGTCGATCCAGCTTCACTGGCAGCATGCCTCTTTTTGTGACCGCCAAGCATGCACCTTGACCTTCATGACACAAAAATCACGAAAACCACGCTTTTTCATGACTACAAAAAAATCACCATAGACTAGCACACTCGCCAAACAGGGTACCCCAAATAAACACCAAACATGACCCCACGGTCAGTTTTAATCCCTATGCCTGCAGAATACCACGCACGAAAATGGAGACGATGACTAAGTGACTGTGGTGTCGCCATCATTTCCCGCTAAAGACAGCCAATTTGCCGAGAAGTCTATGCTCAAGGTCAGTCGTTCTCAGCTGTGTTGGTAGTGTTTAATACCGCACCAGTTCGACACCTGCACTGTAACAGCATCTCTCAAGCTGACACGGAGCCAACACCGAGAAAGCTTCATGCGACGCGAATATCGAGGATTCAGCCAAAGTGTTGGGTCACTCGCTGAGAGAGAGAGAGAGAGAGAGCTTTGGCCAGTTTTGGCTGTATGAATTTTTGCTCGCGGCACATCCTGCAGATGGAAAAGTTTGCATTCAGATCTCAACTTATCATTGAGATAGATCATCATTTTCGAGCGCACAGACCATTCAACAGCACTTTTCCGCCACACAAGTTGGGCTCTGTACCGTGAACTCTAGTTTTGGAAGTTGGAGGTCACTTGACCTGCTCTTTACCTCAGACTGGAGTTCCAGCGTATAATAATAATAATAATAATAATAATATTTTGTGTGTGAATTGGCACAAAGCGCCGTGAGCTGAACCCAACACGCACGATCACGTTAACCACACGCATTCTCTTACACATTCGACACTGATAAACATTTTACAATCACGTGGTGCAAAGGGTCTGCTCAGCTATTAGAGGTTCGAAATTTAGAAAAATGTTGCATTTATTTTCAAATTTCCAAAGCAAAGGGGGAGGAAGCCGGAGTACCGACCGGAGAGAACCCCCGACGATCGGCCCGAATGAACAGTGCCACGTACGAGAAGGAAAAAAAATGCATTGCCCCGAGCGGCACTCGAACCTGACCTCTTGCAGTGGTGCCGATGTCTTAACCACTAGACCACCGACCACCGTCTAAACGAGTCACTGTCTGCCACGCAGTATGTTATGCATCGTCACAGAGACCGAAGTCAGTCCATGATCATTTGGCCGACCGTCTGCCGGCGTGTAGGTGGCGCTCTGTCCAGCGGCGTTGTCTCCCTTGGCCCTTCTTGCCGGAGCGCCGGCCGGCCTCACACTCACCGTGAAGTTGTAATGTCTATAATTACTCCCTCTAATTCCAGATCAGGCTCACTACGGCGCACGATCTTCCCCGGACAGAGGATGAGATCAATACACAACTGTCCTCTTCGATACGGGGAGGTCTGCATCATCCCAGCTCATGTCTAGACGTAGTTAACGATTTCATTTCGATCACTCTTCTAATTGCCTCCCCTTCCCCCATCTCTTTAAGTAGTGTGTGTGTGTGTGTGTGTGTGTGTGTGTGTGTGTGTGTGTGTGTGTGTGTGTGTTATGTGTGCTTCATTTAGGCGCTAACCAGGCAGAGGCCGGATATAACCACAGTGTGGTCCCAGGGTTACATTCAGTGGCTTGTGAAATTTAAACGGATTACACTGGTCCCAGCACTTCCTTATTCCTCTCCGATGCCACCCCAATCTCCTTCCCGAACAATTACCCCAGATGTCTATAAATAAGGAAAGACTGATGTACCTCATGTCCCTTTCATCTTTTTTTGAAAATACTTTCCCTGAGGTAAAACCGGTACGTTAAATCAGGACAGAAGCCCTAGGCGCTGATCCCGATAAGGGATTTTGCAAGGAGTTGATGGACACTACAGCAGCGTCTGTCTTTTATTGCAAACTCTCAGTATCTTCTGCCTGCCGCAGCCTGTAATACTACGCTCTCTCTGTGTCTCTCTCGACCTATGTGTGTCTCTCTCTCAGCTGTATACCACTCCCACTCCCTACGGTACACATAATATATGAAATGAGTTTTGCTTTTTCTGTGTCTGCAGTCTGCAGTCTGGAATTCAATACCTCCAAACCTAAAAACGAAAATCCGTCACGTTCCACTTTTTGAAACTGAAACACCGAGTCAGACGTCTGTGCGCATTTATTTGTTCTATAAGCTGAAGAAACCGTGTGTGTGTGTGTGTGTGTGTGTGTGTGTGAGAGAGAGAGAGAGAGAGAGAGAGAGATGTGCACTTTTTCTATAACTGATGTAAGTTTAGCCTCGCCAGTTTTGATATTTTTCTTTTCTTCTATTTTTTAAAATCTTTGCGTGTGTAGTCTTTTATTATTATTATTATTATTTTGTTGTTGTAGCAACGGCCGATTGAAAATTAATCATTGTTTGGGTAAATCGCTTCCTTTAGAAAATAAATTTCGTTCGTTTGTTCTCAGTCAGTCACTCTCTCTCTCTCTCTCTCTCACACACACACACACACACACACACACACACACATTCTGTCTCAGTAGTCAGTTTCTCTCTCTCTCTCCCCCTCTCTCTCTCTCTCCGGCTCTCTCTGTCTCCGGCTCTCTCTCTCTCTCTCACAAACACACACCGGGCACACACACACACACACACACACACACACACACACACATTCTGTCTTAGTTTGTCTCTGTCTCTGTCTCTGTCTCTCTCTCTCTGCGTGTTTAGAACAAAGGAGGAAAATCAGTTTAAGCTGTTTGAATAGAATTTCAATCTGAAAGAGAGGAGCAGCTATTGACGGGAAATTTGGACCCACACCACGAGACAGTATTTCTGGTAACGTCTTTACGTCCTCATTACGACCCACAGCCCACTGGAGACAGACAGGCGGGGCACACTGTGCTATTTTGTAGTTTGTTTTCACGTCAGGGACAGATTCATTTCGCTCAGCACGCCCGAAAAAGAAAAGCAGAAAAAGCCTGAAAGAATTTCAGCCAATCAGCGCCCACAATACAGGTGTTGTGCGCAGATGCAATCTCCGCCAGCAGTTCCCTTACTTCCGGTCCCATGGGCCCCCGAGGCGCATGCGTTGAATGTGGAGTCGTCTCGGCCCAGAGAGCACGCTGCGCATGTCATGAATGTCAGGTTGTTCTGATTTGCGGCAGTTTGTGATGTCGCTGTTCTTGCCAGCATCTCACATCCAGGACAGAAACTGACCAGGGAGCGTCAATGGAGATTCAGGAAAGTGTGCACAAAAACCTGATGCGGGAAGACAGAATTGCGGCATTTGCACTAAGCTGAGATGAGATGCAGTGTGGACAAGTTTTGGCGGCGGGGGCTGATTTGTAGGCTGGTCAGTCTAAGAATAGGAATGGCAAGGGGAAAAACCCAACCGACAAACCCCAACCCCCAAGTCATAGATAATAATAATAATAATAATAAATCGTACTTATATAGCGCAAATTCTCACAAATGCGTGTACTTCCGAACTCATATCAACAAATATGCCCCCCCCCCCACACACACACAACACACACACACACCGGCACACACACACACTCACACACACACACACACACACACACACACACAGAGCAGCTGCAGCAGCAGCAGCCGAATTAAGAGGAAGAACACGGACCTAGTCGAAAGCCAGCCGGAACAGATACGTTTTCAAGACTTGAAACGATTTTGTCCATCAAGTACAAGCACATCGCCATCAAGCAACTGAAATCACGAATACATACATGTAACTTACACCAGGCAGTCAAACTTGATTGCAGAGGGACACACACACACACACACACACTGACACACACACATATGGACATTATGATGCATGTCTTTCCACGGCGCGAAAGGGCAGTATTACTACTGCGCCATCGGTTTCTGTCAGTTTGTAACCTTCCGCGCCGAAGAGTGTGGCTATTCAGTTTACGATCTGGCAACTCTAGTAGTAAGGAAGCTGGTTTTCAGTAAAACATTGAGTGGCCTCTGAACCTGGACGTACCATGCACACTAACACCCCCCCCACACACACACACACACACACACATACAGACAGAGAGAGAAGCAGACAGACCCCCCCCCCCCCTTACAAGGGAATGCAGTGACGTCGCTGGACTCCTCAAAATGTAAAGAATCAATGACAGATCGCTCCTTGGCCTGATGATGGTATTGACGAAGTTTCTGGATCTGGCATTTCTTTTCCGTCTCCACCCAACCGTGAAGTCCTGTTGAATCAGTGGCTCTAGACCGCGTTTCTGTCGTCATCAGTGCGTGGCGTGAGATTTGAATGGCAGTGTTGCCAAAACCTTTCCCAGACCGGCGACGTGGGGTACAGGGGGGAGCCTGGTGATCTAGGGGGGAGCCTGGTGATGTCTTCTGTGAGTTTGAACACAGCCCGTCGGAAACTTGCGAGGGAACAGTATGAAGCGTGGGCGACATCGATTGCTGCTGCTGCTCTCTCTCTCTCTCACACACACACACACACACACACACACACACACACACACACACACACACACGGTTGCACCGTATACCCCTTCTCCCTCCCCCTCCACGGACCATTCTTGCTTTCGAGGTCGAGGGTGGGTGGCTGTTTGGAAGTTTAACGTCCTTTTCCACCACGTCTGGCTGATATGAAAGACGGGGCAACGAGGAAAAGGCCAGTGTAAATATCTGGCCCCAGCGGGGATTCGAACTCACGACCCGAGCATTGAAAGTCCAACGCTCTACCATTCAGCTATCCCGGCTCCCCTCTTGCTCTCGAGCCGACTCCAAACAATGCATGAACATGAATTTAAGTGAAAGTGATTTCACACAGTACTGGTATTTGAAAGTTTTGTTAGACATGACTCGCTTACAACCCTTCACGGGGAGCCGGGGTGGCCGAATGGTAGAGCGTTGGACTCTCAATGCTCGGGTCGTGAGTTCGAATCCCACCGGCTGGGGCCAAATATTTGTGCTGGCCTTTTTTTCTCGTTGCCCCGTCTTTGATGTCACCCTTATGTGGTGGAAAAGGACGTTAAACTTCCAAACACCCCCCCCCCCTACAACCCTTCACGTGATATGCCACAGACGCAAGGATAGGCTGTACTCCAAACAATGGTTCATGGCAAACTTTGACGTCCTCAAAAAAAACAACAACAACAACAAAACAAACAAACAAACAAAAAACAAACACAAGAAACGATCAAATTTCCTCAGTTGGACAGGCAATTGCCCGAAGTTTCTTCCACCATAGATACAATATATGACATGTCTCACAATTTGAGTGGTTCCCAAGCTATTCAGAAAGTGTGCACTTCCCATATTACAGGGCACACACGGTCAAGTGATCTCCTCCACATAGACGACATCAGACAAGGCGCTCTACTCAATTCCACGTACACAGGCGACGCATCCCAAGGAGCGGAGATGGCAAGGCGAGATGGGAGGGAGAAGCACAAAGTCTCCCTCCCCAGAATGCAATCACACACCATAGGATTCTCTTTCTGGTCGAGAAAATATATCAACCCTTCCATCTTGTCACATCTAGACGGCAAACCGATTGGAACAATGGAAGATTGATCGGCGGAAGGGCGTCGACCATCGCCACCAGCTCTCTCTCTCTCCATCGCCTGCTTGCTCCGACCTTTGCCAGGATATCCCAGATGAATTATTCCAAGAGGGAACATCTTTCACGACTCGCAGACGCTCGGAGGCAAACTGGAGTTGGGCCACCCGTCCTGGGTCAGGGGACAGAAGGGCTTGAGGGATGGTTTATAAACTCGACCTTTCCCCAGCTGTCGGGAACTCACAATCAAACCAAAATTAGGACGTTCACGCGAGGGTAGGAAGTGCGGTTGCCTTTCACGTAATTCACGTGGAGTCGGGGTTTTTCATTGATCACCCGTTGTCCACTTCAATCCGAGTGGCACGATTGGCGCTCAGATGAACCGGGTTCGTTTTTTGACGAGTGCGAAAAGTTCCCTCGCTTTTACACCCACCGTAAACATTACGTCTTGGCTTGAGAGCTCTTGAGACGTGCCAGGGTACAAACCATTCACTTTATTACAACCTCATGCTACCGCTCCACGGACTAATATAACGAACCAGCTGACTGCAACATAATAATAATAATAATATAGGCGCTTTACCCAATTTCATGAATCGGCTCAAAGCGCCGCGAACTGAACCCAACACGCACGCTCAAGTGAATCCACACACTGGACATAATCACATTACAATCACGTGGTGCGAAGGGTCAGCTCAGCTATTTAAATTTCGGATTTTAGAATTGCATTTTTTTTTTTTCAAATTTGGTGGGCTGAACATTTCAAAAGCAGAGGGGGAGGAAGCCGGAGTACACGGAGTGTACGCCGAGTGAATGAATCAAGCAACAATACAGAGCGAGGTGCTACTTACAACTGTCACCAAAAGCCTTTCTGGTAAACGTTTCTCGCAGCTGCACAATGTTCGGGTGAAACCCCCGACGATCGGCCCGAATGAACATGTGCCACATACCAGAAGGAAAATTTTTTTGCCCCGAGTGGGACTCGAACCCCTGACCTCTCGCATTGGTGATAAGTCTCTTAACCACTAGACCAACGTCCGCCCCAAAACTGATACAAAACTGACAGCCCTGAAGAGTCGATTTATTCACAGTCTGAGTGTCAATGCACCAATCGATCACCGTTGCAAGGTAGGCTAATACTGGCGTCAGTACCTACCCGAGGAATCAGAATCTAGTATGGAGATTTTAGGTTGAGACGAATTACCTGCTGATGAACGGACAAAATAACGACCCAGTAATTATCCTTTCCCCTACCAAGAGCTCGGGTCGTGAGTTCGATTCTCGGCCGGGGCCAAATATTTGTACTGGCCCTTTTCTCGTTGCCCCGTCTTTGATATCACCCATATGTGGTGAAAAAGGACGTTAAACCCCCAAACAAAACCTCGCCTACCCTCCCCTACCAAGATGTCCGCAAGTTCTTCCTATAAGCCAATTTCCCGGAGGGGATTAATAGCTGCAAATACTGAAGAGACGAGTGGGATTTGGATTTGGATGCAGTAGCGGTGGTTGGGCAATGGGGAATAGGGTGCAGAGTTGTTTGGGGGGTGATGGTGATGATGCATAGTGTTTAATTCCGCTCCCCTCATACATCACTCGCGTCACCCAGCGCCCGACCTGTGTCGCCTGCCCTACATCACCATGTCGTCTGCTCACTGATTGCCCGCCTCCCATGCTGCACGCCCTTTGCGCGCCGATCACAGGTCACGTGATGGAATGTGGCGCGTGCAGGCAGCTTGATCACCACGGACAGACGACAACACTGAACTTGAAATGAAAGTGACCAGCGAGAAAATTTGACAGACGTTTCCTACAGGATTTCTGTGGAATCGCACAAGGTAAGAATCATGTACACATGTAGTAATATGCAGTCACAGAGGCTGTTTCCAGTACAACTCGGGTCCAAGCAGAGTTTACCTCGGTTGGGCTTGGTTCGTATCCCGGCTGGGGCCAAATATTTGTACTGGCTTTTTCATCGTTGCCCCCGTCTTTGAGATCACCCGTGTGTGGTGGAAAAGGACGTTAAACCCTCGAATATCCACCCATTCATCCGTCGGTAGGACTCGGTCAACAGCGTTTGCACTACACTCTCTTCAAGTCTAACCCTGACGATGACGTAGAAAAACTTACGTCATGCCCGCTGTCATGCCTTGACGAAAGCGTCATATCATGACGCCAGCTCCACGCCAGTTTAGATCTGAAATGCGAGTTGGGAACCGGGTTCGAGCCTGATCCGTAGGAGGGTTGAACCTGGGTCGCTTTTAACCCGGGTTGGTTAAATGTTAACGCACCAACCCCGGGTCCAACCCGGTAAAATTCGCAAGTGCACACGGCCTCAGATTGAAACTTTTGAAGTATTATATCCCAGTTTGAATTTGGACAGTCCAGTTGATTACACTATTTTACACCACTCGCCAGTGCAAACTTTCAGTGAGTTAACTATGAGTGCTTTACGTCCGAAAATAGTAAAGAAACAGAGAGCGAAAGTGTGACTTATGACTTTCCACAACCACTCAGTGGTTTACGAGTTCACAAAATCACACTCCAGTTACGTCATCAGTCAGAAAGTGCGTCATTTCAAACATTTGGAACTCATACGTCACGGCCGGTGCACAGTTATTTTGCTCACTTTTGGGGGAGGCTCTGTAGCTACACAAACACTCGAACCATCTCGGTGTTAGTCTTTCGCCGTAAACCACTCGAACTAATCATGTAAGCTCTATGCTGATTGTCAGCCATTTTGTCCGTTCAAATGTGGAGTGAGAAACTTACGATGCAGCAAACAGATGAAGATTGAATGTTACATGCATGCACCCGTCAAATTTGTCTGGTGTTTGTTGGTCGCCATTTCAGTCTGGCATCACATGAAACGAACCGTAAACACACAATGTTTTCTGGGACACACATCTGTCCGTTTTTAGCGTTCGAAGTATTATGTGCAGCTGTTAAAACGAGGGAGGTTCGCGATAGTGTGTAGATATTGGTCATGGGAGTGAAATGTCTTTCATCAACAATAGCAGCTCGCATTGCAGCTTTTAGTGTGTGTGTGTGTGTGTGTGTGTGTGTGTGTGTGTGTGTGTGTGTGTGTGTGTGTGTTTGGGGGATTTAAAGTCCTTTTCCACCACGTATGGGTGATATCAAATTCGGGGCCACGAGAAAAAGGCTAGCACAAATATTTGGCCCACACCGCGATTCGAACTCACGACCCGAGCATTGAAAGTCCACCGCTTTACCATTCGGCCATCTCGCCTCCCCTTTAGTGTGGACTGTATGTTGGGATTTTGATATGTGTATAAAACGCTGTGACCGGTTTTTGGCTAAAAAAAAAAACGGCCTATTTTAATTTTTTAAAAGTTCTCTTATTTGCGCCATAGGTATCAATGTTCCTGAAGTTCAGATTTTCCCACACAGTGACCTGTCGAGACGCTACAAGGTTTCTGATTGGACAGAACAGTTTGTCACGTGAACATGGAATTACGACATGTCGGAAAAGAAAAGCTCTAAGATCAACGGTAGGCTACGTATGTGAGCAGATGTCCATACTTGACGCTGGAAAGTGCTCGCCTCTCTCTCTTCAACTAGCGAGTTATTTTTAGCTGATTAAGATCGATCCCAGACAACCCCGCATTTCAGCTACGTGAGGTCTTGGGCTCAGTTTTCTGTCGGTTTTGTATGTCGGAACTTTGATACCAAGAACTGCTTAAACAAAACAAAACAAAACAAAACACACACACCCCAAAAAACAAACAAACAAACAAACAAACAAACAAACAAACAAACAAACAACAACAACAAAAAATATAAAAAACCCCAAAACCACCAACATCAACAAGAAAAACTAAACTCTGACCAGCTTTTTGAACTGGATTAGATTCAAAGCAGTTCGACTGCAAATTTGAAATGAACTGTTTGCAACTACTCCGCGGGTTACTGTCCCTTGCCCCGTCGCCATCAAATACACGGTAAGATCAAAGCGTGGCGGGGTTTTAGTCAAGTCTTTGATACTGACTCCTCCAGCCGGAACCCGCCTCCTTCTCTGTCAAAAGTATCAGACAGTTGAGTAATGTAGGCATTTCTAGACTTCTGAGGAACCTTTCATTGACGTAAGAGGCAACTGAAGAATTTGGCTGATGTAGATTGCCACTTACGGACACCGGTAATTTGACTGACCTAATTACAAAGTTATTTAGGACGGACAGGAAGGACTAAGGAAGTCGGAATCAGGAGTCTGAACTCAAATTGTTTCTTGTCTGGATGGAGAAGGTGGTATAAGGTGTGTTAATGGTGAATTTATTTTGGGTTTTGATGTGATCTCAGTCGTTCTTGTGTTGCCGTGGACTCTTGTCGTCAGTATTACTGTTAAGTGTGTGTGTGTGTGTGTGTGTGTGTGTGTGTGTGTGTGTGTGTGTGTGAGAGAGAGAGAGAGAGAGAGAGAGGTTGTGTGTGTGTGTGTGTGTGTGTGTGTGTGTGTGTGTGTGTGTGTGTGTGTGTGTGTGTGAGAGAGAGAGAGAGAGAGAGAGAGGTTTGTGTGTGTGTGTGTGTGTGTGTGTGTGTGTGTGTGTGTGTGTGTGTGTGTGTGTGTGTGTGTGTGTTCAACCAGTCGATCGACCGACCAACCTTCCAATCAACAACCAGCCACCCAACCATCCAATCCGGCAATCAGCCATCCAACCAGCATGTCAACGAGTTACACAACATTAGACAAACATTTCTGTCAAAATAAAACTCTCTTACAAATAAGCTAAATAAGCCTCGTCTGTCTTTTAAAAGTTCATGTTTGTGACTTTCTCTCACACACGAAAACGCCGGTATTCACCGTCCTAATTACCCTTATCATTAACAGCACTCACGAACCGTAGCCATGTTTTGAAGCCAGGGCGTATAATTACGTAGAACGATGACATCGCTCCTTATGTCTGAAGATCAGAGTTCGTGGTATTTCATAGAAACGGGCTTGGGCAGGTTGTGCTATTGTCCTGGTCGAGAATGGTTCTGTGGTTATGATGTTTGTTTGATATATGTACAAGTGAGAATGAGCTAGTGATGCTATGCCGACTTCGTAAAGAAGTCTGTTTCAGGATGATCGGCATCCCTCACTGTGTCAAATAAAGCTTTCCTACAGACACTGTCCTGTAGCCCAGTAGCCACGCCCGTTGACTAAAACGAATCCTCCATGGGAACCGCACGCAGCACACGCATTTATTATTTTTTTTTACCTTCTGATCTCTTTGTCAGACACATAGTCCGACAAGCTATCCCACAGGTTTGTCGGAGTATTTGCGCTCTTTGATTGGCTAGCATCACCTGTCAATTAGGACGAACAGGCTACATGATCACAGTGGTCTTCCGAGTCTAACGTCTGTGATACCACCCTTACGTGGTGGAAAAAGACGTTAAACTCCCAGACACCCACCCCACCCCTTCCGAGTCTGTTTCAGAGT